>JAOXYA010000022.1:19992019-20008612 GCA_028565675.1 Sorex palustris
GAAAGAAAGAAAGAAAGAAAGAAAGAAAGAAAGAAAGAAAGAAAGAAAGAAAGAAAGAAAGAAAGAAAGAAGAAGAAGAAATTGAGTCCTCAAAGATCTCACAGCCTAACCAAGAGGATAGGCATTTAAAGACAGTAACATAGAACTGGTCTGAGATAAGAGAATAACCATGTGCAGAGGCAGAAGCTAGGGTAGTCTGCTTAAGTAAGGAAGAGCAAAAAGATGTGCATAGATGAGCCAAGAATGAGGCTGGAGCAATAGCACAGTGGGTAGGGCATTTGCCTTGCATGTGGCTGACCCAGCCTCAATTCCCAGCATCCCATATGGTCCCCTGAGTACTGCCAGGGGTGATTCCTGAGTGCAGAACCAGGAGTATGCATTGCCAGGTGTGACCCAAAAAGCAAAATAAATAAATAAATTGAGCCAAGAAGAAAATACAGAAGGAAAGGAAGATTATGGTCCAAGGGAAGCAACCAATATCCCAACCAAAATGGTAGCCATAGGAGAGAACTGTAGGTCACCTTGGAAAGTTTATATACCAAAGGCTCATGTATCTGTCATCTAACTATTGCAAATAGGTACTCAGGGTATACCTAAAGTATATTATTACAACCAGATTACTACCCTATGTGATTACTGATTGTCATCTCAGAACTAAGAAATTCTACTGAGGGGCTAGAGAGATAGTACATCCAGGAAGGTGTTTGCCTTGCACAATACCTGACCCAAATTCTATTTCCTATATCTCATATGGACACCAAGCTATACCAGGAATATTTCCTGAGTACAGAGCCCAGAGTGAGCTTTGAGCATTTCCAGGTGTGAACCCCAAAATTATAAAAAAAAGAGAGAGAATCTATCAAGAAAAAAGTAGGCAAATTTAAAAGCTAACTTATTTATGATAACACCTTTCAAAATTCCATTTTAAATTGCTTCTGAAAACTGGTTGGAATTACACAAGAACTCACTGTGTATGCAGCATCCAACATTGCCTATGATCATTCCAATGGCAGTGACTAGTTTTACATATTCTGTGGCTAAACATAATCGATTTGGTAGCTTCCTAATGATCTTCCCTGAGGAGTTATTATTCCTGATGGCAATTAATCAAAATTAAAATAGACTGCATAGAATGAAGCAAATTCAAACATCCGGCCTGACTTAGGAACACCTGCACATTAAGATTAATCATGGGCCCTGCTTGGGTGTGACAGGTATATCAATATTATAGAGAAAAGAAAAGGGTAACATTTTCCAGCAGAGTTCCAAGTCTAGTTTTAAGGAGAAAAGTCTGTATAGAACAACAACAGAAAGAAAGAAAAAAAAATCGTGGTTGTCCATTATATTAAAATCAATTTTTTTCCTCCTGAGAATCTTAAATCTTTGTGGAAAAATGCACTACAAAACTAAAACTGTGGGCGGGAGTGATAGTATAGCGGGTAGGACATTTGCCTTGCACACGGCCGACCCAGGTTCAATCCCCAGCATCCCATATGGTCCCCCCAAGCACCGCCAGGAGTAATTCCTGAATGCAGAGCCAGAAGGAACCTCTGAGCATTGCTGGGTGTGACCTGAAAAGCAAAAAAATAATAATATAATTCAAAAAGAAACACCTAAAACTGCAGGGCGTAATGGCTGCATAATGGAGGAAGAAAGAGGACTTTTCTGTCTCTGCAACCAAGGAACTTCAATTTTGATAGCCACCCATCGAAGAGACTGAAATGATGGAAGTCCAAGAGTTCAGTGGGGGAAATTTCAGTGCACTGTTGGAGAAGAGCAAAAAATTTCAGCTTGGACACAAGGAAGAGGGTAAAGGAGACAGTCATATCCCATTGACTCCCCGACTTCCAGTGATGTTCCTCCTCTCCTGAGGTGGTCCAGTTTCGGTCAGAAAGCCTGTTCAAGTGCTGCTTGATTACCCGACCCATGCATCTTCCAGCTGACCCAGAGATACTCCCAACACTCTATTACAGGTCACCAAGGGCCCCACCATAGCTGACTCCCTGTACACGCTCCCCCAAGGGCAAATGCAGACAACTAGAGACAGCTGAGAACTGGGAGGAAGTGATAGACTTGGACACTCAGCGCTTCCCAGGAGGCTCTCAGTACTTGGCCTCCATTTACAGGATCAAAGAAAGGAACGCCTTTTAAGAATCCCACCCAAAAGCAATTCCCCTTGAGAGGAAACGACTCACTGGAGACTCCAGCAAGGGTTCTCGCTGGAGACTGAGAATGTCTGGGAATTCACTGACAGAAGTTCTTTCTCTCCTGCTGCCGGTCAGGGGAAAGTGGAGAGAGTGACCACACTCACATGTGCAACAGCAGTGCAAGAGTCCAGGGACATTAAAATAAAAATCAGGAAACCAATAAACAATAACTTTTTGTAAGTGACCCTAGAGAAATGGAGTTTTATTTGTCCAGTAAAAATATTCAAAACAATTGCCTTCAGGAAAGTCAGTGAACTACAAGAAAATGGAGAAATCATGAGAATAATAACTTAGTAACATGAGGGGGCAAAGTGATAATACAGGGGGTAGGGTATTTGTCTTGCATGTGGTCAACCCTGTTTCCATCCCCAGCATCCCATATGGTCCTCTAACCCCACCAGTATTAATTCCTAAGTACAGAACCAAGAATAATCCTTGAGCATCATTGGATGTAGCCCCAAAGCAAAACAAAGCAAAAAATTAATAAAATGAGAAGCTTAAGAAAGATGGAAATTGTTTTTAAAAGAGTCAAATAGAAAGTCTATAGCTGAGGGAAACAATGAATGAAATGAAAAATGTAATAGAGAACATTAACAACAGACCTGATCAGCTGAAGAAAGAAGTGGAGAAGCTGAGGACTGATCATTTAAAATTATTGAGTCCGAGAGAAAATGGAATGAAAGAGTGAAGAAAGCCTATATGAATTATGGGATACTATCAAAATACTGGTGCTCGCTTGAGCACATCGATGAGTAACGAGATGTCAAGTGATCAAGTGATTAAGTGATCAAAAAATCAATCTAAATGCACAATTATAGTCCAAAAGAAAAAAAAAGAGACAAAAACTATTTAAAGCATCAAAGATATAATTCAATGGGCTGAGCACATGCATACCATGCTTTAAGTGGAGAATAGTAATATTATTTTTAAATAATAATTATTATTATAATATTGTGTTCAATCAGGTCTTGATATAATCCCTGGCACCTCTTGGTCCTCCTCATGCACCAAAAACTATTTAAATAAAGTATGAGCATAGATACCAAATTCAAAGATAGGTGCAGGAAACTTATAGGTTCTCAAGAAGATTCATCCCAATAAGATCTTTCCCAGACACTATAATAAACCTATCAAAAATTAAAGACATTAAGGGACCGGAATGATAGTACAGCCAGCTGGGCATTTGCCTTGTATGCAGTCAACCCAGGTTCAATCCCTGGCATCCCGTATGATCCTCTGAGCACCTCCAGGAGTTATTTTTGAGTGCAGAGCCAATAGTAACCCCTGAGCATCACCAGGTATGACCCTAAAAGCAAATCTATATGACAGAATTTTAAGGGCAACAACAAGAACTACTCATTTACATGAGAATCCCTGTAAGTCTAGAAGCAGAAGCAGACCAGCAGACAATGGCACATTCAACGTGCAGAAAAGAAAAAAAAATCTGAATCCAGAATATTTTTCTGAGAAAATATGTCCTTTTAGAGTGAAATATAAAAACTTTCCTAGGAAAACAAACATTAAGGGAGGTCAGTGACCCTCAATTGCCTTATAAGAAATGCTGAAAGAAGTTTTTTAAAATTCAAAGACTAATCAGTGACTTGGAAGTCTTAGATACCTTGGTAAAGGCAACTACAGTCAGATCGAGAATGCTCAAATGCTGTGATAAAGTCATATTATTAATCACTAACCTCCAGTTTAAAGGTTACTACCAAAATTTGTAAAAAGAACTAATTGTTCTTCCCTAATTTGTTATAGGCTATACACTATAAGGGCACGTAAATTATATCAAAAACAAAATTTGAAGGGGTGAGTAAAAAATGCGATTTTCATATAATCAAACTCAACTGGCAATCAACTTAAAATAGATCGATATAACTATAGAATGGTTTAGATAAGCTTCAGGACAACCGCAATACACAACCACAACCTATAATACAGACATGACCTGCTTAACTATGTTTTTTGTCAACAACAGGCTATTTATACAACTATGGTACCAAGAAACTCTAGCACATAATCTAGGTTTGTGTCATCTCACTCTGTGACATTCATGCAACAAAAAGGCCTACTAGGGCATTTGTAAGAATACATCCCCAATGGGAGATGGCATACGATGGTAGATACGTAAGATAAAGAGAAAGGACTGAAAGCATACCACTCTGGAGAATCATCAGTTCATAAAGGAAGACAGAAAGGGAGAAAGAAATGGACTATAAAACTATCAGAAAGAACAAGTTTTTGGTTTGGGGGTGGGAGAGAGGGCTGGAGAGAGGGCTAGTGTGTGTTCTTGCAAGCCAGAGACTCAAGTTCAATCCTGAAATTACATGGCCCCTAGAGCACCACATGCAGTGACCCTCCCCCAAGCATCAAACTGGGAGACACCCCTGAGTACCAGGTGTGGCCCTTAAAACAGCAAAACTAAAATAATGGTGTTAGTAAATGCTTGCCCATCCATATTTTCTTTTCATTTGGGGGCCACATCCGACGGTGCTCAGGTATTACTCCTGGATCTATGCTCAGGGATCACTCCCAATGGAGAACTATAAAGAGTACTGGGAATCAAACCCAGATTGGACGCATGCAAGACAAAATGACCTACTCCCTGTGCTATCACTCCAATCTTCCATAATTATTTTACACTTGAATTAAGTTCTCTAGGGATAAAGCACAGGATGACTAAATGAAACTTTAAAAAAAAAAACTAATCTGCTACCTATTAGTAACTCACTTCAGCTTTCAGGACACACATTGAGTAGAAGGAAGGGAAAAGGGTATTTCATGCAAATTAAACCTAAAGAGACTAAGAATAGCTATGTTGGGACAAAAATAATACTAAGGTCAGAAAGTATAACAAGATATAAAGGCCATTTAAAAATGATCAAGGGGTCAACTCATCAAGAGGATATAACGCTTGTAAATGCAGATGCACCCAATATTGTAGCACCTACATTAAAGAAGCAAACACCAGCAGATTCAAAGATAATCTAGCAATAATAGTAGAATTCAAGACCATACTTTCACACAAAGGGTCTCATTCCCGGATAGATCATTCAAATCAAAATCAATAGGGAAATATTGGGCTTTAACTATATTTTAGATCATGTGGGCATTTTTAGAGCATCCCAGTCAGCAGCAGGAGAACACACATTCTGACATTCTTCTCAAGTCCATGAGAAACATTCTCTAGGATAAATCATGTTAGTCCACAAAACAAAATCCTAGGAAATTTAAGAAGACTAAACTCATACCAAGTGTCTTTCTGACCACACAGACACACACACACACACACACACACACACACACACACCTGGATAAGTTACAAATATGTGGATATTAAACAGCACACTCCTGGAACAACCAATGACTCAAGGAAAAAATCAAAAGGGAAATAAAACAGGGCCTTGAAACATAAAAATAGAAACACAACATAAAACTTATGAAACACAGAAAAACATTTCTAGGAAGGAAGCTTATAGCAATAAATGTCTACAACTAAGAAGAAAAAGATATCAAACAAATTGCCTCACTTTTCAGTTCAAAGAACTAGAAAAAAGAACAGGGCTCCACGTTAGAAAAAGACCAGAAATTAATAGAGACTGGGAAAAAAATCATAGAAAGAGTCATTAAAACTAAAAGTTAGGTTTCTTAAAAGATAAAATGGCAAACTTCAACAAAACTAAGAATGAAGACTCGAAGGCAATCAAAGGCAAGAAGGCTGGAGAGATAGTACAGGGGTTAAGGCTCTTACCTTGCACCACACCAACTCTGGTTCAATCTCCAGTCCCACGTATGATCCTCTGAGGACCAAAAGGAGTGACCTGTGAGCTCAGAGCCAGGTGTAAGTCCTGAGCACTGTCAGATATGGCTTAAAAACCTGAAAAGGGAAAAAAAAAGACACAGAATAGAGAGTCCTCCAAAATTCATTAATCTTTGGCAAGGACACCAGAAGACAGAATGGGGGAAAAGATAGCTTTTTTTTAAATAAATCATACTGAGAAAACTGATATTAGCACGCAAAAGAATAAAACCTATTTAACACCATTAACTAAAGTAAACCTAAAATGAGCAAATAACCAGCATATAAAAGGTGTGAGACCCTGAACCACCTAGAAGAAAGTGCAGAAAGAAAATATCTTGACATTGATCTTATCAATGACATCGAACTAAAAGCGCAGACAATAATAGCAAACAAATGGGAGCATATCAAACTAATCAGCTTTAACACGGCAAAGGAAATCATCAACATAAAAAGACAGCTTACTGAAGAGGAAAATATACTTGCAAATGATATATTTGATATGAAGTATGCATCCAAAATGTATAAGAAACTCATACAATCAATAGCAAAAAAATAAAATAAAATAAATAAAACCAACTCTTGGGTAAGTGATCTGAATAGGCATTTTTCAAATAAAAAACAAATGGGAGTTGGAGCAATAGTCCAGGGATTAAGATGTTTGCTTTGCCTTTTTTTGCCTTGCATATGGTCCCTTGAGCGTTGCGTGGAGCATTCTTGAGCCTAGAGCCAGGAGTAGGCCCTGAACACTACCCTGTGTAGCTCTAAAACACCCAAAATAAAATAACCAAAGGGGAAAAAAAAGGAAACATACAATAGACAACAGTACTTCCATAGTGAAGCACAAGGCTTCATATATGAGGGTCTGGGTTCGATCTTTGGCACCCCTCCGTCTGTACAAGAAAGAAGACACCTGTGTGTAGGGTTGAAGAAAAAGTGTGAATGGGGTGTGGGGGGGAGCATCAGCCATGCAACAGGTTTCAGGAGATTGTCAGAAGAATAAAATGCTCAACAGAGGATGGAGAAAAAGCCAGCTAGCTAGCAAGGTGTGTCACTTCTTCTCCCAGTGCTCAGCTGTCAGGTGAGCCTAGAGACTAAAACATTGGGCACGGTCCAGATGGGGCTTCAACTAGTGGGCCAAAGTGAAGGAGGATGAAGTGAGAGAGAAACGCAGGGACTGAAACGATGGTGGCCGACAGCCTGAGCACCAAGCACAGGAGGAAGAGGGTCAGTGGGAGGCATTCAGAGGAATGGGGTTCTTGGTTCCAAACATGGGATTCTAGTTCCACAGTTGGCAATGTGGGGAAAGCAGGCCACACGGGAGACTGGGGGAGGAAGCGATGTAATCGAAGAACATGAACAAATGGATAGATGGGCCCAGTGTGCCACAGAGGTTGAGTCAGAAAGCAAGGTGAGGGAAGGGGACCATGGCAGAGAGATGAGCTGGCTGGACCCGACTGGGACTTAAGAGCCAATTCGGCGACCCGGCTCTGGACATAATTCTGTCCCTTTGCAGAGCGTTGAATTGTGTCCTTGAGAAAAGATGTTCCCCCCACTCCACAAGCCCTAAGCTCTGCTTCCTACAAACGTGACCTTCCTTGGAAAGGTCTTTGCAGATGTGATCCTTGAGGTGACATGAGGCCACTTGGCGGGGCCCTGATATACAGGTATCCACGTAAGGAAAAGGAGAAGAGGGGCAGGAGAATTTAAGGTGCTTGCCTTCCCGGTATCTTGCCTACCCTGATTTGATCCTGGCTTCCCAGGGTTCTCCAAGCATTGCCAGGAGTGACACCTGAACATAAAGAACCAGGAGTAAGCCCAGGGCACTGCTGGATGTGACCCAAAACAACAACAACAAAAAAAAAAATTTTAAAATAGCAAAGAAAAAAATTTTGACTTTTTGGGTCACACCCAGTGATGCTCAGGGGTTACTCCTGGCTCTGCACTCAGGAATTACTCCTGGCAGTGCTCAGGAACCCTATGGGATGCCAGGGATTTAAACCCAGGTTGACTGCGTGCAAGGTAAACACCCTCTGCACTGTGCTATCATCCCAGCCACCAGCAAACAATTTTTTTAAAATAATTAATTAAAAAGAATTGTTAAAAAAAATAAAAAGAATTGTTAGAGCAATAACATCCTTTGTGGATTACTGCTCAATATATTCCTGATGCTAACGTTACCAACCGGCATCTATCAATTTGTATTGGAAAAATATGTTCTTATTTCTTAATTATCTGTTTAATTGTAGAAAGACTCGAGTCCTGTAATGCCCCAATTTGCCAGCCTGGGGTTTCTGCCAGAGAGACTGAGAGGCTTGTAGTCTGGCTGCTGGAAGGCTTGATGTACCCTCGTGATATTAGCAACCTTCGCCCCTGTGAATAAGAAGGATTTCATACCAGAATCCTGGCCCACAGCATAGCTCGCTCTGTTGCACCCTAACTGAAGCCACCAAAGCCAACAATGGCATCCCCATTGACCTATTTCCTGCTCTCTAGTCCTGCCAGCTGCAATCATAGCTACCTTAGTGGCAATTTACTCCAAAAGGTCTCCATGGGCACTGGGGTCCTCTCTGAGGAGCGATTGGTGGGATGAAAGATCTGCCCAATTTTGTGTTCGCTTCCCCGAATGAATGATACGCTCCATTGCTGACCAGTGGGTTCAGACTGGCCAATATGGAAGTGACCCATAGTTTCTTTCTATCCCAGTCACCACTACCTCTAATTAGACATGAGTCTATGGAATGATGGACACTCTGAGGAAGTACTGGGACTAAGTCTTACCATTTATATCTGCCTACATTTTCTTTCTGTGAGATTTCCTTTTATTTTTCTTTTATTATTTTTGTGAATAAAGTATTTGTTAACAAAGTACCAAGTTAAAAAAAAAAAAGAATTGCTAGAGGACCCAGAGTGATAGTATAGCAGTTTAGACACTTGCCTAGCACACGCCAACCCACGTTTGATCCCTACCATCCCATATGGTCCCCTGAGAACTGTCAGGAGTAGTCCCTAAATGCAAGGCCAGCTCTGAGCACTGCTGAGTGTAGGTTCAAGTTATCCGACACCCCTGCCCCCCACAAAGGACGAGAGCTACAGACACAGAGAAAACACCATATGACAATGGAGGCAGATTGGAGGGATGAAGCTATAAGCGAAAGGTTGAGAAGGGAAGCCGATTTTCCCAGGGAACTTTCAGGAGCATGGACCTCCCCCCACCTCAGTGTCGGGCTTCAGTGTCGGGCTTCGAGCATCATCTGACATCATGAGAGCAGGGACTTCTACTATAACACTTGTTATAGCAGCCCAAGAAAACACATCCACATTCTGTGTCTATATGTGACTTCATCTGAGTTCTCCAAGTCACCGGGCACTCAGAGATGACAGAGTACCGCTGACAGAAAAGGGGGAACCCGCCTTTTCTTGGTAGAACTTGGATGTTTCTGTTCTCAGTAAGTGTTGTTGTTGCTCTCGTTCCCATGATAGAGTCATTCAGAGCGCCTTTATTACTAAGCAACTTGTGCTCAAGGTTAAGTTCATCTAATCGGAAAAGAATTTTTTTTTAAAAAAGACAGAATGCCTTCTCAGTAAATGTGGGAGTTCTGGAACATTTCAGACTGGAGTCAGTCATCATGTGGGGCTATCTGGTGTTTATGACGGTTGTTCTTTTTTTTTTTTTTCCTGTGGGCAGCTGGTTTGAGCCGCACCCCACGGTGTTCAGGGCTCAGCCCTAGCTCTGTGCTCAGGGATCACGGCTGGTGCTGCTTCGGGCATCTGCTTGCCAGGCAAGTGTCTCACCCACTGCAATCACTCTTTGAACTTTTCCAAAGAAGTCAGGGCACTGTTCTGGTGACCACAGGTGCCCATTTCATGTTCTAGAACTTTTTAATTTCCCTGACGATGTTGACACATGGTAATTTACTGTTCCCATCTCTATGGGCTGGTTGGGCACAAACAATGATGCATTTATAGGCCAGTGACTAAAAGAGATTCCTGGGCCCCCTTCCTCCCTTTCCCTCTCCCCTTCACTGTGTGTGTTTGTGTCTCTCTCTCTCTGACACCCACATTCAAAAGACAGAAAACATACCAGGGGCCAGAGCGATAGTACAGCAGGTAGGATGCTTGCCTTGCACGTGGCTGACTTGGGTACAATCCCCGGCATCCCATATGGTCCCCTGAACCCCACCAGAAGTGATCCCTGACCATAGGAACAAACCCTGGGCACATCTGGGTGCGATCCAAAAAGGAAGGAAAGAAGAAACGAAGGCAGGCAGGCAGGCAGGCAGGCAGGCAGGCAGGCAGGAAGGAAGGAAGGAAGGAAGGAAGGAAGAAGAGAGAGAGAGAAGAGAAAGTGAAAGGGATTGTTGTTTATATAAAAAAAAAAGTACTATGGAAAAACAGTTCAATCAGTGATCAATTAATACCCCACTGATGGTCTCCCAACAGCTCAAACTCAGAACCATTTAACTCCCAAAGACTTGATGACAGTTAGACATATTTCTGGAACCTTCAGCTCATGAGCAGGGCAGGGAAAAGGCACAAAGGGCTAATCCAGATGCTCTGTAGTTTGGGGTCCATCCCTTGTACCATTTGGGTCTCCCCCAAAGTGACTCCCCACACACGCCAAGCTCTGCCCATGGTACGACCCGGTGTGGTCCTCAAAATAAAAAGGGGGGGAATAAAAACAGTTTCTCTAAATCAGGGAGGCAAACAGAACCGCCCTCGGGAGGTGTGTGTGGGCAGGCATTAAAAATAACTGGTTCTCCGGATTGTATTCTGGGGGTGTCCCTTATTTACACACTAACCACAGCAACTTCCTTTCTAGCCAGAAGTATGCTTTCCAGCCCGTTTCCTGATCCACCAGGCCATGCTATCTTCCTGCTTGTCTCACCCACGTAGCAGTGTGTCTGTGAAATCCCTCTGTTCTCTCAGCTGGGAAGTGTGACAGCGGGCCAGGGGCTGGCTACTCAGCCAGAGTACTACAGTCCTCGGTGGAGACAAGGACAAGTGGTGGAGAGTTAGGGGGAGGGGGCGAACACAGGTTCTGTCCAAGGGGAACCGCTTCCTGGGCTTCTCCACCTGATCACCCCAGGTGGGAATGTGCACTTAGAGTGAGACTGATTTATTTTCTTTTTTGGGTCACACTCAGGGATGCCCAGGAATTCCTCCTGGTTCTGCATTCAGGAATTATTCCTGCTTCTACTTGGGGGACCATACGGGATGCCGAGGACTGAACCCAGGTCAGCTGTATGCAAGGCTTAGGCCCTACCCGCTGTGCTATCACTCCCTGAGTCCGAGTTTTTGAGTTGGAGTGGGGGGCTTCTAAGCACTGCCTAGGAGACCAGGGGATCAGCCCCAGAGGGTCTCAGCCCATGCAGCCAGAAGTGCAGTGCTAGGATGCGGGGACACAGAGGCTCTGCAAAGTCAGAGACCCCCAGGACAAGCCCCCCCCCTCCACCAGGCCATACTTTCAGTGTTATTAGCAAGCTGTGAGGTCCCAGGGTTTGAGCTTGGTCCCCACGCATGCAAAGCCATCTGTGTAGAAGAAAGTTTGCATTTAAATGCCCTTACAGGGTTCAAATTCATGGCACTTGACGTTCAACATTGACTGTATTTTTATGCAGGTACTGGCTCCTCTTTTTGTCTTAAAAAAAAACCAAAAACAACCCTCTTCCTTTCCAAAGAAGGGGTTATATCTTATGCCTTATTTTAAATATGGGATAATACCTTTGCTACTTTTTTTTATTTGTTTAGATTTTGTTGGGGGAGTGGGAGACTTGGGGTGTTATTTATTTATTTAGTTGTTGTTGCACCACACCGGGCATCAGGAATGAACCCAGGTCAGCTGCGTGCCAGGCGAATGCCCTACCCACTGTACCACCAGCCCAGTCCCCCTCTGCTACTGTTTTAAAGCAGGTTCCAATAAACTGGAGCTGACAGGCGGATCTGGCCTGCCGCCTGTTTGCATAACGTCAGTGTCTAAAATTATAAACTTTCCTCAGGGTACACACATTTTGATATGTCATATTTTCATTTTCAATCTGCTCAAATTAATATTTCGTCTCTAATAGAAGTTCTCTTTTGAAATGTGGGTTATTTAAAGGTACATGCCTCATTTTGAAAAAGTTTTGGCATATTCTCTTTTGACTTTTTTCAATTTGGGGCTCACTCTCAGCAGTGCTCAGGAGTGATTCCTGTCACAGTGCTCAGGAAACCATATGTTGCTGGGGATTGAACCCAGGGCTCCAGCATGCAAAGCTTTCACTCCAGCCCTCTCCTACTGCTGGCATGTTCCCACTGTTGATATATAAGTAGCTCAATGCTACTATGATCAGAGATCTATGATGTGATAGAAATCTTTCAACATTTACTGAAACCTGGTAACACAGTGTTCCATCTCTTGATCAGAATCATGTCTCTCTCGTTGTGGGCATTTTTTTACTCATGTTGAGTCAAGTTCGTTGACAAG
The DNA here is from genome assembly GCA_028565675.1 of Sorex palustris. Classification (NCBI taxonomy): domain Eukaryota; kingdom Metazoa; phylum Chordata; class Mammalia; order Eulipotyphla; family Soricidae; genus Sorex; species Sorex palustris. The sequence goes on from JAOXYA010000022.1 coordinate 20,004,492, forward strand.
TCAAGTTACTTCAATCTTTCACATTCTTATTAGTGTTCTACTATTTACTCTGAACTTACTAGCTAAACTTACTAGGGATTTACTAGTTACTTGCCCACATTAAAGCCCTGAGCTGGGGCTGGAGCGATAGCACAGCGGGTAGGGCGTTTGCCTTGCACACGGCCAACCTGGGTTCAGTTCCCAGCATCTCATATGGTCCCCTGAGCATTGCCAGGAGTAATTCCTGAGTGCAGAGCCAGAAGTAACCCCTGCGCATTGCCGGGTGTGACCCAAAAAGAAATATAATAAAAATAAAGTCCTGAGCTAAGATTTTAGATTTGTTTACCTTTGCTTTCAGTTGTTTTGTTTTTGCTTTTTCATTTTGGGCCACCCTGCTTGGTGCTCTGTGGGCTTCCTGGGGTGAACAGGGGGTCATATGATAACAGGGATAGAGCAGACATCTCCTGAACACTACCCTGGCCCTTTATGCCTTCTATCTGGCCCTAAAACATAAGATTTGTTTTTCTGAGAAGAGAGTTTAGGCCATACTTAGTAGCTCAGAAGTCACTTTTGGCTATAATCCAGAACACTATGCAGTACTAGAGCTTGAAGCGGGTTGACCTCATGCAAGGCAAGCATATTAACCTCTGTGTTAATTTCCTCTGGCCCCTAACATGTATATATTTTTATTTTATTTATTTATTGCTTTTTCGGTCACACCCGGCGATGCACAGGGGTTACTCCTGGCTGATGCACTCAGGAATCACTCCTGGCAGTGCTTGGGGGACCATATGGGATGCTGAGGATCGAACCCCGGTCGGCCGCATGCAAGGCAAACTCCCTACCCATTGTGCTATCGTTCCAGCCCCACATGTATCTTTTTTTAACACCACATATTTGGGCTCCAATGAAGGTCATTTGGGCAACCTTAGTCTCTGAATAAAAAGTGTTCCGTTCATTCATGCTCAGAGTTGTTGCTGATTTAGCTGGTGCTCTTGAAAGCTGTTTTTTGTCTTGTGTATGCGTTGGTCCTAGCTGTTGTTTGGGTTGAGGAGCGGGGACACACCTAATGGTACTTAGGGGCTACTCCCAGGTCAGTGCTCAGGGGTCATTCCTAGACCATCAGGCAGTTCCATGGGGTGAGTGGGGATGGATCCCAGAGTTCTTGCATGCAGAGTATACTCTTTGGTCCTTTGAGCTATCTCTCTGGCTCATCAGTCAAGTACTTTTTAGTATTCAGTTTTAAAACTTCAATTGTTTTTCATTTCTGTTTATTTACACTGTTCTTTTGGTGGTGGTGAGACTGTTCTAAAAATTTGCATCTGCATCCTTGACTCACTACGGTCTCCTCAAATAAAGTAAGAAATTAACAGCAACTCCCATCCTTTGAGTAGGGGGTGCTGAGCCCACCAAGAAGAGCTCAATTCCACGTGTTGTGATTGAGTGCCACTCCCTGGGACCAAGGGGTGCTGGGGATCAGTCCTGGGGCTCCTACATATGAGACATCCCTTCCACTCCTTCCAACCATCTCCCGGGCCAGTTCCTATTCTTGGAGTGTCTGTTGCCCTATAGTCTACTTCTATATATAAACTCCGAGACATAAACCAGGCTTGCTTTAAATAGCCAATACGATTTTATGCTCATCCACATATTTATTTTCCTTTTCTTATGTTTTTTTTCTTTTCTTTCTTTTTTTTACTCTTTCCTACACTTCTCAGCTTCTACCTGGAATTATGTTCCGTCTACCTGAAGGACTTTTTTTTTCTTTTTTGCTTTTTGGGTCACACCCAGCAATGCACAGGAATTACTCCTGGTTCATGCACTCAGGAATTACTACTGGCCATGCTCAGGGGACCATATGGGATGCTGGGAATCGAACCCCGGTCGGGCCACGTGCAAGGCCCTACCCTCTGTGCTATCACTCCAGCCCCTGAAGGACTTCTTTAATCTCACATGTCATATGTATCTGCATCTGCTTGAGATGAAAATGTCTTCACTTTTCTCGGCCTCATTTGCCCTTTTTAAACACTTTTGTGTTTGAAGTATGTTTTCATGACTATTTCAGTGTTTCCCTGTTTTAGACTTCCAATAGCACTTTAATGATGTATTATTTTGACTCTCTTGTTTCTTACTGAAAACTTTGTTTTCTAATAACTTCTGTTGGTGACCCCAAAGTGATTCAAGAATCAGGGATGCTGTCTCGTTTGCCAAGGCGTCAAAAATCAGATGGGCTGGACATGTAATGAGATTTGGAGACGACCCCTGGACTAGAGCCATTACCAACTGGATTCCATGGGACGTCAAAAGACCTCGTGGCCACCCACTTATGAGATAGTCAGACTTCTTCATCAAGACCCTCAATGATCAGTTTGAGGCTCTTCGTGTTCCTAGAATGAACAGATGCCATTGGGCTACACTAGCGCACGACAGGGACGAATGGAGACGGTACTGGTGCCCACTCGAGCAAATCAATGAGTAAAGGGAAGTCAAGTGATCAAGTGATCAACTTCTGTTGGAGGGAAAAATCATGGGGATGGGGGGAGGGGGTAACCTGGCCACACCTGGCTGTGCCTGGGGTCTCCAGGACTGCACCCAACAATGCTCGGAAAACCATGCACGTGTGGTGCTGCAGATACCAAAGTGGGTGCACTAGGCATGCTCACTAAGCACCGTAGTATCTCCTGGCCGCTTGCAAATTTAGATGAGATGTATCAGAGCCATTAGGAACTTGGAACTGACTCTCAGGTTCACCGCCACCACCCCACAATGTTCTTCCTCTTTTAGGGGGTACAGAGACTGAGACTGCCAAACCTCCAGCTAGGACATGTGTGTTCTATGTACAAGGTGCTGCCAGAACTAATGACAATGTCACTTGCAGGAAGAGGAAGTGGAGGATGAGTGAGCATGTACAACACGCCCATGCATGGTGGCCACAGGAACTGTATTCAGTCTGGAGAGACTCAGCCAGGTCCCCTTCGCTCTGCTGGGTCCACAGGAGACTGTGACCAATGGCAGATAAGAGGGTCAGTGATGAGGGCTAAGAGGCCCTGAGTTTTACCACAACCAACCCTGCTCACAGCATCTCTAGGAGCGCCCCTACTCCCACCCCCATGGTCCCACATGCACAGGGTTCATATTTTCAGCCACCTGGACTCAGTGTCTCTGGGCACCCCTCGGTCCCCTGGGCACTGCTTGGAAGGTGCCCTCAAATCGGTAGATATTGTGTTACTTCGTTGAGTTTTCAGAACATGTCTAGGCCTCAGAGAAGTTCCATCCAGGAATTATAAGGCATACCTTATAAGGCATACCTCAACAAAAACAGAAACACAGCACATGAATGATAATAATTAATCAGAGGATTATTTCTTTTAACCCTATGAAGTCTAGTAATCTAGCAGTACTATTTGGCCCAAGGTTCTATGGGCAATGGCTATCATTAGAAAATGATCCCGAAAGGGCATTCATGAAGAATACCCTGAGGCCAGAGAATGAGGACAGGGGTCAAGGCACTTGTCATGCATGCAGAGATCCCAGTTTCATCCTGGCACTGCATAGGGTCCCCAGAACACTGCCAGGAATGTAACCCCAGGCACAGAAATAGTGACAAAAGAGATCAATTGGCCTGGAGCAATAGCATAGTGGGTAGGGCGTTTGCCTTGCATACGGCCGACCCAGGTTCAATTACCAGCATCCCATATGCAAAAAAATTTCTTTGATACACTGGTCCCTGGGCTGAGACCTCCAGGATGATCTTGGGAGGGAGCTTGGCCAAGTTGCCACCCTGCCAAAGACCTGGCAGCTGCCTCACACCCCAACAGCTGCCACTATGCCAGTGGCCAGACTCCATCTTCTCATAAGTGAGCTCCACAAGGACATCAAACTGACCAAACTATCAGGTGCACCAGGATTTTTTGGCTGAAAACTCTGGGCCTTCTCAGAGTCAGGATGGGTGACTTCTCCAACCCCCACCTCCCTGTACTTCCGGAAGCCCCGGAAGCTACACCCACATTCCTCTGCTATTACACGTGTGAGTTCATTGCTCAGTTAAATATTCTGGAGTTTCTCAAGCAACCCAGCTGTGTTTTTCCTTTTTGGACTGTGTGTGAGAACATTGGGTCATTGTTTGACTGACCAGTAGAAGA
>JAOXYA010000022.1:20053620-20065615 GCA_028565675.1 Sorex palustris
GCATTACGAATACTTTTCCCGGCTTCTGCCGCATCTACCAGCACTTCTGTTCTTCTCTCTTTGAGGTCTTCCTTGATTGCATCTCTGCACTGCTTTGTGAGCTCGGACATTCGCTTGCGGTTGCCTGAGGCATGTGCCAAATCACTGTCACTGTCACTGTCACTGTCCTCCTGTTATTCATCAATTTGTTCGAGAGGACCCAGTAACGTCTCCATCGTGAGACTTGTTGTTACTGTGTTTGGCATATCGAGTACGTCACAAGTACCTTGCCAGTCTTTGCTGTGCGGGTAAGATACTCTTGGTAGCTTGTCAGGTTCTCCGAGAGGGGCAGAGGAATTGAACTCGGGTTGGCCATGTTGTCTGCGTGCAAGGCAAATGCCCTACCTGCTGTGTTATCGCTCCAGCCCTGTGCCAAACCACATTGGGGAATAAGCTCAAGAGTTTTCGATGACAGTTGCTGTTGTCCCAAAATTCCAAATGGGATCAGACCACCATCTCCTTCATGCAAAATTCTAATTCACAGAGCAGGAAGAAAAGGCTGCAAAGTTTAAGAAGAGAACTCCCAGAACAACCGCCAACTGGGAGCTCTTTTGCACTATCACTGCAACAAGGGAAGATGCCGTTGTTGACAACATTGACGAGGAATACGATTGACTGTTCCAGCACCTCCATGATTGTGCGAGGAATGCCAAGAGGGAGATACCCACAAAGAAACGCCTGTCTTTGATGACCATTTCATTATTGAGAAATGACCAATAAAAGGCGTTGGTAGGAGGAAAATAGATTTTGTTTTAAGTTCTTGACTGGGGGTCATTTTTTGTCATATTTGAACATTCTTTGGGCTATTTTCCTTTTGTGCTAGACTTGATTCAGGTGGTACATGATTGGCCCTGTGGTGCCAGGCACTGAATTTGGGTCAGCCATATGCAAGACAAATGTCTTAACTCCCATGCTGTCTCCCCAGCACAATTTTTAATTTCTTTCCCGATTTTTTTTGAGTCTTGGCCGCACAACATCTTATTATGACATCTTACTATTTCATTCCTACTTTGGACAAACAGGCAGGCTACCGAATGTAGACTGCCCACACGGCAGGGTCTGGCAAACTCCCTGTGTCATATCCAATATACCAAATACCAGTAACAATGATGGGCCTCATTCTCCTAAAGAGCCTTGAATATTATCTCAGGGCTAGGATGAAGGAGACGTTACTGGGGCCTGCTCGAGGCAATCGACGAATAACAGGATGATTTGTGATTTGTGTTTATTTCATTCATTCATTTATTGAGGGGTGGGTGTTGGGCCAGACTGGCAGTCTCAGGAGTGATCCCAGGCTTGCTGCTTCCTTGGATTCACTCCTGCTACTGTTTGGGAGAAACCATCTGGTACTCAAAACCTGGCCTCTTACGTGCAAAGTTTGCTCTCTTTGAACTATCACCCTGGCACAATGATATTGGTTTGTTTCATTTTTGCTTCATGGTGAATGTTTAGTATCATATCCTTGATCATATTTAACCAGCACCTGAATAAAACTTCCTAGGAAGGGTCTCATCATAGTCTTTTTTTAAAAATCTGTTTACAAATATCCACTGAGACATTTCCCCTCCTATCCATCTAAATACAGAGAGCTGGTTGCAGATTGGAGCAGAGGCTGACACAGATCTGCGTTTCCCAGGATCCTTCAACGTCCAAGTAAGAGGTCTATGGTCTCCCACAGAGTGACCCAAAATAGCCATTTTTCCATGGTTCACTGGAAAATTGGCATTTCTTAAGTGTGGGGAGCTTATTATTCATTATGTAATAGTGCATTCTGGAGATAGTTTTCCAGCTAGCCTGAGATCCAGCTCGAGTGCCCAAGTCTCAGATCTCCTTTTTTTCCCCTGGTGCCTAGAGTAGCAATAATTAAACTGGTTTTGAACCTGTTGCGCATTGGCTAATTCATTAGCTCTGAGTTCCATAAGACAGGTGCCCAGTACTGCCCAAAGTTCCTGGCTTTAAAGTCAGAAGGCAGAGCAAATTTCATTTAGCACTTGCATCCGAATCCCTCCTGGTCAGTCACTCTCCACCACCCCTTCTAGAGCAGTGCATCTCCAGAGCACTTGCACTGAGGATGATGAGGTGTTCAGTTGAGCTTGATTTGAAAAATCCAGGTGTGTCATTAGTCTCATTCTCCTATCCCTGCCGTGGAAGTCCTCAGTCCACTGCTGGGAATCCTCTCAATCACTCTTCGTTGAAGACAGACATTAAAATGGCCAGTCAGGGAACATATGACAGTGCAACCAAGTCCTCACAATTGCTCAGGTGTAGCTCTGTCCCGAAATGGTAGTCACAAGATGTGTGTGACAACTGTAACTTATTCCAATTAATTTAGTTAATGAATTCAAATGAGTTGGAGTGATAGCACAGCAGGTAGGGCGTTTGCCTTGTACACGGCTGACCTGGGTTCAATTTCTCTTTTCCTCTCAGAGAGCCTGGCAAGCTACTGAGAGAATCCCACCCACACGGCAGAGCCTGGAAAGCTCCCCATGGTATATACTATATGCCAAAAACAGTAACAACAAGTCTCCACAATGGAGACGTTACTGGTGCCTACTCAAGCATATCATTGAACAACAGGACAACAGTGCTATAGTGCTAATTAATTTAAACAAAATCAAATGATGTGGATGGACCAGGCTCTCTCCACCTGGGAGAACTTTCACTCCCGAGCACGTAATTCTCTTGGGGTCTCCTCCTAGTTCTCCAATAAACTTATCTTTACTATTTTCCCCATGAGAGCAGGTAACATACCCGAGAGTATTCGATATGCCAGACACAGTAACAACATACCCAGGAAAGAAAAAAAAAATCCTGGGCAGAGCTATAGGACTGATTCTCCTTTTACTGCAGAGAGCAGTTTGTTGCTCCAGCCTCAGCCCACAATGCTCTGAGAAATCAGGTGTTGGGGATTAGATTAGATCTTCCACTGTGAAAATCAAGTGGAACTCAGGCCCAGTTTGACAACTGCCATATGGAGCTGGCTCTCAAAGGGAAGAACAGTGCAGCGCACATTCCATTTGCCCCCTGAGTTCCCTGGAGAATATTGCAAGGACCCAGATGCCACAACTTGTCACCTCATTCCTCTAGATATTACTTTACACCAGTGAGACTGGCGCACATCGCAAAGAACAAAAACAACCAGTGTTGGTAGGGGTGTGGGGCAAAAAGAACCTTCATTTGCTGCTAGTCAGAAGGTTCACCGGCCTTTTCAGAAAACAATACAGACACGCCTCAAAAAACTAGGAACCGACCTCCCCTAATGACTCAGCAATTCCCTTTGGCATCTGATCCAAGAGCCCAAAAAAAGTCTGTTCAGAAAATACATTTGCACTCATGTTTATTACAGAACTATTCACAATAGCCAAAACCTAGAAAACAATTCAAGTGTCTAAGGACAGATGACTGACTAAAAGAAACAATGGCCCCGTGTATACAATGGAATATGGAATACCACTCAGCTTTAAGAAAAGATCAAGTCATGCAATTTGCTGCCATGTGGATGGGTCTGAAGAGTATCATATTGAGTGGATTTAGTCAGAAAGAGAGGGACAGAGAGAGAATGATCTCTTGTATAGGTTGTGGTATAAAAAGAAATATAGGGGGCTGGAGCAGTTGTACAGCAGGTAGGGCATTTACCTTGTACATGACTGATGCAAGTTCGATCCCCAGGATACCATATGGTTCTTGGAGCACTACCAGGAGTAATTCCTTGAGTGCAAAGCCTGGAGTAACCCCTAAGCATTGCCTGGTGTGACCCAAAGAGAAAAAAGAAAGAAAGAAAAAAAAGAAACATAGTTCCGTGCAACAAATGCCCAAAGACAAGAGAATCTGTGAATGGTCTTCAGTAGGAAGTTTATCACAGGGGGGCATGGGGGATTAAGATTGAGGGGGAACATGAGACAGGAGCAACAATACAGAAGGGAGGGTACTTGTCTTGCATGTGGACAACCCTGGTTCAATCCCCAGAATCTCATATGGTCCTCTGAGCACCATTAGGCGTGATTCCTAAGTGCAGAGCCCCTGAGCATCATTGGGTGTGACCCAAAAAGTCATTAAAAATATTGGGGGGGGTGACACGGGGACAATATGGAGGGAGATGGAGTCTCTGGAGGAGAGAGAGGAGAGGGATTGTGCATGAAACCGTTTCATTGTAAACCACAGTGCCTAAAATAAAACCTCAAACAAACAAACAAACAGACAAAATTAGGTAAACAATAAGCTCATTAGAAACACTTCAAATTTTTGAGAATTGTCTGTGGTACAGGCTACCATGTGAGACAGTATTTGATTACCCTCTAGGGTGTTGGAACAAAAATAGTTCAGAGGAGAAAAGGATTGCACCTTATATGATAAAGAAACCACTTTTTCGTTTGTTTGTTTGTTTGTTTGTTTTTGGGTCACAGTCCTCGATGCTCAGGGGTTATTCCTGGCTGTGCACTCAGAAATTACTCCTGGCAGTGCTCAGGGGACCATATGGGATGCTGGGAATCGAACCCAGGTTGGCCGTGTGCAAGGCAAATGTCCTACCCGCGGTGCTATTGCTCCAGCCCCAAGAAACCACTTTTCTGATACTGTTAAAGGTTCAGCATTTTGGAGGCAGATGCGAACCACATCCAGTGGTGTTCGGAGGCTATAGCTGGCTATGCCCCAGGGACTGTACATGGCCCCTGAGGTTCAAACCAGATTTGTGGGCTGCTACCACATGCAAGGCATGTCCTTAACCTCTGAGCTATCTCTTTGGTGCTAAGGGTTTGACTTTAATGTCAAATTCTACTCATTTATAATTGACATGAAATAAACTGCATATATGTAAAGTGGGTGATTTCACATCTGTGGACACAGGAAAGTCACTGTAATGGTGAGGATGCATGCTGTTTTTCTTCTTGGCAATCTCTTTTTCATCCCTCCAGATGCCTTTTCCCATTCTTAGATCCCTGCTGTTTTATTTTCCGTTATTGCTGATTTCTAGAATTTTAGATAAGTGGATCCGTATAACAAGTACTCTTTTTTATTCAGCTTTTTCCACTCTGCATATTATTTTTGTTATTGTTGAGCAATACGTCATTTCATAGATATCCCTCTATATGTGGAATGATGGACTTGTTTCTAGTCATGGCATTTACAAGTAAAGTTGCTGTAAACATTTGTGTACGAATTTTGTATGAAAATATGTTTTTCTTTCTTTCTGGCAAATGTCCAGGAGCAGAATGAATGACTATGGGATAAGTATTACTAACCTTGTTAAAAAACATATCAAATACGTCACAGATAGCTTGCCAGGCTTTGCCGTTTGGGCGAGATACTCTCGGTAGCTTGCCGGGCTCTACAAGAGGGGCAGAAGAATTGAACCTGGGTTGGCCGCGTGCAAGGCAAACGCCCCACCCGCTGACCATCCTTTTTTTTTTTTCTTTCTGACTACACATTTGAAAGGGCTGGGGCAGTAGCCCAGCAGGTAGAGCATTTGCCTTGCACGTGTCCAACCAGGTTGACCCGGGTTCGATTCCTCTGCCCCTCTCCGAGAGCCTGGCAAGCTACCAAGAGTATTTCGCCCTCACGGCAAAGCCTGGCAAGCTCCCCGTGATGAATTCGATATGCCAAACAACAGTAAACAACAAGTCTCACAACAGAGACGTTACTGGTGCCTGCTGGAGCAAATCAACGAACAACAGGAGGACAGTGCTACACTGCTACACCTTTGAAGGCAGGTCTGCAGGGAGATTCTGATTCTGAGGAGAACTGGGAAGAGCTGGGCTTCAGCACCAGTCCTTCAGGCCAGGTTGGTGGAGCCGCCCTCTGCTGCTGGGTGGAGCAGCTCCTCAGGAATTTGCCTCAGGATGTTTCTGGTCCCAGGAAGGAGTTAAGATGGCGCCTCCCACCAAGGCCGCCAGGGGCCACTGAGGTGAAAAGCACAGCAGCTGCCGCTTTAAAATACTCAGGCTTTGTTTCTGGCCCCCCTGTTGGGTGTTGTCAGAGTAGAATTATAGGGTTGGGGTGCCAGGCTTTTAGCAGAGCCCTGCTTTCCCAGGGCAAAGTGCCACAGGCCTTAGCGCCTTCAGGATGGCCCCAGGACTGCTGACCTTTGCCTCAATCTGTCACCACACCTCCCTGGTGGCTGTCTTTGCTCCCCTGAGCTTCTGCTGCCTCCACTTCCTGGGCCTGGGGAGTGTTCTGTTCTTTCCCAGGGTCTTTTCCAGGAGGCCTCAGGTGGTAGAGGGCATTTCATCCACCCTTTGGTTTGTGCTCAGTGGCTGCACACCTCCGCTCTGGGCCCTGATCTCATCATAAAACAAACTTAGTAAGTGAATGGAGAAAGCAGAAAAACGAGTAAGTCTTTGAGCTTCTTCTTCTTGTTTTTTTTTTGGCTTTTTGGGTCACACCAGGTTATGCTCAGAGGTTACTCTTGGCTCTGCACTCAGGAATTACTGCTGGCTGTGCTCAGGGAACCACATGGGATACTGGGGATCGAACCCGGATCTGCTGAGTGCAAGGCAAACTCCTTACCCGCTGTGCTCCGGTCAAGAATAACAAGTCTTTGAAACAATACCAGTATGGCAAGGATCATTATTCCTTTGATTTAGTCACATTTATTGATAAATTTCCAAAGACTATTTCTGAGAAAAAACAAACAAAACATCCAGCTGGCCCACACCCAAGATAAGACAGCCACAGTTCACTCTAATACCCAGGACCAGCACTTTATAAGCAGCAGGTTCTGGTTAATATCTTTTAAGTTTTTGTCCAGATAGAAGATAAAAAGGCATTTCAGGACAGAGTTTTGGCAAAGGATGAGGATTGGAGTCAAGTTCTCCTAGTCTTTGACTCACCTTCCATATAGGCAAATGGCATTCTACAGTCTGGCTAACTTTTGTGGATTGGCCCAGCTTTAACTGGACGTACAAGCAAACCCAATTTACAGATGGGCCTGTTGGTACATGAATGTGAATAGATTAGGAGAACTGTTATTAGGGCAAGGGCATGCAGGAGTGCTTTGCTTATTTAATTGCCAAGGAAATGAAGTGCTTGGGAAAAGTTTGAACTAAAAGTTCTAATGGGCTACAAAGTCTTTAGCAAGTAGGCGGTATGGAGGATTTCTTTGTTTCATTCAGGAAATTGGGCCCAATGAGAACCTTTGCCTGGCTGCCATTCGGACAGTTAGTTGACCCTGCTCTCATTTCCATTCATTCTACTGCTACATCCCCCTGTACTGGTTCATCTGGAGTTTACTGGCTTCCTCTGAAGCACTGGACACAGCCTCCTTCTGGAAACTACTTCCATGACTTCTACACTCCTAGAATCTCTCGGTTTCCCCAGTGCCATGATTGCTTCTCTTGGGCTATTTGATTACTGTTTGCAACTTAAAATATTGCGAGGTTTGGTGTTCTTTCTTCTATAGGGACAGTGAGTAAAAAAGCTCACCCCCTCTGACCACCACCCCATGCTCTCAATTTGCTTTCATGGTTTAATGATGATGGCCCAACAACAGTTGATGTCCAAAGTCTGTATCTCAGCACCCCAGTTCTGTCCTTAAATCCAGACCTGCATGACGGCCCTTTTCACATTCTTGCGTACCTCTTGGGTAAACTCAAGTGTCTCAACACGAGTGTCTGTGCTTCCCCTCAAGACAACCTTTCCACTCATAGTCATTTTGATAAATGACATTATTGTTTGTTTGGGTGCAGGCCATTTAAGGGAAGGAACAGTTCCTCTACCCCAAACCCAATGATTCACTGAGTTTTCTCCAGCTTTCTTCTCTGCATCTCTGGAATTCACTTCTTTCAATTCCTCTCTGGGCTGGAGAGGTAGCACAGCAGGTAGGGCATTTGCCTTGCACGCAGCCAACTCAGGTTCGATTCCTCTGGCCCTCTGGGAGAGCCCGGCAAGCTACTGAGAGTATCTCGCCCTCATGGCAAAGCCTGGCAAGCTACCCATGACGTATTTGATTATGCCAAAAACAGTAACAACAAGTCTCACAATGGAGACGTTACTGGGTCCTCACGAGCAAATTGATGAACAGTGGGAGGACAGTGACAGTGACAGTGACATTTCCTCCCTGCTGCCCCTACTGTAGTCAAGGACCTTCCACTTTCTGACCTTGGGAATGATGGCAATTTTTTTTAACTATTCACCCTATTGAATCTTGCCTTGCTTCATCCATGAAACTATTCAATGTGTAAATCCAAGAGCAGGACTGTGGTTTAGTGGGAGAAAATAGGCCTGAAAAGTGTGAGGCTCTAGGGTCAATTCCTAGCACTACAAATCAGTAAATTATATATTTATGTAAATTATATGCATGGAATAACTCACACATCTAATATATGTGTAAATTATGTACATATATATGTATACATATGCATATATATATATATATAAGATCATTTGATGTTTTGATATCATTTGTGGGATGGTTCTGATGTCATTGGACAGTTTCGGATGGTTTATAGTATCTTTGGGAACTGGTCCTGATTTCTTACTTTGGGGATGGTTGACATGCTAATCTCACCTCTTCACAGGCCTAAGTCTTCACCACATAGGCAGTCTATTTTGGGTTTTTTTTTTTGTTTTTTTTTTTGCTTTTTGAGTCACACCTGACCATGTACAGGGGTCACTCCTGGCTCTGCACTCAGGAGTTAGTTACTCCTGGCAATGCTCAGGGGACCATGTGGGATGCTGGGAGTCGAACCCTGGTCAGCTGCATGCAAAGCAAACGCCCTACCCGCTGTGCTATCTCTCCAACCCCAATAGGCAGTCTTTTAAAAATAATCAAGGGTTTCTATTTTGGAGAGTCCTTCTTTATACCAGTATGGTTTAGTACACCTCTGATGTGATCCCAATTACTATGTGAATATTAATGCCCTCTTTTTAGGAGGATAGGAGCACACCCAGGGTTGCTCAGGGCTTATTCCTGGCTCTGTTCCCAGTGGTTACTCCCATCAGGGATTGGGGAGGATGTGGAGTGCTGGGGATCGAACCCAGGTCAGCCACATGCAAGACAAGTCCCTTGCCTGCTGTATTATGTCTCTGGCCTCTCAAAAGCCTCATTTTATCTTTGCTCCAGTTTTGTAACTTAGTGATTCATTTTCATTCCTATTGAGCATGATAACAGGTACACAGAGCTTGCTTAGTAGGTCTCATCCTCATGAGGATTTCTGGATACCTTACCTCAATAAAGAAGGGGACAGTCCTTATTCTTCTGACCCAGCCAATTTGCTTGAGCCTGGAATGAACTTGATATATTCCCACTGAACCAGACAGCTGGTTAAGATGGTAAATCAGGTTAGGAATATTTTTAAAGCACTCGGGAATGTAAACATATTTCCAAGTGACTATTAAACATCATATTTTAGTAGTAAAGGTATACATGGCTATTTTGATTATAATAGAATCATCATTTTGCTTTTGTTTAATAGAAACCCTGTTGGGGTGATATAACCTGGACACTGATGACAAAGTTCTGTCTATAGGCACCAGCTCTCATGCTCTGGTTGTTTTCTTTTTGATGATTCATTTATATTTTAGAAACTTCCTTTCCTTGCCCTGAGCACAGCTGGGAGTGGTCCCCAAAACAACAACAACACCAAAATTAGTATACTTGTATATTAATTTATTTTTTGGATTGGGGGCCATACCAGGCTGTGCTCAGGACTTACTCCTGCTCTGTGCTTAAGGCTCACTGCTGCTGGACCTGGGGAACCATCTAAGATGCCGGGGATTGAACCCGGGCTAACCGTGTGCAAGGCAGGACAAATGCCTGACCAGGTGTATTATCTATCTGGCCCCAATATTGTGAGCATTTAAATAAAAGATTCACAGAGCCAGAGACATAGTGCAGAGATCAGGGCTTGCCTTCCACACGGCCAACTCTGGTTCCCTTCTGGCACCCCATATGGTCCCCCAAGCAGAGACAGAAGTGATTCCTGAGCACAGAGCTGAGTGTAAGCCCTGAGCACCGTTGGGTGTGCCCCTTCCCCCAAGTAACTCCTTCCCAAATTACTAAGATTCATGTAGAAGTGCATGAGTATATAACGTGTTCAGAGAACATAATCTTTCCCTTTCAGAGGTGGTTATTAACATCACTGACTAATGGTATCATATTTAAATGAGGGAGCCATATCGTTTGGCCATTAGATAATATGGATTATTTGAAGCCCAGTATCTGAAACTCGCAGCCTATTTCTCAATTCTTTAATTACGGTAACTTTGTAAGTTGTGGGATAAACTCATTGGATAGTAATTAATATTATGTAAGTTATTTTTCTATGTAACCAAGAGGAAGAAGCATCTACCATTTTCCTGATTACCTGTTATAATAACTATCCTATTATGGTGACATGCACATTAACCAAGGCAGCCTAATTTCATTCCTTTCTTGAAAGCCTTTTCAAGTACACTAAATAATGTATAAATGTGCAAGAGTAAAAATAAGCCCAAATGATAATCCATATATTGAAAATTACTGGGTGGAAAGTCATACATTATATAATTTATCTCTTTGCTCTTGCAAATGGCAGCACGCCCTGCTCATAATTCTAGAAAGTAAATCACATTAAAGCAGGAAACTGAATGAAAAGGAAGACTAGAATTCAGATAGTCTCTAAAATAAGTTTTCAGGCAAATAAGAGAAATCTGGGCAAAAACAAATCAGTCTATTGAACATTTTTTTAAAAAGTATTCTACAAATATCTGAAATGGCTTTTTAAAGTTTTTCCCAAATTGATTCTGTCCTTTTTTTTTCTTTTCCAGGTAAATAATTACTTGACTTGAAACCCTTGGCAAAGGGAATGAGACTCTTAGTCCCAATCCCCCTCACTTTATGGGTTCTTTCACCCTACAGATCCCTAGCAGGTTAAACTGGCTACGTATTGGCTTCTTTTCACAAGATATGAGTAATTACTCTAAATGGCTGAGGTTTATTAAGTGAAATCCAAAGTAGCTTCTGTGCGTACCTGACATTTAGTTAATGAGCACGGTGGTACCTCCAGGAGATTAATGGAACTTTGATAAAGGGGTAGTTTAATTGGTGAGGTAGCACATCTGCCTTTCACTGGGAGAGGGGCGAAATAATCCATAGATTTGAATGCAATTTCGCATAATTACATTGTAATTTTGGTTATTGCCGAAAGGCCATTTGCCATTTGAAGTGAGAGCTCGCAGGGAACTCACCTGAGTAATTGAAATCTATCAACAATTATTCATCATGTGCCTAGGTCCAAGGAAGGCTGAGACGTAGCGTCTGTTCTCAAACCACATCCTCAGATTGGGTGGGAGATGTGTGTCTGGATGAGAGGAACCTGGACCCTTCCATATGTTTTGCTCTTTCTGGATCTTGAGCCATCCCCAGCAGCAGTGCTCAGGGCCTACTCTTGGCTCCGTACTCCGTGCCATGTGGGGTGCCAGGGATCCAACCCAAGTCAGCTGAGGGCAAATTCAAGTGCCTACCTGTTGTACTATATATCTCTCTGACCACCCTCCTCCACTTCTGTGTGGTTTTTACTTTGTCTTTATAATCAGATTTTCACTGATTTCATTGTGTCAGAGATACCAAGAAGGGGCTGGAGCGATTGCACAACAGATAGGGCATTTGTCTTGCATATGTCCGACCCAAGTTCGATTCCCAGCATCCCATATGGTCCCCCGAGCACCGGTAGGAGTAATTGCTGAGTGCAGAGCCAGGAGTAACTCCTGTGCATTGCTGGGTGTGACCCAAAAAGCTAAAAATAATTTAAAAAGAAAAAGGAGAGATACCAAGAAGTATTAAGCCAGACTTATTATTATTTTTATTAAGCCAGACTTACTATTATTATTATTATCTG
The DNA here is from genome assembly GCA_028565675.1 of Sorex palustris. NCBI lineage: Eukaryota > Metazoa > Chordata > Mammalia > Eulipotyphla > Soricidae > Sorex > Sorex palustris. Next base: position 20,065,470 of record JAOXYA010000022.1, read on the forward strand.
AGGGCTGGAGCGATAGCACAGTGGTAGGGCATTTGCCTTGCATGCAGCCAGCCCGGCTGAGCCGGGTTCGATTCCTCCGCCCCTCTCAGAGAGCCCAGCAAGCTACCAAGAGTATCTCGCCTGCACGGCAAAGCCTGGCAAGCTAC
>JAOXYA010000022.1:20098353-20108730 GCA_028565675.1 Sorex palustris
GGGAGAGGGAGGGGGAGAGAGAGAGAGAGAGAGAGAGAGAGAGAGAGAGAGAGAGAGAGAGCACTCAGAAGGTAAGGTATGTGTCTCGCGTGTAAAACCCTTGGATCTGATCCCTGGCAAGACAAATGGTCTCTTGAATGTCACCATCATTCCTCAGCACAGAGCCAATAATACAATAATAGCCCCTGAGTACCAGTGGGTAAGGTCAGCCTTCTTATCCCCTCCCCAAAATTTTTAACAAAATCAAGTAATATATGGTTTCACTTGGATGTGCTATTTAGAATAAGTTTTTTAGACAAATTGATGATCATTAGAATCATCAGAAGAGAAATGGAAAAAGGGAATAAGGATCTCAGTTGAACTAAGACAATTATATGATGAAACACAGAATTGAGCCTTTATTCTTGAACTTGTTGATATCTAGTGTTGGCCATATTGCAATGCACCATTACTTCAAGTTTTTCAAAAATAAAAGCAAATTAAAACTATGAGCACAGTAAGTAAAATTATTCTTAGCTAGAACTGTCTTGCCCCTCGAAGGTACTATAGCCCATTGAAAGGTCCATGAGGAGCGTAAATTAAAAAGCTTAACTAATAAAACTAATCACCCATAGTAAAAGTGTTGGGGAGGATGTAACTCAGGAGTTTGGCATGTGAACCTTGCCTGGGCCAGGCCTTGAATTCCACCTCCAGCACTGCATGGCTCCCAAAGACCACCAGTATGGCTCTGGCATTCCCCAGCACCCCTAGGTATGAGCAACATACATTGCCAGGTCCTCACATTGAGGTGTCTAGCATGGTTCACTGGCTAGCATGCTCGGGCAACTCCCTCTCCTCTCTCACCGCTGCTTCAAAAAGAAGAGAGAAGATGATGGTGCAACCCAGCAACTGCACTGGACAAATACACGAATGCCTGGAGATTCTGAATGAACAGGAGAGGAAATAGTAAGAGAGGAGAATACCGGAAACTAAAGGGGAAATTCATGCCACAAAAATCCCCAAGCTTTTGAAAAGCTTATAAATTCACAAATCACTAAGTTCAAAGTCCTGTAAACATGAAGCAAAAAAGCACATGTAGGGATATTATAGCTGAATTGAAAAAAATCACATGGAAAGGTCTTAAAATGAGACTGTGGGGCTCACTCACGTCTGTTGGGGTGTTTATCACGTTATTGGATTGCATTGTAGCTGTCCTATTTTAATCTGTAGTAAACTAGGACAGGATACTAGGATAACACAGCAAATAAATCTTGGGCTTGTGAAAGGTGCAGGAGAATAACCATTATAAGGACCAAGCTGCTTGTTGGCATTTGCCATCTTCAAACTGTGACAAAAACACAGTTACTTCAGTGTTTTAATGACCTATGATCTATTCAAACTATCATCTACTTTTTTTCCTGGATCAGTTTCAGTTGATTTCTTTTTCTCTTTCCAGTGGAATGGAACATTTTCCTCCTGAGCTGCAGCCTTTCTTTATTAGCTGCAGGACATTGTTCATTTTATATTGTTTGGTGCTGGTATCATATGCTATGAATACCAATGATTTATTTCTTTTGTATGTCAATTGAATGAAGCTTATCTGGAGTTTAAGTTTTATATATCGAGTATTTATGACAAGATGAGTGATATGTTTCCTACTCTTGAAAATCTCACAATCTTGTGAAACAAACAGAAACTAGGACTGACAGATACTGCCAAACCCATGCAAAGAATTTTACGGGAAGATGTGAATAAGGAAAGTTGAAGTAAGGAGTCCAAAGGAGTGGCATCAGCCAGCTTAAAGAGAAACTTGTTTTAAGCTGATGTTAGGAGCACGGGACTCGGGCACAGGACAGATCCACTGTGACGCATGGGACTGAGAATTAAATATGGGTCATGGAGTGGGTCTATGTGGCTTTCTATAGCAAGAAGCTCTAGAGAATGCAAACTAGTTTAATGAGGGACCTAATTAAAGTGAAAAAGTAAATGGAAGAAAATGATAGTAAATTTCCCATTTTCTTATGTGTGCTAAGAAATACCTTTAAGTTAATTTAAGATTTTGTGTACATTGCATAGCATTCACTTATTAACATCTGTACTCAGACTTCAATTGATCCCCATTATGTACTGATGATGATTTTAGAAAAGCTATTTTAGTCACCTGAAAAAAGAATAGTTATAAACTGATTATTGGGAAAATTGACTGAGATGCAAATGTTGAACTGTCACTGTCACTGTTCTCCCGTTGTTCACTAATTTTGCTCGAGCAGGCACCAGTAATGTCTCCATTGTGAGACTTGTTGTTACTGTTGAACTAAAACAAAATAAATCTAAAAAAGGTCTTCTCAAATGAAGTACCATAGTTACCTATATGAAAGTGATAAAATAATATAAAAATACAATTGTAGAATTTTCTTATGTTGATTTAAATACATTTTGAATGATTTTTAAAACTTTTCAGATGGTAAAATATGATTAATTTTCAGGATGCTTTGACTAAGCATCTTTACATCCCAATAAAAAAGCTTTTACTAATTTAAAGAGCGATAGATACCCTCTAGATTTATTGCATTATTGTTTCCAGTAGCAAGAGCTGTAACAACTTAAATTCCCATCTTTGGGTGATTGGATAAAGCTACAATCCAATTCAAAATATATAATATATATGTTTTATATATATATATATGTTCCCACATATGCATATTTACAATCCTCATTGTAATATATATATTATGTATATATATTATGCACTGTCCTCCTTTGTTCATCGATTTTCTTGAGTGGGCACCAGTAACATCTCCATTGTGAGACTTGTTGTTACTGTTTTTGGCATATCGAATATGCCACGGGGAGCTTGCCAGGCTCTGCCATGTGGGTGGGATACTTTCGGTAGCTTGCTGGGCTCTCCTAGAGGGACGGAGGAATTGAACCCGGGTAGGCAGCATGCAAGGCAAATGCCTTACCTGCTGTGCTATCATTCCAGCCATAAGCACCTCTAAATATTAGGATTCACCTTCTGAGAGTATTATCGGTGTTTGTTGTGCCAGGAATTGAATCTATAGCTGCAAGACAAGAGTTCAGTCTCTGAGCTATTTCTCTGGCTCCATCTTCTTTTTTATTGTGGAAGCAAATTATCTCCTTTCAAGCTTTGGCTTCCTGTTTTGCAAAATGGGAATGACACTTGTGTTGCTGATAATGTTGTCAAAGGGTTTGCCATGGAGGATTGATTGCACAGTGTCAGCAATTAAAATATGTGCCCTACCAAATGGACTCCATCCATGGTGTATTGTTTTCTATTTTCTTTTGCACACAGAACTCTAGGGGCTAAAACTTGGGTGTTCTATGCCCTGTATTTGCCAGTCATTTTTATTGTTTTTTGCAGTCAACTTCTTATTGATGTGATTGTTTGATGAGGAGATAATTGCCATTTTGTTTGAATGGATTCAACTTGCATTGCCCCAGGTAACTTCAATAGTGGTTGCAGAGGATGCCAAGAAATCAGTGTGTTGGCACTTATGGGAGAAAATTTGGGCAAGCCTTATTTAACGTTTTTGGGTCTTTGAACTGAATTTAGAGACTTCTAAATTAGAAAACCTTCCAATTTTAAGTTGCTATCTATTATCTATTTGGGCAAGGTGGTCATGTTTGAGAAATGACTGTAGGTATATAGAGGTTCATTCTCTATGAAGCCTGTTCAACCTCTCTTCATGGTAATCAGTTTTTGTGTTTTTTTGTTTGTTTGTTTGGGCTGCACCTGGCAATACTCAGAGCTTACTCCTGGCTTTGTGTTTAGTGATCACTTCTTCCAGTATTTAGGGCACATCTGGGACCAGGGATTAAACCCAGTCCATTGCATGTCCAAGGAATACCTTACATGTTGTAGTATCTCTCCAACCACTGTTCTTGGTAATTTTATAAATTTGGGGAATATAAATTTTATGAGAAAAAATGTGTTTACTTATTATTTACCTTGCTTTGGGTAAAGACGGAAAAAAAATATCACAGAAGAGATTCAGTTAAAATTTGTTTTCTAGGATCCTACTAAAAAGCTCCTCCAGGCTAGGCCAAAACTTGTTTTTCTGGTTTTTAAATGTTAAAAATATGTTAGGAGTAAACGGTTTCTTCTGGTACTTTTGGAGAACTTTTAGATGATGTTTGTATTTTTAATTAAACAAAGTCTTTGATTCTAACTGACCATTTCGTAATTAGAGTGAATGACTAGAAGTCTGGCTTTGCTTTCATTAATAACTAAACAGTGTTCTGATCTGCCTTTCACTGTTTGTAGAATTAAGGGAAGAATATGTAAGACCAACAGTATTTAGCAAACTTCTGCCAGATAGATGGATACTATTTTGATTCTTGAGGGGCCCTTCAGCTGTGAGGTCAAGACCACTTGCCTTCTTCGCTGACCTTATTTTCAACCTGGTCCACTTTACTGGAAATATTTGGGAGTTCCTGTCTGAGAGAAAACACACCATTTTGTATCTGAGTTAGAACCTCCAATTATCCTCTGTGCATTTATCGTGGATGGGGAACCAAATCTTTGGAAGTTCTGGAATTAGCTGGGAGACTGAAGGAGGTGATACTGGGCTGGAGCGATAGCACAGTGGGTAGGACATTTGCCTTGCATGCTGCCAACCCAGGTTCGATTCCTCCATCCCTCTTGGAGAGCCTGATAAGCTACCGAGAGTATCCTGCCCACATGGCAGACCCTGGCAAGCTCCCTGTGGCATATTTGATATGCCAAAAAAAAATAACAACAAGTATCACTTCGTGTTCCTGGAGCGAGCAGACGCCATTGGGCTATACTAGCAAGTGATAGGGACAAATGGAGATGTTACTGGCACCCACTCGAGCAAATCGATGAACAATGGGACGACAGTGCTATGACAGTGCTGTGCTACTGAAGGAGGTGGATGAGATGGGTACATTATTCTTCCTCCTGTGGAAACACAATCATATTCTGGAATGTCTCTGTGAATCACCATAAAACTTACAAAGCCATAGAGAGTAGCTCCACCCTTAAAAAGGAGAGATAGTTCATTTGAAGGGTGAGGGATGGAGAAGAAAGCTGATAGAAGTATTTGTTTTACTGTGTGTACGTGGGATCTGGTGTTTCCTTTATTGTGTGTGTAAGGATAGTTTCTGGGTGAACCACTTCATCTTGTGATTGTGGTTTTCAACTTTCATTTCTGCTTTGATATGACATGGGTGGGAAATTCAATTCTGTTGATTGTTTGGCAAGAAATCTCATTGTCAAAGGAGCCAACAGGTGGTGTAGGTGATGTTTTGGAGCCCAGTGAATACTTCTTATATGAAATATATTGTTCAGCTGATGAGTTAGTGGGAATTCCAGGGAAAGAGGGAAGCCCACTTCCTTCATGATAATAAAAACCTGTTACTTTTCTGGAGAAATTTTGGTTCTTTGGGACTTGTGATTCACTGTTTTTTTTTTTTTAAGACTGAAGGTTGAAGTTGAGGTTTTAGACTGTGAGGGCTCTGTTAGGGTGGGTAGAGGGACTCACCCACCCCCCTCTGGGTGTCCTGGATCTGAAATTCAGCCTGGCATGGGGTCTGGAGGCATCTCTGTCAATGAGGGTGAAGTTAAATATTAATGTCACTTCTTCATTTTGAGAGTACTTGGCTTGGGGCTGGAGAGATAGCAAGAGGTAAGGTCTTGCATGCGACTCACTTCAGCTCCATTCTTTTTCTTTCTTTCTTTTTTGTTTTTTTTTTTTTTTTGCCTTTTGGGTCATGCCTGGTGATGCACAGGGGTTACTCCTGGCTCTGCACTCAGGAATTACACCTGGCAGTGCTCAGGGAACCATACAGGATGCTGAGAATTGAACCCAGGTTGGCTGTGTGCAAGACAAATTCCCTACCCACTGTGCTATCACTCCAGACCTGGCAGCTTCATTCTTGGTATTGCATATGATGCGCTCCTGAGAACTGCCCCCTTGAGCACAGAGTCAGGGAGTAAGCCCTGAGGGCATCCGATGTGGTCCCCAACAACCCTATTCCCTCAAAATAAAAACCCAAATACTTATTTTATTTCATAAGTTAACAGAGTTCTGTTCTTGCAGTAACTATGAGTATAGAACACTAGTCATCAGTCTTTGAGTCAAGAGAGTATCATTTACTTGCTCTTAATAGCTTGATTTGAAGACCCTAACAGAGCGGGTAAACATATTTTGCTTAGATTTTAACTATCTATCTTTGAAATGAGGCAAGGGCCCACTTATTCACCAGCTATAAGCTGTGAAAGCATTTTAGTTGATGTTATTAGCTTTGTTTGACACTCTTGGCATGCTGGTTCAGTCTGGACTAGGTCCCAAGATTGTGAAAGTGGGGAGAGTGGTTCTTTCCACCAAAGATAAGTGTGTTCCAGAGGGTAAGTTGTAGGGTGTGAGACAGAGCCTAGCCCTAGTCTGCAGACAGTGTTCCCAACTTGCCTTTGTGATTTGTTTGGGTATCCAAGGGAAAGTGGAAAGCATTCTATGGATTCTTTTTTTTTTTAAGAATTAAAATTTGTTTTTTTTGGGGGGTCACACCCAGTGATGGACAGGGGTTACTCCTGGCTCTGCACTCAGGAATTACTCCTGACACTGCTCAGGGGACCATATGGGATGCTGGGAATCGAACCCAGGTCAGCCGTGTGCAAGGCAAATGCCCTACCCATTGTGCTATCACTCCAGCCCCTTTAAAGAATTAAAAAAATTTTTTTTAAATTTATTTTTTATTAAGTTATTCACAATAATTACTTTCAGTATTTCAGCACCAATCCCACCACCATGACACCTTCCCATCACCATTATTTCAAAATTTTCCCCCACCACTCAAGCCTGCCTCACAGGCAGATGCTATCTCATTTATATTGTATTGCTTGTTATGAATAGCATGAGATGTCATGGAGCCGCAAAAGTGGTCACACACTCCTGAAATTCTAAAATTTTAAATAATTGGGGTCCAAGAGATTTTTCTGCAGTGAGCTGCTCAGTTCTGAGATTCATTTGTGAGTCTCTGGATCATGGCTGTTAATGAACTTAAATGGAACCTGGAAGCAGTTTGTGGGTGTGACAACCAGGACCCAAAAGGGGCAGGGAGATGGGAATGAGTGACTGGTCAGTCCCCAATCCCGTGAGGACTGGAGTTTTCAGTCACTGACCCCGTGTAGCTGGGATTTTCACTGGGTTCTGCATTTTAAGAATTCTTTTCAAGAAGAGCAGTGAAAAATTTCTCTGAAGGCCTTGCTGCTCCTATGTCTTACAGTGGAATAATCGATCAGGAGCCTCCATTAATTGAGCACCTGTAAAATATCTTTAATGTGCTTATTTACTCTACAAAGCATTTTTCTCGCAGTCTGCTGAAGATTCGCTATTGCATCCAGTAAAAGCCATGCATTTGTTAGGTCATGAGGGAAATGATCCGGTTGCCCTCTGGGTTCTTCAGAAGCTAGGGAAAAAAATGCTCAAACAAGCTTCAGATAGATTAATGGCCAAAAAAGGAAGAAGTTTATTAGTTACCTATATCCCACATTTATGGGAGAGACTCTGCAAGGATCATCACATGGTTTCAGGTCCGTCTTTTAATTTTATTTATTTGACTTTTGGGTTGTACCCAGGTTCTCAGGACTTACTCCTGGTTCTATACTCAGGGATCACTACTGGAAGGGATTAAGATGCCAGAATTGAACCTGGGTTGGCTGCATGCAAGGCAAGTGCTCTACCTACTATAGTATCTAACCCATCAGGTCCAACTTTAAACACTCCAGTAAGACAGAAGGCATTGTGAGGGAGGAGGGAAGACTCAGTCAACAGAGGACAAAGGCATGAAGATGTAAATGTATCATTGCTTCTGAAAAAGAGAGAGAGAGACAGAGAGAGAGAGAGACAGAGAGAAGAGGAGAAACAACACAGTCTTAAGGATTTTTTCATGTAAATGTCTTTTATGCAGATTTCTTTCCAATTTGACTTCTTTCCATTCTTTAGAGCCCTTCCCATGAAATTAAACTTTGGCTAAAGAGATATTTTAGGGCCACAGATTTTTGCTCTTCTGTGCTTTCAAATTCCATTTATTATTTGTATTTCTTTCGGTCACAGACAGTTCCCACCAGGCATGGTATTATCACCCACAGGGAGAGCCTCGTTTCCTGAAGGCGTGTTGTCTGACTTCGCCTGTGTTCTTGAAACAGGAACGCTATCATAGGTCTTGAAATAGGAGTGCTATCTTGGGATAAATTAGGGCACAGCCCAGTATTAATCTCTTTAGCGATACCTGCTTTAATTGTGCACTTAATCAAAATGAACCTGGAAAGTGAAATCTATGCAAGGATCCAGCATTGTGGTGTGAGTTTGCTTCTACCCTCCTCTCTCGCCAAAGGACGAAATGGGCGTGGGCGCTTGGCCAACGTTGGGAAGTAATGGAGTGGACATTAACTGTTTCCAACACTGAAAGCTTTTGTTCCCCCAGGCCATTTGGATTCTTCTGTGTTATACTGGACCGTCTCTAGGAATGTGTGATAGCCTCCAATGCCGCAGATGGTGACTATTGAATATTACAAACATATGTCTGCGAAGAGCTTAAAATGCTGTGGTGTCGACTCCTCATTGGCCATGACAGACTGAGTGTGCGGACCTTCGAGTGCCCCTCGTTAATTCCAGGGCTTGACATTTCTAGGACTTAGCAAGGAAGATACTGTTGGTTGTGAATCACTTCTTCCCAGGCTGAAATGCCAAGCTTCTGTTTTATAGCCCTCCAGCCTGCAGCCTCATGAAGTGGTCGCCTCTCTCTGTACTGGTGTTTTTTTTTTTCCTCTATCAACTTGCTGATCCAGCACTTGTGTAATAAAAATGGGCTTCTGCACCTCTTTAAAGTGCTTTAACTGTAGACAAATTTATGTTTTATCAAAAGGTTAATCCTTACAAATTATTGTAAATTATTTCTGGGATGTCTGCTACAGGTGCTGTTGAATTAATTCTAGGCTATGGAGAGTCAAATGTATATTTTTGGTGTTGACTGCCTTTGACCTACTGCATTTTCTGTTTTTGATTTTCTTTTTTGACATTTTTTGGGGTCATACCCAGTGATGCTCAGGGTGACTCCTGACCCTCAAGGGCCATAGGGGATTCTGGGGATTGAACCCAGGTCTCAGGTTGGTTGCATGCCAGGCAAGTGACCCTCTCTGCTGTACGACTGTCAGACTTCCCTACTACATTTTCTAGGGCAGAAGTAGAACCGGAAGACAAAGACAAATGCCATAGTGGGCCAAGGATCTTTGTCCTACTGTGTGGATAAGTGCTGTTTCTTTTCTTTTCTTAAAATCTTTTTTCAGCTGAAAACTGAAACTTCTATTTCTTTCATCTTTGGGAACGAAGTCTTTATTATTATTATTATTATTATTTATTCTTTTTTTTTTTTGCTTTTTGGGTCACACCAGTGATGCTCAGGGGTTACTTCTGGCTCGTGCACTCAGGAATTGCTCCTGACGATACTCAGAGGACCAAATGGAATGCTGGGAATGGAACCCAGGTCAGCCGTGTGCAAGTCAAACATCCTACCCGTTGTGCTATCGCTCCTGCCCCTCCTTCTCTCTTTTATGGTGCTGGGGACACAGGAAAATGCTTGAGGGGTGTGGTAGTACAGCAGACAGTGCCTGCCTTGTATTTGGGGCCACATCTTGTGGTGCTCAGGGGCCACATCTGGCTCAGTGTTCAGGGGTGGTTTCTGGTGGCGTTTGGAGGGCCACATGGTGCTGTGGGTTGAACCCTGACCTCCAGCAATCAAGGGCACATGCACTGGTCCTTGGCGCTCTCTCCACAGTCCAGTTCTTTTATTCCTGTCACTGTACATTTTTCAGTGCAGTAACTACGCTGTGCCATATTTAAATTGTGTTTATCTGGTCAGCTGTTGGCAGACCCTTGGGGAAGGTTTCCAGGTTTTCATTGTTATAAATGAAATGCTGCTTTGAACATTCTTACAAATGTCTTTTGTTTGGCACATGCAAGCAATTTTTTTTTTTGCTTTTTTTTTGGGTCACATCTGATGATGCACAGGGTTACTTCTGGCTTTGCACTCAGGAATTACTCCTGGCGGTGCTTGGGATGCTGGGATGGAACCCGGGTCAGCTGAGTGCAAGGCAAGGCATTCTCTTGTCAGATGGAGCTGATGGTTTGTAGGGCATCTATTCGATCTGGATACAGGTGCAAAGCAGTTTCTCTATGTGTTGGTCTGTTTACGCAGCCCCAGTCGGGTATGAGTGCTCAGCTTGTTACTGCAGCCTTTTAAATATATGTTCCTCTTAGGGTGTTGTGAGGATCCTCCCAGGGTGGGAGAAGCATGCTGAAAGTAGACTATGGACCAAACATGATTGCCACTCAATGCCTCTCTTGCAAAACACAG
>JAOXYA010000022.1:20194317-20207795 GCA_028565675.1 Sorex palustris
CAGAAGTGAGGGCGGGGTTTGGGGGGGGCAAAAAAAAAAAAAAAAAAAAAAACAGAGAAGACCCATGCTGGAACATTCTATTTGGTGCAGGGAGCTTTTTAAATGGGTGGGAAGCCATATCCTTTAGAATCCCACCAGGGGCTTCAATTTTGTGATTTTCCTTGAGCTGGTCTGATGGAATTAAGAGGTTCAGGCATTTCTACATAGAAAATGCCACCAAGTAGTTCTTTCACGCATTGATATTTTAAAAGTAAACTTATCATCTGAGTATAGCTAAACCACCTTAGAGATGCAAGGTATTTCAATTTTCTCAGAACACATTTACCGTGCTAGTCATATAATACAAATAACACTTAAACCAGATTGCTTCTCCATAGGGAGTAATAATGAAGCTTATTCCAGGATCAAGTATTTAAAATTAATGGTCTTTTATGAGTTTACTTCATGCCTGCTTTTGTCCTTGTCCTTTACTTAAGTATCAACTTCACATATGCATCAGTCTTTCTCACAAAAATCATCATTATTTTCTTTGCAAATTTCTGTATACATACAAAAAATGTAATCGAATAAGCAGGTTCAGTGCAGCAGCACATAAGATCAAAAATAATTTTTTTAGCAAACTACAATATTATCTACTTTATGAAGATGAATAAGAATAAAAGTACAATATTTAACAGGATATATATAAATTAATCCAATTTTAATAAGTGTGTTAAGTATGTGCCTTATGGTAGCGTGTGCACACAAAATCTTATACACACACATCTCAAACTAACAGTACTTGAAATTACTGAAATTCAGCAGACTGTATAAAGGAAGGAAACAGATTATAGGTAGTAAGCTCAATCACATTTTTTAATGATTATAACTTTTACAATGATTACTATAATCACACTCAAGCAATAAAGATAAGAGGCTATTGCAAAAAAGGAACATGCTGGACCAGGAGATAGTACAACAGTCACACCCAACTTCATCCCGAGCATCACTGGGTGTACGCCGGAGGCCACATGGTCTCCTAAGCATCACTCGGATGGGGTTGGCAACCATGGAACTGGAGGTCTGAGTAGCATTGCACTGAACTGCTGGTCTGCTTGGTGTAACCCACATCCCTGAGCACCATATGGAAGGTGTCCAAAATAAAATCACACTATATCACTGTATCACTGTCATCCTGTTGTTCATCGATTTCCTCGAGCAGGCAACTATAACGTCTACTTCATCCTAGCCCTGGGATTTTAGAAAGTGCCACATTCGAGGGTCTTTCAGCATCAGGGGAATGAGACCCATCACTGTTACTGGTTTGGGGCATATGGAATACGCAACCGGGAGTTTGCCAGACTCTGCCATGCGGGCAGGGTTCTCCAGAGTAAGAACTAGATAATAAGCTTCTGGGAGCTGGGTTTTATAGTATCTGGGTCTTAGCCATTGATGGGATTACACGGTGCCGAGAGGCAGTTGGTGGGTGTAATGCCTACCTACTGGAAGATGGGGGATATGGGTGGAGGAGGCCCAGTCCTGATCTTTAAAAAGGAAAATAGAAAAACTCCATTCGCCATTTCCACTGAATCAACTACATAGTCCCAAATCCTTAGTATTTCTGTCAAGGCATTAGTTGAGCTGGTACCCATCAAACAGGGATTCAGCCTCTTCTACCTTCTGCCACTATGGATGGCATCACCCACAACTTTGTACATTGCTGAATTTCACTGTATCACTGTCATCCCGTTGTTCATCGATTTCATCGAGCAGACACCAGTAACGTCTCCTTCGTCCTAGTCCTGAGATTTTAGAAAGTGCCACATTTGAGGCTCTTTCAGGGTCAGGAGAATGAGACCCATCATTGTTACTGCATTTTGGCATACCGAATACGGGGAACCACGGGGAGCTTGCCAGACTCTTCCTTGCAGGCAGGATACACTCAGTAGCCTGTCAGGTTCTCCAAGAGTGAGAACTAGACAATGAGAGGCCAGGCGGCCGCGAATGCAGCCATGCGCTTCCGGGAGCTGGGTTGAGTCCCTGGGTCTTGGCTGTTGATTGGACAGCACAGTGCCAGGGGCAGTTGGTGGGTGTAATGCCTAGCTACTGGAAGATGGGGGTTCTGGGTGGAGGAGGCCCAGTCCCAATCTGTGCAGGCTTGGAGATCTCAGCCCCGGGTCCCACACATGTGGGTTCCTCTGCCGGTTCCTTCATGTGTGAGGCTCGTCTGAACGTATGGAGAGTGGTTTTAAGCATGGCTGTGGCTGGAACCTGGGGTCTTCAGCTGCCGGGATTCTGCTTGGGGTGGGGAGGGAAACTCAACCCACCCTACTCCACCTTTATTGGTGGTTCAATAAAAAAAAAGAAGAAAAAAGAAGCAGTCCCCTTCTTTGTCCCTACAGGGCTGCTGACTGGCCCTTTCCTGCACCAGTCCCTCTACTCTTCAGGGCTTATATTCTAGAAATGACTCGTTTTTATTGCCTTGGGTCTAAATGAAATTAAAAAACGATGTTCCTATAGGCTGGTCTGGAAACCTAATCCTTAGCTCTTATTGCTCTGATATTAACTTCTATGAGAAGCTGTATTATGAGTTCCAAATAAATTATGAGCATTCCTCAGGAATGTGAGCCATCTGCAAGTTTAGGTAAGTCAATCCATCCTTGTTTTTTTCTGTGTGCTTTTCAGTTTCTGCTTCACTTTGGAACCTACATTGGTGACAGGGTTTTGATTCCAGAAGAGCCAAAAAAAAAAAAAAGCATATTCTTTCCTGGCACTAATCTCAGATGCTACCCTTCATAAATCTCAGAAGCTACCTCTGTCTCTTTTTCCCCTTTGGGGACTGTCTTTTTAGGGAATAGATTTGGGTGCTTGGGTTATCCTGCTTTCAGAATATATCAGATAAATTGTTTTTTTAAGTGCTACACAGGTTTTTCATTTTGAGAATACTTTTTTTTTTTTTTTGGCTGACTTCATTAAACTCTTTAAACTCAGAAAGAGTTCCCTGGCTGCAGATCTGGTATCGATTATCATTAATTCTTTACTTTATGACTTTGCCACTAAACTACACATTTAGAAACAAACCAAATAAACATTAAATAACATAACTAGATTTTTGTCTTGGGTGGTCCAGTTCGTTTCAACATGTGCTTTGTTTTTGAAAGGTGGTTATAAAAACATTCAGACAACCCATTAAATGATTGTGATCATTAAATTTTTTTTTAAATTGAGTCAGTCAGGTAGTCTTAAAGGAAACCCTGGATTATTTATGGTTTATTGTTATATCAAAAACCCCGGAAGAGGTAATTTTTTTTAAATACATTGTTGCTATGACTCAGTTTACCTGATCAAACCTGATTGGTTTCTAGCTCTGTGATTTTTGGAGGCTGCCACTTAACTCTCTGTGCTTTGGCTTCCCAATTGACGATGGGAAGATTTTCCAGTTGCTTCTTAGGCTCTGTGAATTTCAAAACGAATATTTTAAAAACATCCTATGAAGCAAAGCAGAAAGTAGACTGTTTACTCTGCAGTCGGGAGTAGAAAGATGACATGTTCTGACATGATCAATAAAGGTCTAAAAATAGCATGTAGTCCTGAGCCTTCTTTTAAAAGTCAGCCTTTATTTATTGCCCTGTTTATTGAACTGTGCGTGTAGTTGGGAAAATAGATGGGGCCTTTGGAAAAAAAATATTAAAACAAATATTTATGGGTAGAGACTGTGCGTCAGCACCTTAAATATGTTGTATTACAACACACAGCTATACTGCCATTAAGTGCAGTGCCAGCTCTGTGAATCAGCCCCATTAGAATCATTTTTGATTTGGTTCAATGATGAGCTGGTGGTTTCTGGATTGTGTGATAGAAATCAGAGCTTTGTGAGTCTTTCACTTCAACAGGTTGGCATTTTGCTCATAATTCTCCAATGCAGCAGAAAGAACGTCTTTGCCATTTTTTTTTATTTTGCTTTTTATTTTGGTTGGGGGTGGGGGATCACACCCGGCGATGCACAGGGGTTACTCCTGGCTCTGCACTCAGGAATTACTCCTGGCGGTGCTCAAGGGACCATAGGGAATGCTGGGAATCGAACCCGGGTCAGCCGCGTGCAAGGCAAATGCCCTCCCCACTGTACTATCACTCCAGATCCACATCTTTGCCATTTTGATTAGCTTCTCATACTTTTTTTCTGTGATCCTCCCCATGTTACAGTAAAAGTTTCTTTGGAGGTAACCAGTTACCCCAATTTTCTTCCTTTGGGGGCTCTGAACTGGTTTCCTTAAATAAAATTTGAGGCTTTGAAGATGATCTTATAGAACCATTGTGAAAAGAGTGGTGATTATGTAGAAAACACAGAAAAACGTATTATTACATAGTAGTTATATTGTGGTATGTCTATATAATGTACTATTATGTCCACAGATATTAACATTGAGGACAGTATATATGATCAGCAAATGTACTGAGTGTCTTTTAAACTGTATTGTAACTTAGTTGCAAAACTAGACCCCATCAGATAAATTTAAAAAATCCATTTTTTTTTCAAATGGTCACGGTAACTTTCTGGTTTTTCTTAAAATCAGATTTGGGCTGTTATTGAAATCTGGTTCCCAGTTCCTGCAAGCAGAGCCTGGGGCAGATCATCTCCCTTTGTCACAGAGGCAGCCCTGGGGCAGATGCTAATGGTTCATGAAGGGAAAATGGCCAGAGTGTTTCATCCAAGTTCCTTTGATCATTCTTAACAGGTTTTTAATATTACACCAACATCTGATCTGAACCAAATTTTGGTTTGAGTTTGGACTCTCTCCCTGCCTTTGCTGAACCAAGTGTGGAGTGTTTTGCCAGAATGGAAGGAGTTATGGTTTAGTGTGTCGTGGCCTGGTGGGGAAGACAGAGATGGGGGTCTCAGGACCCTCCCTGGGGTTCAGAGGCCGGCCCAGGCTTCATGTTGGCTAGCATTTCTGAGCACATTCTGCAGGTATCTTCTGGAAAAATCAGATTGGTGGTGAGGACAGGCAGAGAATAATGTCTTCTTTGTCCTCTCTTAATTGTGAGAAATGAGCCCTTTCCCCAGCTCCCAACAGAAAAATTATCTATTTTCAAATCTCCACATACAGAATAAAGGTAAAGGTAAAGGTAAAGGCCCTCCCGTTGATTGTCGATTTGCTCGAGCGGGCCCAGTAACGTGACGTATTCGATATGCCAGACACAGTAACAATATACAGAATAAGCATTTAGAATTTATTCTTCAATATTTATTATTATTTTTGGTTTGGTTTGGGGACCACACCTGGTTTTACTCACAGCTTTTTCTTGACTTTGTGCTTAGCTTTTACTCCTGGTGATCTTGGGCAACCATGTGGGGATTGAACCCGGGTTGGGGGCATGCAAGGCAAGTGCTTTTCCTGTTCTCCTGTCTCTCTGCGGTCTAAATATTTATTGGGTGTGTGTGGGGTGATCTGTGGGTCACATCCGCTGATACTTAGGGGCTACTCCTGACTCTGCTCATTCTGAGCAATGTTTTTGGGGAACATGTGATATTGGGGATGGAACCCGCATGTGCTGCATGCCAGGCAAACACCTGCACCCTGGCACTATCTTTCCTGCCTTGAGCTTTTATCTTTAATACTATTTGTAATTAGTAACGGAATTGATGAATGTTAAAAGATGGAAACTAGAGCCCAAGAATGTCTGCTGTTCAGAGGATGGCCTGTCCAACAGGACTGAGTGTGATCCCCTGTGGTTCCACAACCCCACCATTATTACCCCACCCCCACCCCAACACACACACCCCCCCCAAAGCACAGCAAACAGATACTTGAATACTTACATGCTGCAATAGGTCTGTGGCCTCTGGAGGTCCCAACAAGGACAGCAACAAAGGGAGAGGAAAAAGAAAACCCATCCTTACCTTTCTGCAATAGGCTTGCGAAATAAACTCAGATCCTTTCGGAAAGGAAAAGAGGCAAAATTCAAGGTGCTGTTGGTTGGGCAACTTGTCAGGCTGGCCAGTGAAAGGAGAGGGGGTCAGCCTCCTGCTTTTGTCACTTTTTGGGAAGAGGGGAAGAGAATGAGACGGCTGAGGAACCCCGGATTCCTTAGAAGCTCCTCTTAGCACTTGGCTGTCATGGTCTTTGGAGTTCCACGGTCTTAGGTTTGCGCTAACGGTGCCACCTGCTTGCTTGACGTGGGTGTTTTCCAGCTTTTCTGGGAAAACGTCTCAGCAGCCCGCCTGGTGCTCATCCCCCTGGCTGCTCCTCCGTGGGCTGTGAGCGGCTGGGGCTCATGCCCTGATTGCTGTGCCGTGTGCACCTTTGGTGCTTTGAGGCAGAGTTTGTGTCTGTCAGTTGGTGGTTTAGACAAGTTACGGGGCCAGCGCCATGAAAGCCACTGTCTAGATTCTTATCTCTGGCTCCTGCAGAATCAGACAGAGACAAGAAGCTGGGTGCTGGGCTGTTTTGGTTGGGCGAGGGAGGGGCTGGCGTCTAGAACCACTGAGAGCCAAGTACCTAGCCTTGGGAGTGGATGGAGGCGAGAGACTACATCATAAGGTGGTACTTTAAGAGCCCAGTGTGTGGGGAGAGACACGGCGAGAGCAAGAGAGCACTTGTTTTGAGTGCAGGCAACCCTGCTTTGATATCCCCAGCCCTGACTGGGTCCCGCTGGAAGCAGTTCCAAAGTATCACCGTCAAGGGTAGCCCCTAAGCATGACTGCATGGGCCAAGGGAAAGAAAAGTATGGAATTGGGGAGGATAGTGCAGTGGTCTGGAGCACAGACCTGCTAGGGACAGGGCCTGAGACAGCATGGCTTCTAGATTTTTTGCCTTTTTTTTGGGTCAAACATGGTGATGCTCAGGGGTTCCTCCTGGCTCTGCACTCAGGAATTCCTCCTGGTGGTGCTTGTGGGACCATATGGGATGCTGGAAATTGAACCCAGGTCGGCCACGTGCAAGGCAAATGCCCTACCCGCTGTGCTATCACTCTAGCTCCAGCGTGGCTTTTTGAGACCCACCAAGATATAGCCTTGGAAGTGGGGGTTAGGACATCCCTGGGAAGATCCGCAAAGCTAACTGGTCAATGCACCACACAAAAACCTAAAAGGTGTGATCAAGGGTTACCAAGTCTTACTCTTGTAAGTCCCAAAGAAAGTCACTCTGGAGTCTGAAAGTGCAAGTTTCCTAAACTAGAATGAAATATTCAGTACAACACCTTGCCACTCTCCTAGGGGATCCAGGGTGGGCGAGAAAAGGCCTCTGGGGTCCCTGGGTGGGTGAGAAAAAGCCTCCTGGACGTCAAGTTGGTTCTCCCCATGGGCCGATCATTGACTGCCTTGAGTTGGTTTTTCACCAATCAGACGTGATGGAGATGAACCCCTGGCATCTTTGAAACCGAGTGCTTTAAGCAGATCAGAGTGATTGCATGATTTCTTTTTAGATAAATCAGCGCCACCCTTGAGAGGGGGAGGAGTTGGGAGGCAAAGGTGCACCAGGAACGAGGTTAGCCTGGAGTTTTGAATAGTTGCCTGGAGCTTGGAAAAACCAGGAGAAGAAATTACTCAATATGAACTCATGCAAACCTGTCTCTCTCACTCTGCCGCAAACTTGCCCCTCTCGCTGTGCCAACGTGGCAGCCTCAGAGATGCCAACCTCCCAGTTCGCTTCTTAACAAGCCCGGAGTTTTACAAGGAACATGATCTGGGCTCCAGGAATTATTCATTACCTTTTCGCCCACAAACTCCCCTCGATCGTCACCCCCTGTGCCCGATTTCCACCTCCCTGTAGTGGCGAAACTGATATCTAAGCAAGACTGAGAAGATGAAGTCACTTATCTTGAAATGTCTTTAAACCTTTAATTATTGTCAACAGAAGGGCTAGCTTCTTGAGCGCTTGGGGTGATGTCTTGAGTTTGCGGCTGTTGGGTGTTTTTGACTATCAGATTGAGTCATCCTTTAACTTGAATGACTAGAATAAGAGACAGGTTCTGAAGAAATGGTAACACCAGTTGGTTTTGATGAGTGCAGAATTATATTGGTAATTCTTAAAGGTCTTTGAATGGCTTCAACAAGCCTGAAAGAAAGAAGTCTGGACTAGCCAAGCAGCCCAGGGGGAGTCAGAATGGGTATCCTTCTGCTTTGCGGGGAGGGGGCTCTAGGTCTTGACGAGCCATGGTATGGCTGGGTTCCTAATTTCTCTGTGAAAGAAATGGGACATCATAAAGGTTCTGTAAGGGACACCAGGCCCTGGCACACAAGGAGACATTTACTGAACTCTTGGTTGCCAGTTGGCGGGGGGGACAGGCTTGCAGTCCCAATTCATGTCTCAATGCTGAAGTCAGTGAATGATGCTAAGTTGGTATTCACAACAGTTCTGATGCCATGCTCACAAAATATGACTGCAGGGGCCTGAGCGATAGTACAGCGGGTAGGGTATTTGCCTTGCATGTGGCTGATCTGGGTTCAATCCCTGGCATCCCTTAGGGTCCCCTGAGCACTGCCAGGAGTAATTCCTGAGTGCAGAGCCAGAGCCAGGAGGAACCCCTAAGCATCGCCAGGTATGACCCAAAAACCAAAAAAAAAAACACCCAAAAAACAACAACAAAACAAAATGATGACCTCAGTAGAACAGCTTCTGTTGATTCTATTGACAGTTTCTATTGCCAATTTAACTCAGAGAAACTTTGCAGTTGAGTTGGGATTTTTGGTGGGGGGTGGGTGTCAGGAGTGGAGGGGCAAACTCCTTTCAGTGCTTGGGACTTCTTCATGGTGTTGTGCTCAGGGATTACTCCAGGCAGGCTTTGGGGTGATCCCAGGTCAGGAGCATGCGAGGGAAGTGCCTTACCTGATATGCTATGTCTCTTCACTGTTGTGTCTACCTTTCCCCCCCTTCCCTGCCTCCCCCACCTGCCTCTAACCAAGGTCAGTTAGTCCCTTTTCACTTTTGTATGTGTTCGGTGGGGTGGCGATCAAAAGACCACTAGAACCAAAATATTAGAAGTTGGAAGGGATTTGATTGACAGCAGCTGGCGGGCTGCCAGAGGCAGCAGCCTCCCAGCAGAAGCGCCCCCAGGAAAAGCCCCTCCAGCCTGGTGACCCAAGCCCTTTTGTAAGCACCTGTCAAACGTGTTTAGCCTACCTGGTCTACATTCTGGTGCCTGGTAAATTCACACAAGTGCAGTAGAAAGAGTGCCTATAGCAGGAGTCCATGAAGTAAATAACCAGTCATCGTTGACTGTGTCCCTTTAGGACCCCAGACCATTGTTCCTGTTTGCAATCTGTGACAGGTTTTGGGACCCTCGCGGGAGGTCCAGTGTACTTATGGAATAACACTGTTAAATCAGCTGAAGATTAACTTCTCAAACTAAACTTCTTGTTCCTCCTTTTCAGTCTTCCCTTTACAGAGGGGCAACTCACCTGGACTAGATTGCCCCAAGGCTTTAAGAATGCCCCAAGAAATATAAAATAACACAATAAGAGATGGAAACCCAAAGATAGTAGACTCAAGGGTCAGGAATATTGCCCCATCATTGGAAGTCTATCTCATGAACTGGGGGAGAAGGCAGCTGGAATAGAGACGGGATCACGAAGTCAATGATGGTTGGAGGGATTGTTTGGGATGGGAGATGTGTACTGAAAGTAGATAAAGGACCAAACGTGAGAGCCTCTCAGTATCTATATTGCAAACCATAATGCCCAAAAGTAGAGAGAGTATGGGGGAAGCTGCCATGGAAGCAGAGGGAGGGTTGGAAAGGGGTTGTGTATACTTGGGACATTGGTGGTGGAGAATGTGCATGGTGGAGGTGTGAGTGTTTGATCATTGTATGATTGAAACTCAAACGTGAAAGCTTGTAACTGTATCTCACTGTGATTAAAAAAAAAAGAATGCCCAACACTGTTTGATGAGGCTCTCGGCACAGACCCCCTCACATTCCCTGGCAATATCCCGATGGGAACTCTTCTCCAGTATGAAGATCGTCTGCATAACTCTGAGTGTTGGGGTCTCAGCAGCCAGCCTGAGATTTTGACCAAACCCCCTGCCCCTGAAAGCAAGAGCTGGCCCTGTTTACAGGGTCCCAGGGGCTTGTTCCAGCACTCCACACATGTAGGCACTCTGGCTGAGGGACAATGGGATGAGGGCCATGACAGTTAACATTTACCTGAGCTGATTCACCCAGCCCTGAATACAAATCATTAACTTACATCTGTACTGAGCTCAATGAGATGAACGTGCTGCACATGTGGAATGCCCCTGAATGTTTGTATAAGAACCCCCATGTGAGAGCCAATAAATGGATTGCTGATTGACCACCAACTTTTCCCCCCTCTGAGTGGTTCTTTCTCGGTGGTGGCAGGTGTCTGAGGGCCAGGGCAGAGGCTTCCCTCCTTCCCACTCCCTCTTCCATAGGGAGTAAGTCTGGCGACTTGGAGGATCATACTCCAGTGTGCCGGGGTCGACTGGCCAGGACCCTGACATCTGAGGACTGCAAACTGGCCAGGCAGGCTTGTTGCAGGAGCTCCAGGCTCGGTGATATCCCATATCAGCCAAGAAGGCCCTGTTGGACGCTACTTGTGCCACATATTTGGGAGACATTCTAGAGGGTGGAGAGTGCACCCAGTTCCCAAAATGTAGAGATGCCATCCTTAGGATCCCAGTATCCAAGAATAAGAAGCAGGCATTGGAGTTCTTAGGGAATGTGGGAAACCGCTGCCTGTGGATCTCCAAGTTTGTAGGCAGGAAGGCAGATTAGGGAAGGATCCTTTTGGTACTGAATTCCTGGGAAGTAGTAAAACCAATAGCCCTAAGGCTACAACAAAACAAAACAAAACAAAACAAACCCACTTTGTGAGCACAGGAACTAAGTCCTGATAAGACTTTTACTTGGTGCCAGCACAGACCCAGAGAAGACTTGACACCACCCTGCCCACCCCTACCCTGGCTCCCTCCCTCTCCCATAGCAGCTTCAGCAGGAACACAGGCCAGGAAGGAATATCAAAGAAGATCATCAACTGCTCCCAACTTTACCCCTTGGTACCACCCTAGCAACTGACTCTTACTTATTTAGAAAGCCCCATGTTGGGACAGTTTGAGAGAAACCCTATAAAAGTCAACTTGAACAAAGCAAGCATGTGAATATGTTTCCCTAGCTTTGTGTGCTGCTGTAATTACAAATAAGAAGCTGTATGTAACAAGAATTATGAAACTGTGTTGAGAACTAAGAAAATGTGATGGGAACTGGGAAAATGAAACCCTTAGGTTGAACAAGAGAAGGGGGGGGGAGAAGCATCCCTTTTTTGACCCCAATTAACCGAGTTAAGAGCCCACCAGCTCACCAGATTTATGGGAGAATATTGGGCCCGCCAGATTGATGGGAGTGCCTGGGAGGCGGCATGTGAAGGCAGATGGGCAGGAGATACTGACACTGACTGTTTTTCTTTTGGGTGCCTGAAGGATGTACTATGTGGGAAAGATGGATTGACTGTTTTTCTTTTGCCCTGCACCCCCTGTTTCACCAATAAGAATGTACATAGATTGTAGAACACTTTTAGAGGATAAAAGAGAGACCCTCTAAGCAAATGGGGCTCCAACTTTCTCTTTCGACTTGGGGTCCTCAGCGCTGAGCCTCTGATAAACTCACTATCCTTTCCTGAGCTGTCTCTCTGCTCATTGGCAGCTCATACCAGCCTAAAACTGCCAGTGCCCAGGTGCTCCTGCCAAGCCATGTGGTGCCTGAGCACTCATGTGTCGCCAACATCTCCCCTCTTGATACGTGAACTTCCTTTTTTAAAATTTTTAAAATTTTTAAAAATTTTTTGATCACTTGATCACTTGACATCCCGTTACTCATTAATTTGCTCGAGCAGGGAACCAGTAAGTTCTCCATTTGCCCCTGTCATGTGCTAGTGTAGCCCAATGCCATCTGCTCCTTCTAGGAAGATGAAGAGCCTCAAACCAATCGTTCAGGGTCTTGATGAAGAAGTATGACCATCTCTTAGGTGGGTGGCCAAACAATCTTTTGACGTCCTGTAGAATCCAGTCAGTAATGGCTCTAGTCCAGCGGTTGTCTCCAAATCTCATTATATGTCTAGCCCATCTGATTTTCGAAGTCTTGGCAAATGAACAGCATCCCTGATTCTTGCCATACAGTCCAGAAAGCATCCTGGAGCGTGTCAGCAGCTTGATAGTGGAATTAGTGGAGGTAATCGAGGTCTGCAGTGCTGCTGGGAGCATGGAGAGGATCTCTGTTCCTGGGTCCATTGAGCCTGGAGTCCAAGTCATAGAGTTACACTTCCCTGATTCTGTGGTGCTTCACTCATGTGTTAGTCTTGGCCCGAGTGTCCAGAAAGTGTCCTGGATCATGGCGGTCGGTGGGTAGTGGAGGTACTGGAGGTAATGGAGGTCCGCCAGGCAGCTGGGAACAGGCCAGACAAGATCAGTTTTATTATATTTTTTTGTAGTTTTCTACTTTGTATTTCTCTGCTGAAATCCTTATTGTCTTCATCCTGCAGATTTCAGACTTTATTTCCCCCACTCTGCCTTCCCTTTCTCTTGTTCCTTCAGGAATAGAAGCCGAGTTCCTTTTAGAAAGGAATACTTTTTTAAAAAGTATTTTATTGAATCACAGTGAGATAGTTACAAGCTTTCATGTTTGGGTTACAATCACACAATGATCAAACACTCATCCTTTCACCAGTGCACATTCTTCATCATCAATATCCCCGGTATACCCCCACTCTTTCCCACCCTCCCCCTGCCTCCATGGAAGACATGATTCCTCATAATTTAGCTCTACTTTGGGGCATTATGGTTTGCAATACAGACCCTGAGAAAGTTATCATGTTTGATACTTTATTTATTTTCGGCACACATCACCCATACTTACCAATTTCTCAAATCATCTTTTACTTTGTGATCCCATCTCTCTTCCAGCTGTCTTCTCCCCTTTGCTCATGAGGCAGGCTTACAGCTATGGAGCAATCTATCTGTCCCGTGTATCTACTATCCTTAGGTGTGAGCCTCATGTTATGTTGTTTTATACTCGACAAATTAGTGCAGTCCTTCTATGTCTGTCCCCTCTCTTTCTGACTCATTTCACTTAGCATGATACTCTCCATGTCTATCCAGCAAAGTTTATGACTTCATCTCTCTGACAGCTGTATAGTATTCCATTGTGTAGATATTTCTTTAACCAGTCATCTGTTTTAGGGCACTTGAGTTGTTTCCAGATTTTGGTTATTGTGAACAGTGCTGCAATGATCATATAAGCACAGATGGCTTTTACTGTGTTTTTTGCATCCTCATGATATATTCCCAGAAGCAGTATTGCGGGGTCAATGAAAGCTCAATTTCTAGTTTTTGAAGGACTGTCCATATTTTTTTCCAGAAAGGCTGCACTAGTGTGCATTCCCACCATCAGTGAAAGAGTGTCCCTCTTTCCCCACATCCACACCACAACTGGTTGCTTTTGTTCTTTTGAATGTGTTCCAATTTCTGTGGTGTGAGATGATATGTTAT
>JAOXYA010000022.1:20207895-20222592 GCA_028565675.1 Sorex palustris
CCGCCCCGCCCGGCTCTCCCCGCTCGCCTTGAGAGGCTGTGTACCCCACCCCTCCCCCCAGTCCTGGCCGCGGGCATCCCAGCCGAGGAGGAAGTTCGGGGCGCGGACTCCTCCCAGCTCCCCACGTAGCCAGCGGGAAAATCCGCGGCCCGGGCGGCGGCCGGGAATCCCCTCTGGAATGATCGCGGGGCCGGGGCCGTGCGGGGTCCTCGGAGCCGGGCGGGGGGCCGGGACCCGGCGGGCGACGGGCGGGGGCAAAGGGGCGGAAACCCGAGAAGCTAAAAATACGGCGGGCACTTCCGGCGGGGGGGAGGGGCCCCAGTGCAGTTTCCAGAAAAACAAGCGGGGACGGGAAACGCGGGGGTGTGGGAGTCGCTGGAGCCCGGTCGCCGCGGCACGTGCGCGCGGAGCGGGGCGCGCCGGGGCCACGCTGCGGGGGCCCGGGCCGGGCGGGTGCGCGGCGGGGGGCGCAGAGGGGGACAGTTGAGGATCCGCTTGTGCCCGGCTTCCTGTGTGGATGCATGTGCGAAACCGCCCGTGCCGGCCGGCCTCGCCTGTGTTTACTTGCATACATCTGCGTGTGGGAGTGTGGGCGCCACTGGAAAGGGACTTTGAGGTGGCCTTCGACAGAACGTGTGACTTACACCCCGAACTGCTGGCGGTGTCATGCCAACCGCGGTGGCATCTGCAGTGACTCAGGGCGAGTGAGGCCTGCAGGGACTGGGGAGGGGTCCGTGCCCTGGGAGCAAGTTCGAGAGTTGCGTGTGTGTTGCCACGCGTGCAGCTGGGGCCTGGTGCTCAGCAGTCACTGTGTGTGTGTGCGCGCCCACACGTGCACCCAGCTCAGTGCTGAGTTGTCACTAGGAGTGTGAGTGAAAGTGTGTTGGGGCCGGAACTGTAGTACAGCGGGTAGGGCGCTTGACTTGCACTCAGCCAAACTGGGTTCTGTCCCAGCACCCTTACATGCTCCCCTGAGCATTGTCGAAGTGAGCAGAGAGCCAAAAGGAACCCGGGAGCAGCGCAGGGTGTGGCCTCCCAAAATGTATGCGTGCGCGTGCGCACTTGCCCGGGACCCTGTGCGGTCATCATGTGGGCACTAGTGTTAGTTTGGGTGTGTGCATGCACAATGGGACTCAAGAGACTCAAGCCTTGTCACCAGGTGTGTGGTGCGTGTTCCCTTGTCTGTGGCCTTGTCTGAGGTGTCCCTGGGAGGCGGGCGTCTGGACGCGGTGCCTTTGTGGGCTGGTCACAAGGCACTGTGGCTGTGAACTTTGGTTCCTGACTGACGTCTGGGAGCTGGAGGAGGAGGTGCAGGCGGGTGGCTCCCCCCCCCTCCCCGCTGCGGTCTGTCTGTGTGCCTGAGACACACGCAGAGAGCCCCAGCTCACACCTGAAGGGCTTATCTCCCGGCCTGTGATAATCAGGTTGGGCTGAGTCAGCCAGGATGGGCAAAGTCTGATGGGGCCAGAGATAGCGAGCTAAGTGGTGGTTGGTTGGAGGGCTGTTTGATTTCCATGGTAGGGTCCAGGATCCTAGGAGGGGGTGGTGTTTGTGCAGTTCCTGCAGAGGGGGGCAGTGTGTCCACGAGCCATTGTCCCTTTGACCCCATGAGGCTGGGCCATGTCTGAGTTTGTGTATGTGCTCAAGACTGTCCAATATCCCTTTGGGTCTTAGTATCTTGAAAAAAAAAAAATGCTCCCTGAGGGCCAGAGACTGACTGACCCATATTCAATCCCTGGCACCACCTAGGGTCCCCCAGCAGGAAGCCATTACACTGAAGGTGTTACCCAAAAATCAAGCAAAGAGAAGGAAAAAAAGGCTCTTAAGATGACTTGCTCCCACTTCTTCTTTTTTTGTTTTGTTTTTTGGGCCGCACCAAGTCTTGCTCAAAGGGCTTACTTCTCTGCATTCAGAATCACTCCTGACAGTGCTTGGGACCATATGGGATGCGTGGGATCAAACGCAGGTCAGCTGCGTGCAAGGCAACTGCTCTACCCACTGTACTATCTTTCTGGCCTCTGCTCCCCCCCCCTTTTTTTTTTGGTCACACCCTGCGATGCATAGGGATTACTCCTGGCTTTGCACTCAGGAATTACTCCTGGCAGTGCTCAGGGGACCATATGGGATGCTGGGAATCAAACCCGGGTCAGCCTCATGCAAGGCAAATGCCCTACCTGCTGTGCTACCACTCCAGCCCCGTTGGGTTGGATTCTTGATCCCTCTGTTGTCCTCTGGGCTACCTTCAAGGCAGTTGAGTTCTCCTGGTCTATTTCTGGGAATTCGTGGTGAAGCCTTCTGCTCTGAAGATCTCAACTGTTTGCATTTTGGGTCCCTGATGCCAAATGTGCAGGCTAGCCTCCACCCCCGCCCCCCACACACACACATACACAAAGCCTGAAACACAAACATTTTCTTGGAAATTGAAAATATGCCGGACTAAAACTGGTCTTGCTTTCCCACCTAGATGGATCGGCTGGCGGGGAGCAGAGGGCCAGCCTTTGAAATCTATCGGCCCCCTGCCTGTAGCCCTGACCCCGCACGCGGACCCTGGGAGATTAGTAATGGTCTACACAGCCTGCGCTGTCAGCACGTCTGGCTGGCACAGATGGTGCCAGTTTGAGAAAATCACTGCTGAGCACGGTCCTGCCGCCTCGCCTTGGCAGAGCTGCCCGGGAGGAGGAGTTGAACAGGGCTGTTTACACCTGGGTTCCCGCCCAGCTTGCCTGGCTGATTTAGGAGGCATTTGCTGATGCCCGCTCAAGTCCTGTGTTCTCTTTGGAGCTCGGGTCTTCTTGCACCACTGAGCAGCTGGGATTTTTACAGGGTCTGTGGCCTTGGGGTGGTTCAGAAAGGGAATTTGAAACTAGAACTGATCTCATTCCAGGGAGCCCAGCATAAAGTAACACTTGTTTTCCTAGAGTCAGTCGGCTTAAGGAAAATGCAAGTGGGCTGAAGAGGGCTGGTGGCGGCGGCAGTGGTGGGGGGTGAAGGCTTCAGAGTCTGAGTAATCGACTCAACCCGAGGCTAAAAAAAGAATTTGATTCTGAGAAGTTGCCTCTGTGGCCTGTGTTCTTACAGCTGCCCTTGGGTTTTTGGGTTGTTGATTGGTACCCTGAGAATGTGTGAGCGACACTGTCCTAGAAACGGAAACTTCTCCTTGGAGATGGGGAAGAAAAGGACTTTGGGAACATTTTGGCATAGACTGAAGCCTTCTTTCTCTTTGGGAGCTGAGTGGTCCTCTATTTCGTTGGGAATTAGATCCTTGAGTCTTTGAAAATTTCTCCTTGGATTTGCAGCCGAAGAGGTTTCCTAAAATAGTTTCCTCTGGGTTAGGTCACTGCAAGAGAAGGTGATGTTGAAGTCACACCCATGCCAGAGGGAAGAATGTTGATGGCACCACAAAGCACCCTTCCATCTGTCCTGGACTGCCATCATTTCTAAGGGGGGGAGTGGTTATTCAGCTACAGTGTTTCGGTCTCCATCCAGGGTTGTTTGTGCTTTGCAGTTTTACCATTCCGCCTGTGTGGTGGGCTCCTTCTGCTTTTGCCTTTATGAAATCAGTTGTTTTGGGGCTGATTTCTGACTTGTCCTCAGAGATGTGACTTTGCCAACTTGGGAGCTGCCCCTTTAAATTCTCAGTTTGGAAAGGTTGACAGTGATTTCATAAAGGGAATAGTTTTCCCTGCCAGAAGTTTTCCCAGAGATCGGAAGGATGGGATCCTTTTCAGGGTTTTTGCAATGGGGACCCAGGGCTCTGGCTCCAGGAAGCTTTGAGCCATTGAAAAAGGCACGTGCTTCATTCCTGTTGTGGGCACCCAGTCAGGTGGAGTCTGCCCTTGTCTGGAAAAGGGACATAACCAGAAATCAGATGGAAATCTGAAAGAGGGGCCTCTGGGTTCACAACATAGGTTTATTTATTTAGTACAGCCAGAAATGACTGTACTCTGGGCCTTACTCCTGGCTCAGTGCTCAGGGATCACTCCGGGAAGTGCCCAGGGAACTGTACAAGGGGCAGGAGATTGAACCATAGGCAGTCATCTTCGAGACAAGCAAGGCAAATGCTGTGTTCTCTCTGCCAACCACACTTTGCTTTAGTGATAGGATGAGAAGCAAGAAGAGACAGAGGATGCTTCCAATGCCTGAGTTTGAGGGTCCTGGCAGAGGACATCCTGGCAGGAGGAAGATGAGTTCTCAGTTTAAACAGTTTGTATCTGAAGTGTCCTTTTAGCCTTGGACTAGAGCAGAGAACTGTGGTGTAGTGGGAGACACCAAATCATTGACAAATTGCTAGTTCCAAAGCCCCAGAAATGAGACTGTAAGGTTGTCGAGAGGGGAACCCGCATCCCCTCCAAAACTTACAGAGAACCCCAAATTCAGACACCCTACCCAGTGATTTGGGAGCAAGGCAAATTGGGAACTCCCTGCTAAAAACTCTTCCTCCCTCTGCCTGGTATTGGAACACGCACAGAGAAGATGAAGTGCAAATTGGGCCCATGGCAGGATCCCGTTTGCTGTCTGTTTCCTAGGAAAACTTGTCATGATTTTGGGAAAAGAGGGAACACAGTTCTTGAAACCAACCCTTGCAGCTGAAACCGAGAGCACATGATTCTATTTCACAGATGTTGCACTGTTGGGCACGGTTGCTGGAGCCCATCCAGTTGGGGAGTCTGTAGTATGTATGTGAAGCTCGAACCGGCTCCTTTGTTTTTTTTTTTAGAGAAATGTTTTATTTATTTATTTGCCTTTTGGGTCACACCCGGCAATGCACAGGGGTTATTCCTGGCTCATGCACTCAGGAATTACTCCTGGCGGTTCTCAGGGGACCATATGGGATGCTGGGAATCGAACCCGGGTTGGCCGCGCGCAAGGCAAACACCCTACCCGCTGTGCTATTGCTCCAGCCCCCGGCTCCTTTGTTTAGCATCATGGACAGGAAGGAGAGAAGGACAAGCCGGCAGCAGCAGAACCCAGCATGAAACTGGTCAAGAGGCCACAGCCAACCCGGCTTGGCAGACAGGCCTCGTGGCTTGGGTAATTACGCTGGTGCCTACAGTATGTGTGTCTTTTCCACTGAGTTTTAAAAAGGCTTGCCTATAACTACTGGCTCACCCAGCAGTTGGGCCACTCTTGCCCTTGGTGGTTTTTTTTTCCCCCTGTGGAATCTTTGCCGGGTCTGTGTTGTCGGCTGAGTTTGCTGATTCCACCAGAATGCTGTTCGCCGCATTGGTTCTCCCACTCCTGCCCCTCTTGTCGCCTGCCCGAGCTCCAGAAGGTCCCTGGGGGACCTGGCCCAGAGCACAATCCCAGCAGAATTCTCAGGCTGAGCTGTCTGGCTAGCGGGGCACCCATGTCTCTGGTCTCTTTCTGTGTCTTTCCCCAGGCTCCCTTTTGCTCCCTTGATAACTACGTTTGGCACCCAGCCCACAAAACTGACTCAAGCTGACAGCGATTTCATGGCATTAGATGGCTTAGAACTCGCGTGGCGGTTCATTGGCCCTGGAACTTCCTTTGAAACACCGCTGCTATTTTGAAGCGATCTTCCTTCAGTTGCCGTGGCTCACTATTTTCAGTGCTCTAATTCTGGAGATGACACGGGATGAAAATAGACTCCCAAATTTGGTGGTGGTGGGGGGAGACTGAAACCGGAAGAGAAATCGACACACGCGCCTGGCACTGTTAGGTCGGACCAGCCTGAGCATCCCAGAGATGGTCATTTTTATTCCTTGCTGCAGTTTCTCTTTCTGAGTAGGGTGAAACAGCACACGAGTCACTCTTGCCTTTAAGGGGATCAGAGAGATAGTATGGTGGGTAAGATGCTTGCTTTGCATGCAGCTGACCTGGGTTTGATCCTTCACATCACATACGGTCCCCTGAGCACAGAGCCACTTACTGTGACTGCGTGGTGTGACCCTAACTCTGCTCGAACCTCCAAATTATACATTTAAGTTATCTGACAGAGTTCACAGAGGTTAAGGCACTTCCTAACATGTAGTTACTCCCAGTTCGATCCGTAGAACCACATGCAGTTCCCCAGGCACCAGTAGAAGTGATTCCGTCAGAGAGAATCAGGCATAAGCCCTGTTCACCTACAGGCACATCCCTCTTGGCCCCCTCCCCGCAAACCCTCCATGTAAAATAATCCATTTAGGGCCTTTGCCATTTGTTTTCTCCACTAGAAAGAACATGGAGTACCTTGAGATTAGGCTGCCCTAAGAATTTGTAACTTGTTTCTGGTATTTGTGGAAGTTTTGATTTTAAATAATTTTTGTTGTTCATACATTGGATTTTTGCTCCTTCTTTTTCCTTTAAAAATATTCCTCAGGGGTCAGGAAAATAGCTCGAAGGGCTGCAGCCCATGTTTTGCACTTGTGAGGCACCGCGTTTGCCCCTCTGAGCTGCTGGGATGGCCCCAGTACTACCGGGAAGGGCCTCCCAAATCACACACGAATACAGTCTCCTAACAGATGAGTAATAGGCAGTGATGTACTGGGAATTAGGTTAGTTGTTGAAAGTCAAAGAGGAGTGAACATGCTCTCTTTCCACAAAGAGCTAAGAGGCTAGTGGAAGTCTGGGACAGGCTAACGGAAGCTGTGGGTACAGTGTGGGAAGGACTGCTGAGTTTATCTGTTCATTCCTGGTGGGGACCCTTGGAGGAAAAGCCATTCCTGAGTCTTGCTACTGATGTGGCCAGGTCTTGAGCTCGTAGGGGTGGTGATGCATAATTGATTTGTCCAATGGCATGAAGGATAGAAGAACTAGGTAAATGGAAAGACCTTTGAGTCATGGGTTCAGTGAAATAGTTTTTCCAAAGTGGAGGAAGACCTGAGTGATGGGAGTGCTGTGTGTGACCATCAAGGGGAGAGGGATGACTGAAGTACTTGGAAATTAAGTTGACGGGACTTTGTGATGGGTCAGAGGCGGCCAC
The DNA here is from genome assembly GCA_028565675.1 of Sorex palustris. Classification (NCBI taxonomy): domain Eukaryota; kingdom Metazoa; phylum Chordata; class Mammalia; order Eulipotyphla; family Soricidae; genus Sorex; species Sorex palustris. Next base: position 20,214,821 of record JAOXYA010000022.1, read on the forward strand.
TAGTGAGAGCAAGAGCTCTTAGCTCTCCAGCTGAAGGGACGTGGTGGCCATCAACAGCTGGTAATAGGGGCAAGAGAGAAATCAGAATTAGGGGTGCCCCAGTTGTGAGTGCGCATGACTCAATGGGTTTCTGAAATACCTTCTCAGCTGCGTTCCTGTTCCTGTTGTCCATCTTTATGTAGGTTTAAGTGTTTTGGGAATAATTTTGTTTTCTTTCTTGTCCCTTCTTTTGAGGGGCACGGGGAAGGTGTTATCTCTGGAAGAGCTCAGGGGCTATTTCTTGCTCTGTGCTTAGGAGTATCCCTGGTGGTGCTTGGGGGACTATATGTGGTGCTGTGGGTTTGCACTAGGGTTGCCCGCATTCAGGTTTTACTTCCTGTACTATGTCTCCGGCCCCTTGGCCGTGAGTTTGCAGTTACAGGACTTTGTGAGTTACAGTGAATATAGAGGCTTTTATGTCCAAAGTGAGCAACTCAGAAGACTGGGAGCCACTTTGTTGTGGCCACGTGAGAATCTTATCTTCCAGTGCACTATTCAGCCTGTGGGTGCCCATCTCTGTGGCAAATTCAGTTTGGAATTTCTTCTTCCTCTCTCTGCCTCTACCCATCTTCCTGTGTGTCCTGCTCACTCTGCTAGTTCGTGTTGTTCGGGGCCATTGGGGTGGGCTTTCTGGAACACAAGGCACATGGACAGTCAGCCAAGGCAGAGTGGTGAGTGAGGTGACTGCGGGAATGATACTTCGGTGAGGGCTCGGCTGGTCCCTTGGGGACTGGCTCCCTAGACAGTTCCCCAGGCCCCTGCAGTGACCAGTCACTGGGTTGTGAATGTGGGCAGGCTCTAAGGTTGGCAGACCCCGTTCTTGGAGCATTGCTCAGGGTGAGGCATCAGAGGGAGATATTTCCAGCCGCTGGAGCAGTCTGGCCCAGTGGGCCAGGATCCTCGTCACCCCAGGAAGCCTCTCAGTGCTTGTTCCCAGAACCTGTCTGACCTCCCACCCCACCATCTGTCTTCTTTCTGCACTTTACTATGAGCTCCTTCTCTCTTACAAAGATTCCTTGGACATGTGTGAGTGAACGTTTCATTTCAGTGTCTTCACTTCCCATTGGTCCACTGAGCTCTTCTTTCCTCCAGTCTGTTCAGCCATGAAATGATAGCAGATGCCTTGCAGGCAGATTCACCGTAGGATGCCCTGCCTCCTAACTTTTTAACCCTTTGCTCTGGATTTTGCCTAACTCTTCTCTGAAGGTAGGTTCATGTGCTCTTTGGTGGAAGATCGTGGGAGCAGAGTCTTAGAGAAGAATGTGCTTTAGTTTTATAAGAAGTCAACACTCAAATATTTGGGAAGCTATTATGGTGTACTGGCCATATGCACCCAACATGCTGTCACATGCCAGTTGGCACGCTCCCAATCTGGGTTGGATCCTTGGTACCACATCGACTACTGAGCATTGCTGGCTGTAGTTCTGGAAGTCTCTGGTGCCCTGCTGAGGTGACCCTGGTGGTTCTGGACACCCCAGAGTCCTAGAAACCTTACATTCAGTAGTTGAATATCACTAGCAAGGCCCCCTGAGTACCCCGTTGGAAGCTCTCTTGCCAAAGAAGCTGATTCCATGGTCTGATTATTGTGGAACTCATACATATGGAAAAGTCACCCATTATAAGCATTTTGCTTATGATGAAATTCAAGAGGGTCCACATACCTTCATTTTCAGGACAACTTCTTTGTATTAACACATACCTTCATTTTCAGGACTTCTTCATTGTCATGGGCTGGAGAGATAGCAACAGCGGGTAAGGTGTTTGCCTTGCACGCAGCTGACCCAGGTTCGATTCCTCCACCCCTCTCGGAGAGCCCAGCAAGCTACCACGAGTATCTCGCCCGCATGGCAAAGCCAGGCAAGCTCCCTGTGACGTGTTCAGTATGCCAAAAACAGTAACAACAAGTCTCACAATTTGTTGTGAGACATTACTGGTGCCCGCTTGAGCAAATCGATGAACAACGAGAGGACAGTGCTACAGTGCCACAGTGCTACTTCATTGTCATTAACTAACGTCTCTTGTACCTTTTACGTGTATACTGGTTTGTCATTGCAATCTAATCTCCCATCGAACAAGCTTCAGTTGAAATAAATATGTATTTATCTGAAGGCAGAAATGATGATTTTATCATTAATAATTCAAAAGAGTTTTCAATTAAGCATTAACAACATCATTGCCTTTGGCTGTGAGCTGCCTGCTTGAGCTCATAGTAGCATTGAGTTATCTTCCTCAATGAAGATAAAATGAAACCCCAGATAACCACAATTCAAACATCTCCTGTTAATCAGCATGCTCTCTGAGCCTCTCTCTTGGATAAGGAGTAAGAAGATAGTAAAACATAGCAAGGGTTTAAATTTGCATCTTGATTCAGTGGGCATCTGGCTTGGCCTCCTATAACATCTTCGACAGTTCAGTACGTGAAAAAAAAATGGCTTCACAGACTTCATCTTTTTGAAAAAGTCTTTATCATATCAAAGATAGATTAAATTATGTTCATTACATGGGAACATGAACTAATTAATGCCTTTTCCAGAGATTTCAGTGATAACTACAGAAAGGCTTCCCTTTGTTGGGTAGGAGATTTAATTGGATTTACTCTCCTTGCTAAATCTTGGGTAGTTGTTATTGTTGTTTATCCCCCAAGCTTGGTCTAGCAAACAGATTCCTGACACATCCTCAGTGTAATCAGAAACTCCGTTTATCAAAACACCTCATCCAACCGAGGGGTCTAATGAATTACATGTTTAGTGCAAGTACTTTTGCCCAGAAGAGGCTTCCTAACACTTAGTGGTTGTAGACATGAGAATGTGTGCTTTTTCATTTTCTAGAGCAACAGTTAATGCTTCTGCCTAGCAAGTAAACACAGTGAATCCTCAGGCTCCCAGAGGTGTTGAAGATACTTTTATTACTTGGCACACTTCCTTTAGTATATGTGTGTGTGTGCTTGTGTATAAGTAAAAACCAATAAAGTGGTGTTACTCTTGGAGATCTTTACCTATACTGTTTGTTTTAGTTTTTGCTAAGGGGATGTATTTGCATTCCGCGTGCTTCCAGTAGACCGGTGTCCTTAATACTTCACATTCCTCCCTGATTTTTAATAAAAAAAGTCATTTTCCCACCTCAGACACTAATTATTAGAATCACATGATTTGCCAGACAAACACAACTCAGTAGTGGTATTTGAGCAACAAATCAATGAGCAAATATTGATGCAACACACATGTCTCATGAGCATGACACCATCTGGGGTTCTGTACATGATTTATACAGAAAGATAGAGCAGTTCTGCCTTTAAATGGCTGCAAGTCTATTTAATAGACCAGGGAGAAAGAGCAGAAAAATCGGGCGAGAACAACAGTAAAGCAGGTAGGGTATTTGCTGTGTATGCAGCTGACCTGGGTTTGATCCCTGGCATACCATATGGCCCCCAAGCACCACTAGGAGTAATTCCTGAGTCAGAGTAAGGATTAACTCCTGAGCATCGCCAGGTCTGCCAGTCCCCCACTTCCCACCCCCACACCCAAGAAAAAGAAATAAAGAAGCCGAGAAATGTAACCACAACTCTAAGGTCAGTTTCCACAGTGGCTAGTATAATAGTGTCTTCATTCATTTCTTTGCTGAATGCAATGGGATTTTGTTAGGAGCAAGTTAGGGATGTTAGGGATGATGTTTTATTACTATACAAGGTGCCAAGGCAGTACTCAGAGATGTGAGTCTTGAGTCTCTAAGAAGCTTATGGATGGCGTTTGTTAACTGCGACCTTGTACTTCAGTAGGTAAAATGATCCTCTTCAGCAATCCAGAAATGAGTGAGGCCATTATCTCTACTACTTATGGGTAAATTGGTGGGGCGATGTAATACCAGGATACTGTAAAAAGGATGGTGTTCATTATTTGGAACTGAGGATTTGCCTCTGGGTCTTTCGATTGTGTGTTTGCAAGTAAAAGAATAGATGGAACTGTGTTGGGAGAAAAGAAGTGGGCTGTGTTTGGGAGTTTTGTCTACTTTCATTTTTCTTTACAAGGAATCGGAAATAGCTTTCCTTGTAGGTGGTATAATACAGTTAGAAACAGCATAACTCTCAGAGTTGGCATCCCTATCAGTGGAACTTGGCAACTTATCAAGTTACATGAAATTATGCTGGTAATATGTGTGCCTCCACTTACACATCAGTAGTGAAGAGACAGTCAGAATTTTGAACCTTATTTATATGCTAATTGAAGAATCAAATGGGACAGGATGGGTAAAATGAAAAGATTCAAATGTTAAATATTCTATGGACTTGTATCATTATTAGTAGTTGCAAATGGCATCGAAAGATATATCTCCATTAAACATCATTTCCCACTACTTTTCAGTTTTTCTTGGTTTGGCTTTTGGGTCACATCCAACATTGTTCACGACTTACTCCTGGCTCTGTGCTCAAAGATCACTTCTGGCTTGGTTCATGGGGCCATCCATAGAGGATAGGGGATCAAACCCTGGTCTGCTGCAAGTAAGGCAAGCATGCTGCCTGTTCTACTATTGCTCTGGGCCCAGTTTTTAATTTTCAAAATTAATTACAGCTGTATCCAAGGCCCTGCTCTAGTTGGTGAACTCCCGCAGAATGGAAATTATAAGGGCCCTGTTTCATACCTTGAGGTTCATCTCTGATAAAGGGAAATCAGTGCACCACCTGATAGTCCCAGGCCTATGATTTCATTTGTAATCAAGTTTGGTTTTTGTCCACTTGAAAAACCAGTGTAGAATCAGGTCATGTGTATGATTTATTGTTTGTTGCACTGATCTCTAGAAGAAAGGTTGTTGGTTCTCTCAGGTCCATTCATCTCTGTCTCAGCATACAAACATTCCTTGAGTGCGAGCTCTTGGAAGTCTGCCTTAGTTGGTGTGTTCAGGTCACTGCCCCAACTCCAGGGTGTAGAGCAAATCTTGGTTAATACTGATCGCCTCCATGGGCTTCCTTAAATTAATCTACTGAGAATCCAAGATCTGCATTCTGCAAAATATTTGGCAATTGGGAAAGTAAGACCAGATTTTCTTGAATCCTCATCTAGTAGCAGAGAGAAAGAAAATACACAAGAAACGACCATTTGGAACATTTTCCCATTGAGGACCTGGGGGGAATGGTGGTTGGGAGGATTTTCTGGTATATGGTGCTTAACAGTCATGGAGAGGGTCATCTAGTCCAACTTCCTGTGGTAGTCCATGAGAGAGTTTCTCCCCCCTCCACCCCCCCCCATGGAACATTTAAGAGCCCAAGCAAAAGGGACAACATGTAGGGATGATGTTTTATTACTATGCAAGGTGCAACTCTAAAGTTTGACTGTGATAAAATGCTCTCTTCCTTAGAACTCTGGCTTCTGGGCCATCTCCCACGCCCTTCCCTTGTGTACCTTACAACTTTCTCTGATTGCAGTTTTTCCCTTTGAGATACTTGAGCTTCAGAAACAATTGCTTCCCTGAGAGCAGAGCATTCCAGCTTGGTAATGATACTTTTACCTGTGCATGTTGTATACATGTGCACACACCACACAACACACACAACTTTTAACTCACATAATTCAATTACTCACATAATTCAAGGCAGCCCTAAACAAACAAACAAAAAATGTCTTCTTTCACTTTGAAGTCTATAATGCCTTTCTTCTCTTTATTTTATTTATTTTTAATTTTTGAATTTTTTTTAATGAATCACCATGAGGTACAGTTACAGACTAACAAACTTTTGTGCTTACGTTTTAGTCATACAATGATCGAGTACCCACCCCTCCACCAGTACCCGTTCTCCACCACCAATGTTCCCAGTATCCCTCCTACCACCCCACCCCCATCCTTTCCACCCCCCCTCTGTGGCAGGGCATTCCCTTTTACACTCTCTTTCCTTTAGGGTGTTGTGGTCTGTAAGTGGCCATCATGTTTCATCCATAGTCTACTTTCGGCCCGCATCTCCCATCCCAAGCGGGCCCTCCAAGCACTCTTTACTTGGTGGTCCCTTCTCTATCTGAGCTGCCTTTTCCCCCAGCATGTGAGGCCGGCTTCCAAGCCAGGAAGGAATCCTCCTGCTCCTTATCTCTACTATCCTTGGGTGTTAGTCTCCCATTCTGTTACTTTATGTTCCAGAAATCTCCTCTCATTCTTTTAGAACAGTGCTTTTTTTTTTTTTACCAATTATTGCTCCATCTTAAAAATGGATACTTTAATTTGTTGAAAATTATATGTAGCAGAAGTCAATTTGGAATCACTTCATTTTTATTTTCAATCTCTTACTTTGGTCTACCAGTCATTTAGGATTATATGTTATTGTTTTGTGTCTAAAGCCAATCGGATTGGTACCTTTGATCCCCATCCCATAGGGGGTCAGTCACAGAGAATGAGACAGATAAACACACTTGGACTGTCCAAGCTTTAGGTCCATACCTGAGCAGCCATCCCCGGATCTCCCAGTTTGGGGGATTTTACACAGCTAGCAGAAGTCACCCTTCACATGTAGAGTCAAGTGCTGACAGCTTCCAACTCTATTTTTGCCCATGTAATCCCTACATCCCAAAGACTTTCAACAGTCTTATTCTATACTTGCCTGGAACATTTTTGCAGCTGGCAGAAATTGCTGTTTTGTTGTTGTTTCTTATTTTTAATTTGTGTGTGTGTGTCACACCCGGAGGTACTCAGGGCTTATTCCTGGCTTTATGCTCAGATCACTTGAATGGGGTCTGGGGACCCTATGGGGTGCAGGAGATTGAACCCTGGTCATTTCTCTGCAAGGCAAGTATCCTACTGGTCAGGCCGCTATTTATTACAAATTCTATCCTTTCCCGGGTGCATTTTTCTTTGCATTCTAAAACCCAAATGATTTTACCTAGTTGTATATTCCATCCTTAAGATTTTTGGTTAGGGGGACAAATTCCCACAGTTTTGTCCGAGACTTGTGAAAGAGAGGCCTCTTGAGCCAGCCCGATGTACCCCACCAATTCTTAACTCCGTGATGATGCAGCTCTGAGTTTGTATCATCTCCCTATTGTCTCATAGCTCGGATATTGTCTATCTTGCAGGTTTAACAGGATCTGCTCTTGTTTACTGTCTTTGAGGCCCAGGGAATGAGATGAGGAATCAGACTCCTTGTCTCAAACAAACAGAAATCAGTTGAGGAGGGCTCTGAATTCCCTAGGATGGATTTTTTTCAGTCCTGGAGGCAATCATTGTTCAGATGGTAAATGTGCCGTGGATACCCCTATCCACCAAAGGAGCTGATTTCTCCAGCAAGATCTACACCATTGATTTTTGTGGGGTAAATCATAACAGCCTATTAGCATTCCATTATGCTGAAGAGGAGAACATCTGTGGGGTCAGAGATCACAAGTACACTTCAGAGCGGACTGATCTTGAGGGAAGGTAACAAAGAACAAAACCGTGCCCTTGTGTAACTTAAGTATCGCTGTGCTTTTTGGGCGAATTTAATCTCCAGCTAACCTAATTTACTCTTCGTCCGCATTTGACTGACTTGAACAAGCACACACACTTTTTTTGAACTTCCAATTTGCTCTTAACTAGGGTTTCAAGTGTTTAACTCAATTAATTGAATTAGAAAATGCAGGAAAGTTATTTGATGGTTTTCATTTCATTTAATGCCCTTAGATTGCACTGAGACCCTTTGAGGGCTGAGATTCAGTTGAATCACAGCCAGGGAAGTGGAAGGGTGTGTGTGGGGGGGGGGGGGGGGGGGGGGGGGGGGAGGG
>JAOXYA010000022.1:20256028-20267372 GCA_028565675.1 Sorex palustris
AAGCCTTCGGGCATCCCTTGGTCATCACCCCGACAATAATGACGGGAAGAAGAGGGGATTTAAAACAAATGGACGGGAGCTGGATGATAGCACAGCAGGTAGGGCGTTTGCCTTGCACGCAGCCGACCCGGGTTCGATTCCCTGCACTCCGGAATTACCACTGGCAGTGCTCAGGGGACCGTATGGGATGCTGAGAATCGAACCTGGGTTGGCTGCATGCGAGGTAAATGCCCTACCCTCTGTACTATTGCTCCAACCCTGACCTCTTGAATTTAAAACTTGAGAAAATGATGAGAGGAACATAGACCTTCTGTTCCCACCAGGAGAGGCAGGCGGGGCTAACGAGGGCAGGATAGGGATTGAGTTGTGCTATAGAGACAAGATTGAAGGGACTCCTCCATCAGTGCTCCAGGGAATATTAGACCCTGGGGTACAGCTTTGCCGTACTCTAGCTGGGCCAGGTGGTGTCGAGGAACACGGGGGCCATGCATAACTATGACTGGGGATGAAACTCGGAGCTTCACATGGAAAGCAAGTTCTCTTGCCTTTACAACTCCATCTAAAGCCCCCAAGGGAAGATTTTCAAAGAAATCCCCACTCCCGGCTCACCCTTCCCCAACAGAATTGCTTTCTTAGCCGCCTGATTGGGACTGGGGCCAAGTTTTGATCTTATCACCGCTGCCTGCTGTGTAGAGCCGCATTAATAACTTTAGCAGTTTGAGCACACAGGTGACTGGGCGCTCACCTTTCACTGAGTGGAGCTGGAGTCCCCGGCTCCCAGTGCAAGCTCTGTCACGTCCCAGCCGAGAGTCTGAGTTGGACTTTCTGTGCCTGACCTGCCTTTTAATTACCACTGGGATCATTATCTGCTGAGAATGGTGAGATGTGATGCTTCCATTAATGCCGATTGGTTACAACACAACCTAGCCTAAGCGTTCAATACGGTCCATGGTGGGCTATAGAATAACTGGATGAGGGGATGCAATATGGTAAAGGGGAGTTGCCAAAAATTATCCTAGGCCCCAGAGTGTAGGGAAGAGGACAGAAAAGAAAGAAAGAAATTGAGGGGGAGAAATTGAAGATGAGATAGACAGGAAGCAATGGGGAATAGGGGGTTGAGGCATCTGAGTTTATCAGTGGAATAAAAGAATCTTAGAGCTAAATATCCAAACCAAATAGTCAACCCTACCAAAAACAGATCCAAACTCTAAACACCAATGACCAAACTGAAAAATGAGCCTGTCAAGGTAGCAGGTGGGATTGGGGGGTGGGGGGAGGGGAGGAGAGGGGAAGATTCTGTGGAGGGAAGAAGACACTCGTGGTGGGGTTGGTGCTGAAATATAATTTATCTAAAACCCAATTAGGAGTAACTTTGTAAATCCTGGTGCTTTAAATGAAATTTAAAAAAATAATAAAAGACTCTCTAGTGGGGAACATCTTCATTAAATGATCCCCAATGGGCTGCTGAAGTAACTTGAGGGTTTTTTTTTTTTGAGAGACTAGCTAGTAAAGTACATACTGTAGCTGTGGTAGAGGGAGTAGGGCATATGGAAGGGACAGCTGATACTGTTAACTGCTGCTGAAAATAGGACATGCTCTTCCAGACCAGGACTTTGTATATAAATGTGACAGAGTCATGCCTCTTGGTGGACTGCATGTCAGGAAGAAGTAGGGAGACTGCACATGCAGAGGGAATATCAGTTCTGTCTCTCAGGGTTTAAACTGCATTGGTTTGGGGATGGGGGTGTTAAGGAGACTGCAAGAGCAAAGAAGGTAATAAGAACAGTTCTATATAGACCATTGTGAATAGGGGACTTGCCCCAGATTCTTAGAGGAAATACCGGGAGAAACAGATTTATATTAATGACTGAGGGGTCTAAACTGCACACAGGTCATGGAGTAGAGAATCAATGAATTTGAAATTAGCCTAGAGAGATAAATGTAATTATTGGAATAGCATTGAAATAGAGCAGGACTCCTTCTCAGATATGGTAATAGAGAGAGAGCAGATAGATCAAATAGCATGTCTCTGAATGTGAATGCTCACATGTGTGTATACATGTATGAATATGTGCATATATGTGGATAATATATCTTCCTTGGCAGATACTGTACTTAAACATAAATACTTCTAATCTTGTCTGACAACAATTCTGAAGCCTTAGGGTTCGGTCCATGTCTCAGGGAAGTGGACTGAGACAATTAATGATTCAGTCGGACTACAGAGAATTTATCAGAAATTAGGAGGACGCCCCAGGCTGTTTGATTTTAAGCCTTGGGCTCTTTTGATTCTATGACATTGACCCTTGCTTTTTCAGAGGACCTAAATGCCTGCCTTTTTGAAACCTCTGTCAGCCTGTGGGGGGATCATGGAGAATCTGAGGGAAGAATGAGCAGGCAGAAGAAAGATAGGCTCTTCCTATGGTCTTAAGTAGGTGCCAAGCCAGGGAGGAGTTCTTGTATGACCTTTTTATTAAAGTTTGAGTTACGAACTTACCACAGTGCCATGGGCTGAGGGAGGGAAGATTTCCATGGCAGGGAAGTTTCTTCTGTGCAGAGCAGTATGTGGTTAAAAAAATCTAGACTTGCCTTTCGAACAATGTTCTCTGCCCCAAAGGTTAAGTCAATACCCAGAAAATCTAGAGCACAAAGTTTAGCCTCCCAAATAAAAATTAAGAATTGCCTTTGCAAATGTTAGAAACCAGGGCAAAAGTAACATTACTTAAAAGTTCAGGAGGAAGGGAGGGAAGCCTTGGCCTAATTCCTCCTGGATCTCAGATGCTAGTGCCTTGGGTTTGGTTGAAATGTCCATCAAGGTCATATTCAAGCCAGACAGGAAAAGGTTGTGTCTGTGGGTGTGGAGATGGAAGGTCTTGGGGCCTTGAGGCCACCTTTTTCTCAGCCCCTCGGGAGCGAGCTTCCCTCTGAAAGCTTCATTTGAAATGTCTCAAGTTTGGCTGTTCAGGAGCAAAAATATTGAGGCATTTTGTTCTTGTCACAAGTCAGGATTCTCCTCCTGGACTTAACTGCAGCTCTTTTCGGGAGACTGCAGCTCTCTCTCTTTTTTCCTGCTTTTTGAGGTCACACCTGGCAATGCACAGGGGTTATTCCTGGCTCTGCACTTAGGAATTACTCATGGCAGTGCTCAGGGGACCATATGGGATGCTGGGAATCGAACCCGGGTCAGCCTCGTGCAAGGCAAATACCCTACCTGCTGTGCTATCACTCCAGCCCAACTGCAGTTCTTTTGGGGGCAGCAGGAGGGGGGACCGTTTAACTGAAAGGCTTTGCTCTGTGTTTCCACCAAAAGTAATGTGTCACTTGAGTTAGGGTAAATTGCTCTTTTTGTTAGATTAAATTCAGAAAGCATCTAGATGGTGGCTCTGCTTTGCAGAACACCGGTCGAGCAAAAGTCTTGGAAAGAGTGCGCTGGAGAGATGAGTTAAAACACCACCAACCCAGTGTTCTGGGATGCCAGTGTGGGTGTTCTTATAAATTTTCTCATTCCAAGAGGCCAGATAGGTGCAGTTTTTCTTGCATCTTCAGGGTATGAGATAAACAGGTTCTCTTGAAAATTATGAGCAGCAAGAAATGGACACGATTTTAGGTGGGATTTGTTCTTGTTTTATTTGGGGGTCATTCCCAGTGATACTTAAGAGTTCCATCTTGGTGCTTGGGGGTCACTTTGGGCAGTGATCAAGGGACTGAGGGCTACCAGGGATTAAACCCTGGACTCTGGTTCTTTGTGCTTGTCTCACAGGCTTGGTTGGGATTTTTATTTCCTTCTCCCTAAATGTTCCCTTTAGAATTTCTTTAGGGTGTGTGTGTGTGTGTGTGTGTGTGTGTGTGTGTGTGTGTTTGGACCATACCCATTGGTACTCAGACCACTCCTGGTGGTACTAAGGGAACCGTATGTGGTAAGAGGGATTTGAAAGACAAACATCTTAATGCTTGTGTTATCTCTATAACCCTACCCCCCATTTTTTTAGGGGGTTTGGGAACACATTAAGTATTTTCATACCAATAGTTCTACTCTAAGTTATAAGGCTTTCTTTTGATTCCTAGTGTCATGAGAACCTTAGTTTTTGATCTGATTTATTAAACATGCCATAGAAATTTTCAAAGTTACTTCTGATCATTATAATATATTTTGGGGGCCAGGGGTTGGGCCACACCCATTGTTCTCAGGGCCTGTTTTTTGAAGTGCTGGGGGTCTGTGCGCAGTGCTGGAGATCGAATTGGGGTCAGCTACGTGCAAGGCACATGCGAACCCCTTACTGCCTTACCTATACCATCCCTCTGACCCCGGATTTCTGTAATCTCCAAATTCCCTGTCAGCCTATTGTTTTTTTTTTCCTTTTGAATATTCTTGAATATTTGTCCAGACATCAGCACTTCTGATGAATGCTAGTTATTTTGTAATGAAGCTATGGAGATAATACTTAGGGATGGATGATGTTATTTTCCTCTGAGGAGAATTTCTTTCTGGGAGACATGAAGGTTTAGGGCATTTTGATCAGGCTAGGGATTAAGCTGTTCTAAGGTTTCAAGTCTAGTGTTTGTGAGGGATGTTGGGTGTTTGGTTTACTCTTGTGCCTTTGTCTGACCCTGGGGAACAAGCTAGTGAAAGTCTGGCCTATTACCTTGTTCCCTTTTCCCAGGAGTTGGACTCCCATTTCTGCTTTCCCCGGCTATGTAAGACTGAACTCCCTGGGGAACAGAGAGATAGTTTGGGGATTAAGGCACTTTCCTTGTGTCACACCAACCCCAGTTCAAATCCGTGCCACCATGCCTGGTCCCCTGAGCATCACGGCAGGTTACTCTTGAGCACAGAATCAGGATGAAGCCCTAAGTGCTGCTGGATATGACCCTCAATCTAGCACCCTCCCTCTCCCTCTAAACACAGACAAAAAGACTAAATTCCTTAATCTTCAGATAGTGAAACAACCAGCAGTGGGGTAAAGGAAGACCAATGTTGGGCTTCCTTCTCTCCGTAGACATGACCCCTCAAATCTTTGGGCCTTGCTAGTCCTCTGATGCCTTCAAACAGACTCTATTTATAATTGCTTTAATGGTTACTGGACATCATTGAGTAGAAGGTGTGACAGTTTTAGGGGAGAACCTAAAAGTCAAGCAGTTCCATGCCCCTCCCCTCTTCCTTCCCCTTTGCTACCTTCTGCTTCCCTCCCCCACTCTCCTCCTCCCTTCTGTTCTCTTCCCACTCCTGTTTATCGAGGGTTTGCCTACGTGTCAGACATGGTACTGTTGGCATGGACCAACCAGTGAAATGGGACATATCAAAAAGTCTGAAATTAAACCGTGTTGATGGGGATGTAGTTCTTGCTTGCTCTTTCACTACCATAGCTTATGGCCCCCTGATTTCACTTCCATTCCATTGGTCAGGCTTCCCAGATAATCAGGCAATGGAGCATCTGACTGATGAGGAACTGGATGCAAAACACAGCAGGCTAGACACCAGGCAGAGGGCATCCTTCCTGAAGTCACCCAGCTGAGCACAGTGAGAATACTTTTTAGGGAGCCCTTGTAGGCAGTGATGGTGGGTGGGTTGGGTGTTGGAGAGAGTCCAGCAGAGTCCACAGTGAGTCAGGAAGCCCCAGTGCAAGAGTCTGGTGGGGCTGGCCTCACTTTTTTTTTAACTTTTTTATTTTATAAAGTAGTTCACAATCTTTGATTACATTTAAAAGTCAAATACCAATCCCACCACCATCACACCTGCCCACCACCATATTTCAGGTGTTTCCATCCCAAACCCCAATCCTTGCCCCAAAGTAGAACCAAAATAATATATTTTGTATTGTTTGTTATGAAAAACTGCTGAAAATGCAACACAAAAGTATCCTTAGAAGAAAGAGTGAGAAGATTGTTGTATTTCACTCAGGGGCCATTAAGCCCTTCTATAAGAGATCACGAACATGTTGTTAAAGGTTGAACCTTGTGTGCTCTTTATGTATGTATATCTAAAAAAAGTACATTTTCCTCTTAAGATTGGTTGCCTCCTACTTTGAACCCTGTCAAATGTGGTGCGGTAATCTTGGAGTATGGAAAGGGTGTGTGGTTTGAAGTATCGTGCAGCCGTGAATAGGAATAGATTCATTCGTGGGTGATGCTCTGCCTGAGCATGTAGAGAGTGGCTGTGGTCATGACAGCAGATGGATTCTGGAGATTTTCAACTGCTGGGGCTGGGTTCCTTGGGGTGGGGAGGGATCTCGCCTGCCCCCTTCCGAGGCGCCCCAAGTGAAACAGCCTAGTGTGGGGTTGGCCTAACCTTTTGATGGTAGGACAGTTGGAATGTGGCCATGAAGAGGGGAAGGCATGGGAGGGAATTCCTGAAGACGGTTGGGTGTATCCCAGGGAAGAGGCTTTCTTCCTTTCAGGTAAGTTCTTCGGCTCCTTTGCTCTTCCTGTTCTTTGCCTCCTTTCTCACCAGGCAAGCACCAACTGCCTCTTTCAGTGCTTGGAGGGGTTGTTCTCTCTTGCATCATCTTGGCATTGGGATGGCTGAAAAAAGGCATATCAAAAAGGGTTCCCCATCGCTTATGATCTGAGACAAGAGATAGCATCTCATACTAGTTAAATGGGACATATCAAAAAGTCTGAAATTAACCTGTGTTGGTGGGGATGTAGTGAGAAAGGAACCCTCATCTACTGTTAGGGGAAATTCCATCTGGTTCAATATTTACGGAAAATAATATGGAGAATTCTCAAAAAATAGGAAAAGAATTCCCATATGAATGAGTGCTAGACTTCTTGGCACCAACTCACCAAATAACAAAACAGTCATTTGAAAGAATTTATGCATACCTGTGTTTATTACAGCACTCAGTATCACAGCTGAGACATGGAAACAACCCAAGTGCCCACTATGGATGAATGATCAAGAACTTGTATATATACAACGCAATACCATGCAACTGTAAGGTAGGGTACAGCCATACACTTTGCCACTACTTGGGTGCCACTCTTAGGTATAAGACTGATGAAGTGAGTCAGAGGGAGAAAACAAGTACAGAATGATGTCTAATCTGTGGGATAAAGAGGTACACAGTCAGGAAGCAACTAATGGCCACACAGCAGAACTGGATGGTTGAAACACAGACTTGAGCTTATGAGGTTGGGGGGAGGGGTGTTAAATGGGAGGTACCTCTGGCCCCTTGGTAGAGGAAGTGTATAATCTGGTGGCGGACATGGTGCTGGAATGATGAATGCATGAAATCATTGTCACCAACACTGCAAACCACACTGTTACTGTCACTGTCCTCCAGTTGTTCATTGATTTGCTCGAGCGGGGATAGTAATATCTCCATCGTGAGACTTATTACCGTGTTTGGCATATTGAATACGTCATTGGTAGCTTGCCAAGCTTTGCCTTGCGGGTGAGATACTCTTGGTAGCTTGCCAGGCACTCCAAGAGGGGCGGAGGAATTGAACCTGGCTCAGCCGGGCTGTCTGTGTGCAAGGCAAACGCCCTACTGCTGTGCTACTACTCCAGCCCACAGTATGTCAATAAAGATGAAAAAAAGGGTGCCCCCAACCCTGGACCCCTTTCTTTTTTCACCTCTTCTCTTTCTCCTCTCTCCTTTCTCCTTCCTTTTAATTTTATCCTTCCTCCAATTTCTACTTTTTAAAAAAATTTGAACATAAATGCCTAAATTAGCATTCCATTAGGCTTGGTGGTTGCAGAGCTATTTTTTTTTACTGCTGCTCTCTTCCACCATCTCATTCTGTATCTCCTATGAATAATCTCCTGGATAATAAATAAGCGAAGGAAAAACTATAGTGGCCATGCCAGAAGTGAGTCTCATAGATAAAGAGTTCACAGTCACACAGAGTTGGGCCCCACCAAACAGATCTGATTGTCAAGTTGGGGTTCTGTCTTTTTATATAAACATTCCCCTTGGATTTCTGTACAAATCCTGTGATTTGCTCCCCAGGACAATCAAGTCTACAAACTGTAGATTGAGATAGTAAATACCAAGGAAAAGAAAAGTGATGAGGTAGGATGAGTAGTACTGCATTTCACTGTACACACACAGCAGATTTTATTATCAATTTTTTTTCTTTTGCAAGACAATGGATGTTGTCATAGGTGGTCCTTTTAAAAGAATTGTGCTAGCTAGCATTCTTTTAAGTTGGACAGTGACTATGCAATACAATATGGAATCATTATCAGTGCTTTCCTGTATACTTATAGAAAATGTAAGTGTATTTTCTATTTCTTTCTTGAAGGGGACCATGCTAGGTGGTACTCGGGGCCACTCCCAGTGGTGCTTGAGCTACTGTGTGCAGCTGGGAATTAAACCTGGCTCTTCAGCATGCAAAGCATGCCCTCGGCCCACTGACCTTTCTTCCATATTTTTGGACAGTGGTGCTTACCGCTTCATCTCCAATTTGATAAGGCCTGCTTCTTAAAATATTCAATTGTTCAACAATAGGAAGAAGGAGAAGAAGGAGCATGCACGATAGAAATGACTCATTGTCTTTGGGAGGGTTGACCATCATTGAGTCCTAAGTTGACCAGAACAAAAATGAAAATGGGATTATACAGAGTTTTGGGTTTACGAGAAGAACTGTGGAATGGAGGTGTCACAAAATTCATTCGTTTGGGGAGCTGGAGTGATAGTACTGTGGGGGATAGCATTTACAAGAGAACAACTTGGGTTAGAACCCCCGGCATCCCATATGGTCCCCCAAGCACTGCAAGTAATTCTTGAGTGAAGAGCCAGGAGTAAACCCTGAGCATTCCCGGGTGTGACCCAGCAAGCAAAAAAAAAAAAAAAAACACCCAAACAAACAAATTTATTCCTTTTAGTTCTGATTGAAAATGTTTGTGTTAGGGAAGGAAGAGCAAACAGCTCACCACTTTGGATCCCATCATGCTGTGTGTGCAGAAGGCACGGCCCTGGGCCCCTTAACTGTGAGCCTGGAGGCTTATCTTGGGGAGAGAAATCAAGGAGCCCTGAGGTAGTGTTTTTGTCTAGCCCATTGGAGGAGCTTTTCTCCTTTCTGAGATTGGACTGTTTGCTTCTCATGCAGAGGGTGAACCCATGC
This sequence comes from Sorex palustris, assembly GCA_028565675.1. Taxonomy (NCBI): domain Eukaryota; kingdom Metazoa; phylum Chordata; class Mammalia; order Eulipotyphla; family Soricidae; genus Sorex; species Sorex palustris. The sequence goes on from JAOXYA010000022.1 coordinate 20,265,098, forward strand.
TCGGTGTGTTTCAGTCTCTGCGACCAGCCCAGGGATTGATTTTATCCGCAATTTGTTCAGTGACATGCGTACACTGGAAGAAAAATAAATATTCACTATGATTTGTATTAGTTCATGACTAATCATAAATCAAAGCCGTGAAAAGAGTCTAAGTAGCTTTCCCCAATCCCTGGGATTCATCGCTCTCTAGGTTATCATTTGAATGAAGGTGTTAGCTGGGCACCGGTGATATTCAGGCCAGGCAAGCTTAAGGGAACGTCGTTTTCCCCTTGCATCTAGCTGTAACATGTGATGTGGTTATAAGACTAGAGAGAGTCGCCTTTTCAGTTTAAATCCCCTTTCCCCCTTAGGTAGGGCTCTGAATTTTAGATTTCATGGATGAATAGGCAACCGTAGTGAGTGATTTGAGACTTGAGTACATAAAAATATGTCAATAGTTCAGGATGACTGATAGCTCCCCTTGTAACCAGAGCCACCTGCAATTTTTTACAGCGTGGAGTCATAAGCCATCTTGAACAGATAATCAATTCTATTGCACAAACAGTCACCTCTGTTCACCAAGGAGGCCTACTTTTTCTCCCTAAGCAGGCGTATGTATACCAAAAAAAAAAAAATAAATAACTTACATAATCCAAATGATCAAAACTTCTGAAATATTGGGGCACTGGGAGAGCAGGTCGTCTCTGTTTTCTCTTTGTGTTTTGCCCCTCTCTCCTGTTCTGAATTCAAAAGCAGTGGAAACCATTAGTGCTGCTGTACTGAAAGCCGGCCAGAACTTCCTTGGCATGTTTGTGCACGTCCTTGCAAACACACACGGCACATGGAGGCGAATATTTTCGTCAACGTATCATTTCTTGATCAGCGTTGGCCCTGCGTTTTGATTTTTCGAGGATTAAGAAAAAATTGACTTTGCTCCTGAAAGTGTCAGCTTGTATTACAGTTACTCTCTAGCCACAGGAAAAAAAAATTCATTTTACTTTAGCAACTTTACACATTTTGTGCATTAAAGCTGGTGAGAACTTGAATTTGAAATGTGAGTGGTATGACTCATGACAAGTGTGCCCAGGAATGGAAGTTTTTGGTTAAAGTGGACTTAAAGATAAACCATCTGGGCCCCCCTGCCTCCCCTTTCATAAATGCCATTAGATTGTAAAACGCATGGTGCTGGGTTCTGTAGTTTGTGAATGTGTGTGCACATGGTACCAGATTTTCTTTTAATTTCTAACATATGCAAAATAAGTCCTTCATTCATTCCACATTTTTTTCTTTTTGGGTCATACCTGGCAATGCAAAGGGGTAACTCCTGGCTCTGTATTTGGCAGTTACTCCTGGCAGTGCTCGGGGGACCATATGGGATGCTGGGAATCAAACCCAGGTCAGCCATGTGCAAGGCAAAAACCCTACCCACAGTGCTATTGCTCCAGCCGCCCCCCCCCCGCATTCCACAATTTTTTGTTTGGGGGGCCACACATGAAAGTGCTATGGGATCTGCTCTGGGCTCTGCACAGAGGGGTCACATCCAGTGGTCCTAGGGGTCTCAGCAGTACTGGGGCTTGAACTGCTCGGCCACATTCAAAGTATGTGCTCAGCCTGTTGAGCTATTTCATGAATAACTCAATAGACAATTCTTGAGTTTTGAACAGGAGACAGGTGATATTGGGGATGTTTAATTGAACAGAGCAATCCGAGGGCCCTACCCTCAGAGCTGAGTGTTGAAAGTGTGGGTTTTATGGGTCTCATGATCACAAGCCTAATTTTTTTCTTTATGTGAGTTGGGCAGTAACAAATTGTGGTCATGAAGGAACCACTATGCTGTAGAATTTCACGAAGGCTGGGGAGACCCCAGTAACTATTCTGGCTTGTGAACCATGAAACACTTTCAGATCTGGATTTTGCTTGCGACATGATCATTCACTGCTAAACAGAGATCATTTTGCAGTGGGGTGCAATGCCACATCCAACGGATTGATTTCCGGTTATGGCTGGAAACCATCTAGAACTTTCATACTCAGATTTATCTGGGGCTGTAGAGAGATTACAGTAGCTAAGGCTCTTGCCTTGCATGTGGCTGACTTGCATTTGATCCTTGGCACCGGATATAGTCTCCTGGCACCGGATAGAGTCTCCTGCCCCTGTGTCTGGCTGTCCTCACCGGGACCCCTTGGAGGGGAGCAGGTTGAGCTTTCCTCCCCACCCCTACCAGGGCTCCAGCAGCCGAAGACCTCCAGAACCAGCCACCACCATGCTGAGACCACTCTCCGCACACATGAAGGTA
>JAOXYA010000022.1:20284275-20294463 GCA_028565675.1 Sorex palustris
AAAAGCATATTTTTTAAAGATTGACACAAAATTGCAGAGCTGTTATGTTTTCCACAAGTGTTATGCTTTCTGAAAATCTTTGGAAATTTCATCTTTAAGCAAAAGTTGGGCTGGAAAGATAATACAACAGTTAAGGCACTTGCATTGCACAGGGTTGACCTGGCTTTAATTTGCCAGCACTCCATATGGTCCCCTGAGTTCCATCAGGAGCAATTCTTGAGTGTAGAGCCATAAGTAACCGCTGCACATCCCTGGGTGTGGCCCCCAAATAACAAAACAACAACAACAAAAATCTCTAAGCTAAATTAAAACTGCTATAATTCAGTTTAATATAGCACCTTTTATTTTTATGATGCTTTTGGTTCTGTCTTCATTTTTGTTTGTTTTAAATCAGTTCTGATGTACATAAAACTTTTAGTAAAACACTGTGATTCACAACGTTATTCATGCTTGAGTGTTAGGCATATGATGTTTCAACACTGACTCCACTCCACCACCGTTGCTCAAGTAGCCATGCTCAAGAATGGATATAACAGTGATATAGAGAAGTGGTATATCTATATAGAAAATCCTCAGAATCTTTCTGGCTTGTATTTGGAGGCTCAGAATACAATGGAGACATGAGGTTTCAAAGGAACTCTTGACCCACGGTGAAAACACAATGCTTCCTTAATATGTACAGGGTTGTCAGAGAGAGGAAGTGAGAGAGGCAAGCACCATATAAACTGGATATTAAAATAACACTGCCAAAAGTTTTAGATACTTCTGTGTCTGTGTGAAAGGAAGTTGCGAGGATATGTGAAGGAAAAACAGGAGGCTGTGCAAAATTTACTTCTGCAAACTCAAAGACCTTTGTTCAGAGTCCCTGCTTGGCATTATAGATTTCAGAGAAAATGGTATGTATTTGTGTTTCCCCCTTTGTTTTGAACTGGATTTTCTAATCTTTCATATTTGGCCAGCTCCTTTCTGAGAACATATTGTACATATGTTCTGATGCTGTTTGAAAGCCCTTGGAGAGACAGGAGTTGATTGAAAGCTCTCAGTTCTACTGAAGTGGGTGGCCAAAGAACTGGAACTGAACAGCTGCCGTACACCCATTGAACTTTTGTCATTTATAAATTATTTTCCATGCCATCTGGAGTAAGAATGGTGCCATAGTTGAGAGACACTCTTGGTGGAGTACATACATAGCCCGTGCTGGTATAATTTGCTTGTTACCACATGCAGCTGAAGTTTTAAAATCTTTATTTGCTGCGAGGCTTCAGATGGGAATGAACGAGGGATTTCTTTAAAACGCCTTGGGAAAGCTGCTACCTCCACACCAGCTGACATCAGCCCCTTCCCGTCCTCCCTTGCAGCAACTGCATCCTGCCTGCTTCGAGCTCCAGTGGAAAATGCATTAATCCCAGAGTCTCCATGAGGTTTCCTGTTTGATGACATAATCAGAAAATTCTTCTCACATTGCCCTTGGGGTTGCTGTCTGGATGTTATGTTGTCTTGGTGGGCGTAACTCAGCCATCAAAAATTTTAAAAAAATGTCCAGACCATAAGCTCTGCCTGAGCCTGAAATGCATGAATATATGAAAAGAGAGTGTGGGCAAAGTCTATAGCTCTGGTAAGCATTTCAGCATTTCATTAATCTGCAGATTCTCCCTGGCATTGAATGCATTGGCTGGTGGCTCCCATACATATGGCCTGATCTGGTGCTATGCCACAAGCAGGAGGTATTTGAACTGCACCAGTGTAAGCTGTTAGATGCCATCTTGTGGAAAAATATCATGAAGCTTTACCTCCCTGCCTTTGGTGGTGGTGTTTTCAGTGAGTGTCCCCTCATCTTTTCACCCAGTCTATTTACCTAATGAGCTTTGTCTCTGTCTGCCCAGGACAGGAAGTTAGTTCAACAAAGATTCCCAGGATGCATCTGAACTAGAAGATGGGGAGTCCATTTTGATAGGCAAAAGAAAAAAAAAGTGTCCTGGCATCTGACTTGTGAAGTCTTTTTATAAAAGTTCTGCAGTTAAGAGAGAGTACGACACAAACTTCAGTAGCTGTGAAGGAGCTGGATCGAAGAAATGGCGATGGGAAAGTTGAACCAAGAATGTGATATTTATTTAGATGCCAAAGGGCAACGCACAGTTTTGCGAGTTTGAAAGTTATTGGCATAGGCAGTTGAGCATATGCTCAAGTATGGATTCTTCCCCACCCCTTTGCTATTTGGAGACTTTTTTGTGTGTGATTTTTTTTTTGGTTGTTGTCATTTTGGTGAGTTGCCATAATCCTCCATTTGTTTTACTTGGACTGAGTGTCTCTTGCCTTAAGGCCAAATGCACCTGGCGGTGATTCAGGATGAAGAGGAGAACCAGGTCCCTTAGCAGGATTCACACTTTCTAGAAGAGAGCTACCTCGGTGGGTCTCACGTCTGTTGTACCATGATGCACTCTCATTCATTCAGGAAAAGAGAAAATATGCTGCTTACTCGGGTCGAAGTGTAGGGGTAGGAGAGGAAGACCCTGAGTGCCAGATAGTGGAAAGACTAAGGAACATGTTATTTATGGACCATCTCCTCTAGCAGAGCTGTTGTTGGGTTTTGTACAAGGCAATATTAGTCTTAGCTTCTTAAATTGTCAGCTAAGGTGGCAGACTGTCAAGAGGTGTACAGTAAAATAAACTTCTTTAGATTTCATCATCATGAAATGTGTGTATATCCATTTTCTATACCTGTCTACGCAGGGTCATGTAAACTTTCTTGGGCCAGAAGGGATAGTGAGTGGGAAAAGTTTAAGAAGGTCTGTCTAAGAAACACTAGACTTCTCCTAGTTGCATCCTGTGGTTGGACAAATGACTGACCTACCTAACAGTGCAGTGAGAAAAACAACATCCCTTTATGATGATTAAGAATATTTTGGAAGTTTTGAAATCACTACCATTGGACTGTACACATCTGGATTTCAGGCTCTGTCATGTTTGTGTGTGTGTGTGTGTGTGTGTGTGTAAATCTTCTCATGGTCACATGTTCACTCTCAAAATAGGTTCCTTGAACAATCTCATGGTTTATATTTGAATGACTGTACGTCAGGGTGGGAAAGGGCCTGAAACATCCACCTGATGGGTGAATCCCTTCTGCAGCAAAGGGAGTTTTCTTCCACACCTTATCTTAGACAAAAATGAAATAACATAGGAAAAGAGAGTCCTCTGTTTAGGCTGTTCACTGTTTGGGTTGCTCATATGTTTGCACTAGTCAGAAATCTAATAAGCGGACAATTTTGGTGCTATAACTTAGTTCTATTGAAAGGACAGTTCCCAGAATTCCCACTCTGATGAAATTCTTTGTGTAGTACAAGTTTAGACTTGGGCATTAGAGCAATGAATGTCTGGCTTAAGGAAGGTGCCACCATTTCTTTTGTTCTGAAGATCATTGGGACATACCTGGTTCTGTTACTTGCACATGTCATCATTCATCTTTGCCACCCATGGTGTGGGTTTCACCTGGGCTTCCCCATGCCACCCTCATCTTCTAAGTCATCTCAAGTGTTTTTTTTTCAGGTTTCTAGAATGAGTGTTTGTGTCCATGCAAAGACTCTGTTTCTGTATGTCCACCAGTCATCCATGTTGGACTTGGTGATAGACAGGTCCATTGTTTCTCACACTCAGTACACACTCTATGCCCTATTACTTCCTCAGCGTACAGCAGTTTCAGACCATAGTGGCAATTGTGTCAGATTCAGCTATTGCATTGTGACAGCTCTCCCAAATGAAAGTCTAATATGTAATGGCTGGAGGGATAGCACAGTGGGTAGGGTGTTTGTCTTGCACGTGGCCAACACGGCCCACCTGAGTTCGATTCCTCTGCCCCCGCTGAGAGAGCCTGGCAAGTTATCGAAAGTATCTTGCCCGCACAACAAAGCCTGTCAAGCTCCCCGTGACGTATTCGATATGTCAAACCCAGTAACAAGTCTCACAATTTTACTGGGCCGTCTCGAGCAAATTGATGAAAATGGGAGGACAGTGACAGCGACAGTGATGTTTATTGAGTTTGTTTCTATCTTGCATTTGGAACTTAAGGTTTCAAGTGGTTCCCTTTTCACTCTTAGTTTCATGTTCTCTCGTCTAACACCTGTAGCTCTTTTCAGTGTTCCTCATATGGCATGATCTCTTAGGCAGTCATTATCCCGCCTTTTCTCTAATTATCTTGCATCCCTTTCAACACCTATCCAGGATGTTATCTCCTGCTACCCAGGTGATTTGTCATCAGTAGGGTGAAGGGGATGATGAGGATCCTATTTACGTAGGGCCATAATCAGGCTGCCTGCAGTTTGATTGGGTTAGCTAAATTACTGTCTCAGGGATCTTGTCCTGAATGTTTCAGAACATCCATAGAAACACCCTGGACTTTATCTGATGTCATTTTTTAGACACTTGCCCTTGGTTCCATTTGTCAGGGTTTTGTCTGCATCGTATGACTGTAGTTGTTGCCTCTTCCTTAGTTTGGTCAAATATCTGAATGCTGTCCTTTTCTGGCTTTGTTACACGAAATGACTAGTTCAACCCTAGTGACTTTCTTCAGAGATGAGAGACTTTTCTAACTGCCTCAATGATGCTGGGAAGGTAAGGGGATATTTGTTAGTGGACGTGGAAATGTTTAGGACTGGAGTGGTAAACGTCATAGAGCACAAATAATTCACATTTATTTAGCAAATTCTTGCGTGTGGTACAGACTATTTGGTTTCCTCCAGGTTAAGGAAATATAAAAACACACCTGGTGAAGGGGCAAGGGAAGGATCTCAGAGGGTTGAGCACATGCTTTATACATAGGAGGTCCAGGTTTGATCCCTGGCATTGATGTTTCCTGAACACCACTGGGAATGGCTTCTGAGCCCAGACCAGGAATAGTCCCTGTGTACTCAAGATGTTGCCTCCAAACCAAACAGAAAAACAAACTAGTGAATGGTCCAGATAGATATCTCTGGGATCAAGGGTGCATGTGGTGTGTTCTCAGGACCTTTTGTATGCTCTATCCCTAGAACCTCATGCTCCCCGCTGAGAAGTGCCTAGTATAGCTCTGGAAAACCTGGAGCACTGTACTGTTGCAATGTTGAATCATCTATTTCTGTTAGCCTTGTATTATGGGGAGTGACTCCTATATACCTGAGCACAATTGGGGACCTCCCTAGCCCTCTGCCAATAAACTGGTCAAGTGAAAGAACCAAGGATGAAACCTTTTCTCTTGGTTCCTTCCAGAGAATGACGTTAAATGAGAGACCCCATTACAGTGACCCCATTTTGATCAATAGTCTAAAACACATCTTAGTGTTCAGCCTGTGTTTTAAATCTTGTTCTGTAAGTGGTCGTGAAAATCTTTGTCAGATTTCTTCCTTATGTCCTATATATTTCTCTGGACCTTATCAGAGGAACCTGTGAGTTCTGTCTAGTGCCTGCAGGGCAAGGCTTGTTGCCTTCTATTTTTTAATTTAAAAACATTTTTTTAAAAATTCAGGAACCATAATCTACAAAGCATATAATCCCAACACTGGTCCTCTCACCCCAGTGTCAGCTTCCTTCCACTAATTTTGCCAGTTCCTCCCCCTCTCCCAATCCCCAGCCTCCTTGCCAGGAACTTTTTTTTTGCTTTTTTTGGCGGGGGGGGGGTCACACCCATAGATGCACAGAGATTACTCCTGGCTCTGCACTCAGGAATTAACCCTGGTGGTGCTCAGGGGACCATATGGGATGCTAGGAGTAAAACCTGGTTCAGTTGCGTGCAAGGCAAACTCCCTACCCACTGTGGTATTGCTCCAGCCCCCAGGAACATTTTTAAGTTTCATTGTTGTAGTATGTATCCTGTGGTTCAGTGGTTCTGCTATATAGTCATACCATAGCTATATTGCCACTGTGTCTGAGGTCCCTGCCTCCTTTCTTACTTCCCTTGTTTTCGTTCCCTCCCTACTCTTCTTATTTCTATAATCTGAGCTCTGGGGTAATGTCTACAGTCCATTTTTGGTACCTTGAATTCTCTTGCCTTGCACATCTCCATATCAGAGATAAATGAGGTCACCCAGTATTTGTTCTTCTTCTCTGGACACACGTCATTTAACCTGTTGTCTTCCATCTCATGCAATTCACTGCAATTTTAATTTTTTTGATTTTTTTATTAAATAACCATGAGATAAACAATGACAAAGTTGTCCCTGATTGGGTTTCCATTGTACAATGTTTCGACACCTGTTCCTTCAGTGTACATTATATTTCCCACCACCAATGCCTTTAATTTCTCTCCTTCCACTATCCACCCCAAGTCTACCTCTGTGGAAGATACTTTTCTTCTTTCTTTCTGTCTGTCTGTCTCTCTGTGTTTGTCTCTGTCAGTCTGTTTCTTTTTATTTCTATCTCTCTTGGTCATTATGGCTTGTGCTATAGGTACTGTAAGCTTATCCCTTCACCTACTTATAGGTATTAGTTTTTGTCCAGAGTGATCATTTCCATAGTGATCATTGTCATAGTGGTCCATTCTCTCTCCTAACTGCCCCCTCCTCCTTCAGTTTTAAAGGAAAACTGCCTTTTCCTTTAAAGAGGGGTTCAAAAACCATGCTTACTATGTTTTTCCAAGGATTTTTTCTATTCGAGTATTGCTTGCCCCATGGTGTGGGTTATTGGAGTTTTCACTTTTTTGTAAGCTTTCCTGACTTTTTGGAAGTTGCAGCTGGATCTTCTTCCTCTGGAATATTCTGGCGCCTACTTTGTCTTTCCTCTAGCATTAGAATTCACTTTGGAGTCCAGTTGCTTTCTGGCTCTTTTTCTGAGTGCTCAGTTTATTTTGCTGAGGTTGTGGGCAACCGCCCACAGCATCGAGGGGGTTGCTTTTGGTGAATTCATCATGGCTCAGATGCATGCGATTGGATGACCTTGGAAATTCATTCCTACATATTACAAAGTGATTAAAAAAGTTTTTTTTAATTTCCCTTAGGAAAGCAAAACCAACAACAAAACCAATGTCTCATTTTGGATATTGGATTGGTACATTTTTCCCCCTTGGAAAAAAAGGTGGACTCTTTCTTTTGGGGGCCTCTCAGATGTGACAATGACTGGGACCTACTCCGGGTCACTTGCTCTCTTCTGATGCTACTCAGGGGACTGTGTGGTCCTAGGAATTGATCCCAGGGCTCCTACTTGCAAAGCATTTTCTTCAGAAAAGGTATGTTTTGTTGGATTGACACGCTTGAGAGTGCTCAGGAGTTACTTCTAGCTCGGTGCCTGGGGGTAGCTTCCAGTGGTGTTTGGAGAGGGGACCATGTAGTGTTGGAAATTTTACTCCATGTGTGCAAACTCTCTCCCACTGAGCCACATCCTCGGCCCATGGTGTGTGTGCAGTTTCTATTTCGCATTATTTTATTTTCCACCTGGCTGTGCTCAGAGGCTATTCCTGGCTCCAGGCTCAGGAGTGACCCTGTTGGGCTTTAGGGGGCCACATTTTAGGGCCAGAGACTTGAATCTGAATCTGGATGGTGAGCAGGCAAGGCAAGTGCCATTACCCTCGGATAATCTAACGCCTTGCACAAAACTCTTACTTTGCCCTGTGAGTTTCATGGGCCAACGATGAAATGATTTGCTCTTAAGGTTTTATTTTAACTGAGCATACTCATCAAACAGAGTACTTAGCAGCTCTCTTCTGCAGTCTGATCTATCAGGCATTTTACATTTGTGACCTCAGGCCAATTACTCCATGAAGGAGGGGTTTGAAAATTTTGGAAAGGAGAAAATGGAGATTCAGAGAACTTGAGCAGAATGCTTAATCGGGGCCAAGCTGGAATTTGAATTTAGATCATTTGAGTGCAGAGCCACTGATTTTTTCCATTACACCACCATGCAACTATAAATGACATTTGCCATTTGACTTTAAAATTTTTTACTTATTTAATATTGTGATGACCATGTGAAGTGACCTTTAACTTGGCCCATGTCAGTGGGAATGGCTTTAATAAAGCTGTGTTATATTAATCAGTTGAGTGATTGTGGAGTTGGACGGCCTTATAAATATTAAAGAAATTTGCTAATGAAAAAAGAGCTGCCTTTATCAATTTCTGGCCATACGTGGAGATTTTGCTTTATTTATTATAAATCAATTAATGGTCCTTTCCTCTAACACCCCATCAATCAAAGCATAGAAGTTTCCATTGATAAGGATACCTCACCAAAAGAAATCAATTCTCCTTTGTCATTTTGACAGGAATTAGCTATAAAGGTGGATTAATCCAGAATGCAATAGGGAAATACCTGCAGGCTAAGACCCAAACCTAATTTTGTAAAATCAAAATTGTCATAAGAACATTTGACGATCGATGATGATAAAAGACTTTACCTGTTGTTCCCAGAGTAAGGATTAATTGGCTTCTCCTGTTTAAGAGATGAAAACTTTTTTTTTAAAATTCTCCCTTCTAGTTTCATTGCCAGATACTATAGAGAGATTGAGGCTAGTGGGAGCTGAGTTTCCCAAGGCTTGGTTTGGAATTTAGACCATTTAAATTTTTCGAAAACTCTGCAAGAAACCCACAGTTGTCATGTCTGAAAAATGTACAGTTGCACAGCCATGTGACGCTCTTTGCTGGGCCTGCTGCAAGCTTCCTCTGAGAGGGGCCAAAGGAATCTTTGGAAAGGAGAATTTTCATTAATGCAGGATCACCAGAGGAATGTTTGAACCAGTTCGAGCATAGGCAAACAGACAGCCCGATGCCTACAGTGTTACTAATAAGCCAGTAGAATGTGGCAGCCCCAGAAGCTGCATCTGTGCAGTCCTATTTTAAAAGGTGATTGTAAACATGTGAGTCGTTACCATGATTGTGGCCCAGATTAGAGCCTGCTATTTCCATAGTCCTTATGGAAATCCATTTTGCCCCACGTTTAAAAATTAGACGTTGGAAATCTTCTCTCCTTAGCTATGTGATACCGAATGTTCAGGAAACCTGTCTGCTGCTTTTATTCATCTTTATCCTCAGGGCTGAAAAAAAAATTAAACCATTTTGGTCCCTTCCTTTGAGAATATTGCCTCACTTTTTGATTTATATAAGTTATGTTATGTAGGTCAAGTCCTTGACTAGAAACTCATCTAAAGAAAGTTTACTTTGGAATCCTGGTACTTCAGTGGCTTTGGGGAGCTATCCTTAACTACATGATTTCCCCTAAGGTAGGGCAGCAAGCATTAGGCTTTTTTTTTCATTAAAATCTTTTCTTTTTTTGCTGTTTTTAGGTTGCCACCCTTTTTTAGAAATGGAAAAGTGGTTGGATGTGCTCATGGTTTTTGTAGTATATTTAGAACTCTTTGAAGAAAAGGTTTACATATTTTTTTTATAGAATATGGATGTTGCATAGAAACGTTGATGGTCATCTCATTTTTAAAGATATTTAATTGCCACTTTAATTTGGCTTGTCACAGAATAAGTGCATATTATATTATACATATACATATACACATGTATAATATATATGTAGAATAAGTGTATGTATTATATATTATAATTCTTGATATAAGAATAATTAAGATAATTTCTTGATCTAGTCACACTTCTCAATGATTGACTTCTAGAAGTGGAGAGAGTGATTCATTCTTTGCTTAGAAATTGCATGGAATATTTAGAAAAATGGCAAAACTCTAAGAATAATCTTTTTAGTCTACTAACATAGGCTATGCTATTTTTAGCCTCTTTTAACTCAACACTTTGTTTCGGTGGAATTTTTGTCCATCTGAAGATGACAGAGCTGCCAGGGTAAGGCAGCAAAGTTGCAAGGATCATGTGGTGTGCATGTAAGACACCGAGGATTTGAACTCATGATCACATGTCCTCAAATGCTCGCACACTAATTTTTCATATCCAGTGGTACAACTCTTTTTTTTATATTTGTTTATTGAATCACCTTAGGAAAGTTACAAAGCTTTCAGTTTTAAGTCTCAGTTATGCAATGATCAAACACATTTCCCTTCACCAGTACTTATTTTTCACCACCAAGAACCCCAATATACCCCCCTGCCTCCCCTCCCAATGTCTGTGAGGCAGATGAATTCTACCTAAACACTCTATCTACTTTGATTACATTCATTATTTCGACAAAAGATGCACCATTATTGTTTAGAATTTACAACCAACAATCAGAACTGCTGAAAAGGCATTGTGAAATAATTTGTAAGAGAGTCATATGATG
>JAOXYA010000022.1:20312555-20324131 GCA_028565675.1 Sorex palustris
AAAGTCTCCAATGGAGACGTTACTGGGCCCGCTCGAGCAAATCGATGATCAACGGGAGGGCCTTTACTTTACTTTACACTTGTTTTGTAACGCGGTATTAACTTCTTGCCTTCTAAGGCTGAATAATATTCTTATGCATATTTTACATGGTAATTATCCACTTATCTATTGATGGACATTTGGGATTCTTTGGGCTATAGGAATACTGTTGCTATGTTGTGCAGATGTCTACAATAGTATATTAGCGTTTATTATAAAAGTTATGAAATCTTTTCTGAGATCAGGGCCTCCTTCCTGAACATTTCACTAGCAATAAAATTAATCGTACTATGCAGCTGGCTGATTTTTATTTGTTGGGGTAGAGGATTTGTATTTGGGCACCTGGGGCTGCTCCAGGTAATACCTGGCCTGGTAGTATACTTGGCCTGGCTACATGGGCCTGATAGTTTGATCCTTTGTCCCAATGGTGTTGGGGGCCACCAGCCCCAGGCTGAGTGTTGATCAGGGGCCCCTCATGGCCGGGGTTAGAACTCAGGTTTTCACACATGTAGAGCATGTACTCTGGCCCAATGTGATTTTTATTAATTAATTAATTTATTTATTTACTTTTGGTCACACCTGGCAATGCACAGGGGTTACTCCTGGTTCATGCACTCAGGTATTACTCCTGGCGGTGCTCGGGGGACCAAATGGGATGCTGGGAATTGAACCCGGGTCGGCCGTGTGCAGGGCAAACACCCTACCCATAGTGCCATCGCTCCAGCCCCCCTACGTGATTTTTTAAAACTGTGTCTAAACCCCACCATATAAACTGTCTGTTTCAATCTATTTTTAAGTGTACAGATCAGTAGTGTTGAGTATGTCTTCCTTGTTGTACTGTAGCACTGTAGCACTGCCCTCCCGTTGTTCATCAATTTGCTCAAGCGGGCACCAGTAACGCCTCCATTGTGAGACTTGTTGTTACTGTTTTGGGCATATTCAATACGTCACGGGAACCTTACCAGGCTCTGCCATGCAGGCAGAATACTCTCGGTAGCTTGCTGGGCTCTCTAAGAGGGGCAGAGGAATCGAACCAGGATGGGCCACATGTAAGGCAAACACCCTACCTGCTGTGCTATCGCTCTTCTTAAATGTTCTCAACTCACAAAATGGAAACTCTGCTGCCCATCAAACAATTCCATACAGGTCCCCCTCCAGGCATTCTGGGTGAATGTTGTCCTCTTCTTTGTTTCTATACATCAAATGACTCTAGACCCTTCTGCTGTGTGACCTGCACAGTGTTCACCTTTGGTGACCCGCTTGTTTCCCCTGGTGTCAACATCTTGGTTTCTTTGGCCAGTTTTCCCTGTACATCCAGATGCTCGTTGTTGTTTTTAATCCATTCATGTGTTGCTGCATGTTTGAGTCGTTTGCGTCTCTTGACTCTTGGCAGTTCCCCTCCTCTGAGCATGGCCGTGCAGTTATCTCTTTGAGGTCCTGTTTTGAGTTCTTGTGGATTTGCACCCAGAAGTGGGATTGCTGGCTCAGGTGGGAGATGTCATTTGATCCTGTGATGAAACTCTATGTTGATTTTCATACTCGACTGCATTGTTTTACCTTCCCGCCAACAGTGGCCAAGGGGTCGACTTATATACAACAGCACCTACACATACAATTTCATTACCCCCCAAAATATTTACAATATATTCAGAGCCAGCAGTGGTTTGAGAGTATGGGTGCCCTTTGGATGAAGAGCGACTTGGATAATCTGGCTGTTCCCAGATGCAGTATATGGCCTCCACATCCTGTTTCCTTGCAGTGTGTGTGTGTGTGTGTGTGTGTGTGTGTGTGTGTGTGTGAGAGCTAAGTCTATACTGATGAGTCTACAGTGGAGGCTTGAGGTCAATGGTGGCCTCTGATGTGTGGCCTGGGTGACTTGTGGTCCCCACTCATCCCAGAGGAGTCCCGTGTGACTCTTAAGCATCTTTCCACAGCAAATGATTCAGAATGGAGTGAAGTTTCCGATACAAAAGCATTTCCTATAAATGACTGGGCCTTGCTTTTCTGTTCTGTTTTGTTTTTAGCCATTTCTGTGGATTCTTTCTCTGGGGGTTTTAAAAACAGATAGATCTTAAAAATTCAGTCATTGATTTCAAGAGTAGTAGTGGAATCCCCAGAAAAATGTTGTTTAGGCTGGAGTGATATCACAGCGGGTAGGGCTTTTACCTTGCATGTGGCTCGGTTTGGTTCCTCCATCCCTCTCAGAGAACCCGGCAAGCTACAGGTCTTACAATGGAGACGTTACTGGTGCCTGCTCCAGCAAATCAATGAACAATGGGAGGACAGTGCTACAGTAGACATACAGTGCAAGCCATTTAGGTGTTTAAAGATCTAGTAGCCTTGCGTAAAGGAGAAAAAAAAAACCCAAATCAAATTGATTTTCACATGATATCTTATTTAACCAGTTACAATCCAAGCAGGATCCCTTGGATAGCTCATGAATCTCGAAAGCACTGATGGCATGGCCTTGAGTTTTCCGGGTCCTTGAAATCTTCTGCTCACCCGAGGCTCAGCCCTACTTTGGATCAGTTTGGATCAGACACACGGCGAGCACTCAGGAACCCTGGCCCTGAGTGGCTGCTTGCTTAGGCCATGCTGATTCAGCACGTCTGGCCAAGGACATCAAAGCAACCCCAGTGAGGATGCTGAGTGCTGTGGAGGTGCCGAAGGGCTCTTCAGGGCCACCCCAGAGAGCATTCCTTTGAACCAGCCCTCCTTGGGGGAGGCCGCGGAACTGGCGTTGGGTCTGGGCCCCGGGCCAGCCCAGTTCAGAGAGCCACGGGCCAGTTTCTACTTAATTGCCGGCTCGGCTCTGGCCGTTGGTTCTTAGGAGCTGGTGTTTCAGCTCAAAGTCCCTGCCCTCGCTACCTTTTTAGGACCCCTACCTGTGTGCTCCCTGAGGGACTATCCCGTTCTGGTCCAGGGGGTCTCCCCAATGATGCGGGCCTGCAGCTCCAGAGGTGAGGGGATTGGCAGGCGGAGTGATGGAGACGAAAAAGAAAATTGGTGGGTTTCCAGCCTTGCTCCCCAAGCTCCTCCTCTCTCCTCTGGGAAGCTGCAGCAGGCGTTCTGATGCACAGGACCCAGACCTCAGAGCCACCTGTCCTCATCCTGACCACTCTCCTCCCCCACTTCTTCCCAGGGACCCCCAGGAGAACTAAATGGGGGGGTGGTGACAGGCAAGTCCAGGCAGCGGAGGGCGGTGGAGAGGTGTTTACAGATACCCGGCCAGGAAGCCGAGGGGGAAGAGGAGGAGCTGTTTCCACTCATCCTCCCACACCTCCTTTTTGGCTTTCTCATCTGGCATCGCCTGTGGCCAGAAATAAAGGGCTGGGAATCTGGCAAAAGGGTCTGGGTCGCACCGAGTGCCCCCACCCCCGCCCCGTCTCATCTCCCTCCCAAGGCTGCACTGTTTTCCTACCCAGGTCACTTCACACTCGGGGGACTTGAAAAATTTCTTCTCGTACTCTGATGTGGGTGAGGTTGGAAATAGGCGCCGTCCAGGAGATGAGTGATACAGCCGAGAGAGAGGCAGGGTCGGATGAGGCCAAGGGCCCGCAGCCAAGAGTCTTACCAAACTCTGGTAACTGCACGGTGAGCGCAGGGCAGCTGTGCTGGTAGAGAAATGTGTGTGTGTGTGTGTGTGTGTGTGTGTGTGTGTGTGATGGGGGGGCGGGAGAAGGAAGAGAGGGTGGGCAGAGAGGAGGAGGACTCAAGATGCCAAGTTTGCTCCACCAGCGGGCACAGCCAGCCCAAGACCGTGGGTTCCCTTCACAGGTTGGTGTAGCTGGGGTTTCTGTAAGATTCGGCTTCTGACACCACCCATATGCTCTTGGTAGAAACTTTCCACTATTTAACATAGATTTTTTTTGGAAATTCTGTATGCTTTCTATCCCGAGGAATCAGATGCATGGGATAAAAATGAGTGTCGCTGAAATAATTACCTAAATGGATGAGGAGGTCAAAGTGAAAATATTTCTTCTCCTCCGGGGGAAAAAAATTCAAATAAATGGAAACAGATCAGCTGTTTTTTTCATTAATCCAGAGGCATAAATGCCCTGAAACTCACTGTTGGCTGTATAATGTACAGCGGTAGGGAGCAGTTTTATTGACTTAAGAGGTGCTAAATGAATGGGGAACTTGAGGTATCAAACATGATTAGAACTCGGGAAAGATCTTTTTTCTCTGAATGTTGCAGATTCCATTGGGATCAGGCAAGAGCACCAGTGTAAAAACAGAGAGAGATCATAAAAACTATTAGCAGTTTTCCAAGGAAGGAAGGAAGGAACTTTGGAGACATGACCACACACAAAAAAAACCATTAAGGAAAAAGTAATCGATTGTCCACGTGAAAGTAAAGCTCTTTTCATTTCTTAAAAGTAATCAGAAACAAAAGCAAAAAGCAATACAGAGGAGAGAGATTAGGGACTGGGCATCTTCGTTGCTCTGTGGCATGTTCCCATATGCATTTTTATACCAAAATCACTTTTTTCTTCATGTGGCAAAATGGGCACAGTGATGCTTAGAGTCCATGGATCATATGGGAAACTTTTTTTTTCCATTTTGGGGTCCCACCCAGTGATGCTCAAAGGAATTACTCCTGGCGGTGCTTACGGGACCATATGGGATGCTGGGGATTAAACCTAGGTCGGCTGCAGCTGCGTGCAAGGCAAATGCTCTACCCACTCTACTATTGCTCCAACCCATCAGATAGGGAACTTAAGCTGTAAAATAGGCTGTGGCCCATTAATGATGAACAGTTTAAGTCCTAATTTGACTATTAATTAGCTTCTTTATGTGTATGTGCATGCGCGCATGCACACCACACACACACACACACACACACACACACACACACACACACCAGGTATCAAACCCAAGGATAATTTGAGAAAGAGTTCTACCACTACCTTTCATCCTCAGTTCCTTGCTCAGTCTCTCGTATTTAATCTTGTTTATTTTCTGTAAGAGGAGAAATTCTATGCTTGTGCTTTATGGAAGTTATCCATGTAGCAATGATCCATGTATTAATTCCCTACTGCCTGACATATATTAAATACTGAGGAAGTAAGTAGTAAGCTCTTATTATTAGATTGGCCTAAAGTAATGAGCTTAATTGGCCATAAACAATTGCTCTTGTTTATTTCTGCCAAGACAAGGACAAAAACATCGTGTGACTTACACTTGGTTCGCCATTTTGAAAAAAGTTCTCCAATTATGAATACTTTTCGTAGGGTTGCATGTGTGGAAGGCCAGTAATTACCCCTCAGAGATGGAAAGGTCCAGGCTTTCCCTTGGCAACTAAAAAGAAAAATACAAGCAAAATAAATGAGAGGTTACATAATTGTCATCACTGAAGTAGGAGCAGAGGGAGATCACGAAGTGTTCTTTGTGGCTTTTGGTTGAAGGTGTTCAGTGAAGATACAGAGGTCCTTCTGAGTAACGGAACAGGATGCCCTTGCTTGCTTTGAAGTAAATAAACTGGTCAGAAGTGCAAGTGGGAAGGGAAGTTGAGGTTTAATGAAGGAAGGTCATTATTAATGTTTCCATGGGTTTAGCAGTTTAAAAGTTGGGAGTGTAAGGTTGTTGGTTGTGGGAAAAGCAGCCCACAGACATTCAGACATTCAGACTCAGTCTTTGAGTCTTCGTTTTAACCTGGAAATAGAGAGCCAAGGCTTCTGATTAATACAGCAATCAGATCCCCACATAACTTGAACATGAGTGGTAATTATCACAAAGTGACACAAAATTTAGGAAACTGTACCAGTCTGTTCAAATCCCAGCTATCTGAAGACTTTTTTCTTTCAAGAAGAAAGAATATTACTATTTTGGTTTAGGAACCCTTCTTTCAAAAAGATTTATATTGACTTTTCCCAAAGCTTAGGTGGAACCAAAAGCATTAGATCCTAATGATGAGGTGGTGTCTTTCCCACATCTATAAAATAATCTCATCCATATTCTCTTTGTATCCTTTGTATAAAGGTGAACATAGAAGGCTGCATTTGCTTGATTGGAAGATGGGATAGACTTTTCCAATGGGCACTAATTCTAGAGCAAAGTTAAACAAGATTTTTGATGGTCTTCCCATTTTTTTCCCTATGCATGTTATATTAATCCCATATTTTATTTCTAAACATTATGTATTTTTTCCTCCAAAGATAGATACAAGAGATAGTATAAAGCCAACCCTACACTATCAATGCAAATTCAGAGGTAGAAAGAAACATGGAGGATAGAAATCTCTTAAGTTTTTCTTAAACCCAAACTTTGAAAATCAATTCCATTGTTCACCTGTTTCAATGAATGTCAAGACTAGAAGAGTGAGAGATTAAATATTACTTTCCTTGAATATCTGCATTTAGGACACTTGGCATTAGGAACTCTAGATAAGTAGCCAATAAATAGGTAGTTATGTACAATTTCCTAGTTAGACACTGGGGAATTTCATATGTTTTTTCAGTTTTCCTTTTATCATTTGTCAAATGGAGATATTTACAATTCTTTGTGTGTGTGTGGTTTTTTTTTGTGGTTGTTCTGTGAGATGAGATATATGTGACAGTTTATTGACCATTTTCTGTATCTTCGTATCACCTGATAGAGGGGAGGAGGAAGTGCACACAGCCCCTATCCTGAGTAAATATATTTTATCATTCACCCTAAATTAACACGAGTGACATATAACCCAACAATCTCATTGCTTGACCTCTATCAACTTCAGTTGTCTCAAACTGCTATCAACTGCTGTTGGTAAGGCCAAAAGAAAATCCCCCAAAAATCAATGAAGCCATATCCATATCCATGATCACATCTTTTCACTCCATTCCTATCCACAATGGTCAATTGGATTTTTATCCTTTTTTTTTTTTTGGCCTGGCAGGCTAAATCTGGGAATTTTCTTTGTATCTTCCTAGAAAGTCACCACTTTCCATCTTCATCAGGTGTGGGAGAGGTGGGAATCTTTTTTGTTGCCCATACTGTTCTCATTCACATTGATAATCTAGGGAGCCAAATTAGGAACTCTGAAGGAGGAAGAGACACAGTGGTATTTCACTTAAGCTGAGAACTCAGGGCTTTTGTCAAATCCCGGCTCTAACTTCCTCTCCTGCTTAGTTCTACTTGGGAAATCTATTCTCTAACCTTTATTATCCAGGGAACTTTGTTCTCAATAACAGGCTCTCCTAATGGTTGGATGGGTATTTCCCAGATCTCCCAGGGGGGTCTTGGTTCAAACCAGTCTTGGAGAATTGCTCTTTTCAATCTGCAAGTTGGTGCTACATTGCTTAGCCTCTAGTTGCTCTCTGCTTTCCTGATTATACATTTTTCCCTCCAAAGATAGATACAAGAGATAGTATGAAGCCAGCTCTATATCAATACTTATTCAGAGATAGAAAGAACATGGAGAATTGAAATCTCTTAAGTTTTTCTTAGACCAAACCTTTGAAAATCAATTCCATTGTTCAAGTGTTCCAATGCATGTGAGAGTAGAAGAGTGTGCTACATGTTCTATGCTACCAGGATCATTGATGCATTGTGGCATAATTTACTCACCCTCAACCATGAGAGAACAGTGAATTGGTGGTCTGATTTAAAATGGTAGACATGGGGCTGGAGCAATAGCACAGTGGGTAGGGCATTTCCCTTGCATGCAGCTGACCTGGGTTCAATTCCCAGAATCCCATAAGGTCCCCTGAGCACTCCCAGGAGTAATTCCTGTGTGCAGAGCCAGGAGTAACCCCTGTGCATTGCCAGGTGTGACCCAAAAAGCCAAAAAAATGGGGGGGGGTAGATGTAGTATACATTTATTCATTCTGATTTCAGAAATAGAAATCTTTGTGATACAAAATAGTTCTAGTGTCAGGCATGCTGCTAACTAGAATTGTCATGATGTTAAAATAACTGTATTTTAATGGGCTTCATCTCCAAATACGAAATGATATATTTTTTTTATTCTCGCCCATGAAGTAAGACTTTAGACTAAATTCCCTTTGAGACTTCTCTCAGCATTATTCTTCTTTGTTTTTCTGTCTGATATTTCTGATTTGGGTTTAGTTATTTTATGAAGGAAAACTTGGTTTGTGTTTTCAATCTCATTTCCTAAATCAGACTACATATTATTGAACATCTGTCATTTCCATCATAAATTTCATACTCAAAGCATGAAGGAGATAGAATATAGTTTTTCAAACCAGTGAGGAGAGTGGCCAACAACGCAAGGCACCCCAGGAGCTGTGTGGAGAAAATACAATTATTTAATTTCTTTATTTGTTCCTTGGGAAGGAGAGTCTTAGCCAAGTTTAAAATTAAATAATGCTTTTGGACTTAGGTCTCAATGACAGGAGAATGTGCTCTTCGCAATCTTGATTCTCAGTATTCAGCTGCTTCTCTTTAATGTAAAACTGTGTTGATAGCTTTTAAGTTCTTCTCAGAAGAAATGGAGGGAAAAAAGCCAAGTGCATATGAACTATATTCAGAATATAGAAATATTCTCTTAAAAAGCTATATATGAAAGTCTTTTATAGTGGCTCTTGATGAATCTTTCAAGGAGTCACTTCAGGCCTGAACTTTACATGGAACCAAACAAATAAAAGCAGTTCATAATCATGTAAAACTTTGTAACACAAACACCATTTCTCAAATTATTTTTTATGTTTATATATAACCTCATATAGGAACCTTTTATTTTTTATCAGACAGACCTGAATTGTTAGTAAATAGTATATACTATGGGCATCATTTTAAATCAGACCACCAATTAACTGTTCTCTCATGGCTGAGAGTGAGTCCTGATCATGGTTTTAGAGTACCTTTTTGGAGCATGATTCCAAATTAGCATTCACTAGCGTTATTTTATACGTATTGACTAACAGCACTTATTACTATACCACTGTCAGGGAAATTTCCATTTCAGTTTTCTGCCATACAAATATATCCCTTAAATGAATTCCTGTATTATAGCGCTAGGTAATAGTTTTTATTTAAAACAGCCATTGGTCTCCATCTGAAATAGTTTGTTCTGGGGAGGATCTCATGGAACTGGGATGTACATAGATATATTTTGTTGATTGTATCTAAAAGGGTAAAGAAAATGCTCATACATCTTTTTTTTTCAGAAGACAACTGATAAATATGACTCATTTTTCTTTGGCTTTCTACCTTTAAAACAGATTTTCTATGTTAGAGCAGCTTTAGATTCACAGCAGCACTTGAGCAGACGCGATGGTGATTTCTCATACACCCAGGTACCAGATGCACATACCTTCTGTATTGCTCATGCATTCACCCCAAACCCCAGAATATGGTCATTTATTCTAATTAGAAGCTAATTGGTCCTTCATGATCCCCCCAAGGTCCATTGTTTGTACTTGGTTTTGTGCATGTTTGGGGTGTACATGGTGTGGGTGTACATAACTGTATGATGACATGTCTCCACTATCGTGATGTCAGAACATTTTCCACTATAAATCCTCTGAGATTATTCCCTACTCTCACAAACTCATGCAACACCTCCTCCTCTTCTTCCTCCTCCTTCTCTTCTTCTTCCTCCTCCTCTTTCTCTTCTAGCTCTTCCTCCTTCTCCTCTTCCTCCTCCTCATCTTCACCGTCCTTTTTATCTTCGTCTTCTTCATCTTCCTTGTCATCATTTTAATCTTTGTTGTCTTCGTCTTTGTCTTCTTCCTCTTCTTTGTCGTCTTCATCATCATCATTGTCTTTGTCTCCTTCATCTTCTCCTTCGTCTTTGTCTTCTTTCTTCTTCTTCCTCTTCCCATAAGTTTTTTTTTTCTTGCTGTCCAAATTTATCATGTTTTATTTTTGGGTGCCATTGATCTACTTCTTCCCTTACCATTTTAATTACTGTAGCTTTATAATAATGTTTTTAAATTAATTTATTTTTTGTTTTGGACCACACCCAGAAGTTCTCAGGGCTTACTTCTTACTCTGCTTTCAGGGATCACTACTGACTGTGCTTGGGAAATCATATGTGGTGCTGGGGATTGATCCTGAGTTGGATTATTCTGTTTCTTTTTTTTTTTCTGGAGGGTCCACACCTTCCTGTGTTTAGAGCTTATTGCTGGTTCTGTGTTCAGGGATCATTCCTGGTGGCACTTGCGTTAACCTGTGTGGTGTCAGGAATTGAACCAGATTTGGCTTGTATGAAGCAAGCACCTTACTGCCCCCTTCCTCTACTATCCCTCCGGTCTTTGATTTCTTTTTATACATTTAGTGAGCCCCAATTAGAAAAAAGTGTCTTTTAAGGAACGGTCTTAATATAGGATCATACATTAAATATGCTTCTCATTTTAGAATGTTGGAAAGAGTGACTTCAACTTGTAGAGTGTATCTGAAACTGTTGAATATAGAGTCAGAAGCTGACCCCAATACAGTTGTTTATGGAAGAAAGTTTTCAGTTCTCGAATCTGTCTTTAGAGACATGTCTGGATCTCCTCAATGTGTCATTTTCCTGACAGTTTGAGTGGCCCCACACACCTGTTGAATAAGCAGAAAACACTCAGCAACTTCCCTCAGTTCACTCCTACTGGCCTTTACAATCATGTCCTCTGCAAGTCTCATGGAACTGTGTTGTTTCAGAGGAAGGCTAGTTGGTTCTTTCTTTTTTTGACATTGGTTTATTTTTGAGGTCATAACCTGCAAGCTTAGACTTATTTCTGGCTCTGTGTTCAGGTATCAGTCATCACTCCTGCCAGGGCACCAGAACCCCAGTGGGGTGCTGAGGATTGAACTGGGGTAGGTTCTGTGCAAGACAAGTGCCCTACCTACTATTCTGTTTCTTCGGCTTCATATTATATCTTTATTTGCTTTTGTCTGCTAAGTTCAAACTCAAAGGAAAGCAATCCTGGGTCCATAATGAACTTTGGTTAAATTGATGGCCAGTCTTCCTTTGCACCCCCTCAGATATTTATTGCCACCAATAATAAAAGTTATTATTTAGGCTAATAAAAGGGAGATGCTGGATTTAGAAAATTCTAAATTTATGTCTTCACTTTGCATTTACTAACTTTGTTGAATAGCAAAACATATTACCTCTCTAAATTTTAGACTTCTACAGGATAAAAAAAAAAGTGTGCTAACTTTGTTTCATCTGTGATGCTATGGAGGTATAGTGTGGATTAGTAGTTTAGATCTCTTGAACTATTTATACTGGCTAAATTTGGACTTGCAGCTTTGAATGTTGGGTACTTAGAATTTAAGAAATCTTCCCTTCCTTCATCTGTTCTGGTGATAATTTCTTTTTTTTCCCTGTTATTTAATAATCAGGGCTGGAGCAATAGCACAGTGGTAGGATGTTTGCCTTGCATGCAGCCAGCCCGGCCAAGCTGGGTTCAGTTCCTCCGCCCCTTTTGGAGAACCTGGCAAGCTACCGAAAGTATCTCACCCGCAGGGAAAAGCCTGGCATGCTCCCCGTGACATATTCAATATGCCAAGCACAGTAACAACAAGTCGCAAAATGGAGACATTACTGGGCCCTCTCGAGCAAGTCCACGAACAACAGGAGGACAGTGGCAGTGACAGTGATTTCA
>JAOXYA010000022.1:20502627-20513670 GCA_028565675.1 Sorex palustris
GTGCACACATGTGCACACACACATACATAATTAAAACATAGGAATTGTATATGAACTAGAAGCATTTGTATTTCTGAATCTGAATTACCATGCTTAATAACTTCCAAACCAATACACTTTTCTTCAAAGTCTTTGTCTTAAATTTTCTTGACAGCTGTTTAAAAGTACATTATGGACATGCACCACATTTTCCTTCCCCATTGTTTATCAGTTGATGGACATCTAGGCTGATTCTATTTCTCTACTATTGGGAAAATAACAGAAATAAACACTTATATGTATATGTTTTGTGGTAGGAAGGAGAGTCCCTTGTGTATAATCTTACATTGTGGGTCATAATTCTGAAAATGTAAGCTAATAGTTATGTGGCTGACTTTCATAAAGAATCCTGAGAATTGAGTCTCTTGGAAGTATGACCCACACAAGTGATAATCATCTAATTCTTTGATTCTAACAACCTGACTCACTATCATTTGCTATGATGCTAAAGTAAGCTGTTAATTGTCTTATTTGCAATGCCAGTTTATGCTATTTGTGACAAATTTGTGACACATTTTAATAGGAGTTTCTTCATGGCAGCGATGGATTTCACAAAGTAAAAACAAGAAACTTTGACAAATTGCCTTTTTAGAGTTTGACGTCTCTGAGGAGTCAGTTTTTATTTTTTAAGATGAGACCCATTACCCCCAAGCATGCATTAAAAAGCTATAAAACTAAAAGAAGCTTATAAGGGATGGATCATTAAGAACCAGCTCAGAAATAGATGGAATGGATGTGGGCTTAGCATTTGCTGTCATAGATCATTCGGCACTTCAGGAGCTTGAGATAATTGTCAATCTTATGCGAATCCCGGCGTAGGCAGTGAAGCAGGTTATAGAAAGCAAAGAGTCGGGCATCCTCATCGTCCATCTGCAGAGAAGGAAGTCCTGTCCACACAGAGTAGATTTCATTTTCTCTTATTCCGGGATGAACCTGAGCACCAAAAAGATCATGATGTTTTATTAGTATTATTGGCCTTTGTTTATCTTCATTCCTCCTAATTGCTGAATGAAGATGAAAGTCCAACTCGAGAGTCATGAAAAATTACATTGGTTATTCTCAGTAACCTGAAACCTATGTAAGTTTTCTCAAATGGATGTGACCACAGATCAATCTTGTTTGTGTAGGAGTAAAGAGATGGGGGACCAGAAAGTTGTGATTTTAAGACAGATGTGAATTAAGGGATGAAAGAGGCGTTGATCTCAATTCTATTCGGGGAAGTCATATCCTGACTCTTGTCTCACATGTGCTCTATGTACTTTATTTCTCTTGAAAGGTCACCAAAATTGTGCCTATTTTTTCTGCTTTAATATAATTATTTTGGTCTTTTCATTGTAGCACTGTGGCACTGTCCTCCCACTGCTCACCGATTTGCTCAAGTGGGCACCAGTAATGTCTTCATTGTGAGACTTTTTGTTACTGTTTTTGGCATATCGAATACACCACAGGGAGCTTGCCAAGCTCTGCCATGCAGCCGGGATACACTTGGTAGCTTGCTCGGCTCTCCAAGAGGGGTGGGGGAATCGAACCTAGGTTGGCAGCATGCAAGGCAAACGCCCTACCCGCTGTGCTAATGCTCCAGCCCTGCTATCGCTCCAGAGGGTATAATTATATCCTCTATATAGAATATGTACCAAAAACTTTGATGGAATGAGGATTGTATTTGATATTTTAGAGTGCAGGTAATCTATTGACTAATGTAAGCTGCTATAGTGGCCAACGGGAGACATAGTATCTGTCCACCTCAGATAGATAATTCTAAAATTTCTATGATGTCTAGTTGCTTTCCCTGGAGATCTCTGGGATGGGAGGTACTGGAGAAAGTAGCTACGAGATGTGGAGGTGTGGATAGCAGCCCCATCCTGAGTACTAAAGGACAATTGGAAAGGTGGACAGGAGATTGTCATAACAGAAGAATACTGGGTAGCCTGAAGGATGAGCTTTATATCTTTGTCTTTATACTTCATTAGTATTCTGAGATTCCTGTACATCTGAGAAATCCAGTCATCAGTTGTGAAACCAGGTTGGAGAGTTCCCTGCCACAAACATAGGATGACTTTAGGCCATGTTTTAACTTTATTCTGCAAAGAAGAACATTATTTAAACCTGACACACCATTGAAGTGGTGTATGTGTGGTGTGTGTGTGTGTGTGTGTTTGTGTGTGTGCGTGTGCGTACATATGCACATGTGTGCTATGTACATCTCTGTCTGTGTGTGCTTGCATGCTTATTGCTTTCCCTTATGACTTTTGATACTTGAGGACTAAAACAAATTTCACTGTGAAAGAAACAAGTATAAATGAATGGTTTTTAAAATGAACCAGAAAATGAAGTGGTGTTCTAGAACAAATGAGTGACCTCAGAAAGTAGGCCCACAGTCATGTAGAAAATAACTTGAAAATCCACGCATTTATTTCATGTCTCTAGGTTAAAATACGATTTGTACTTTTGTTGGAGATCTTCTTCTATGAAATGACAAAATGACAGAAGATGACATGTACTTTGTACACAATATGAGAAATATAAAATTGCTCCTATTATTAGTCCTGTAATCATATATTTTCCTTTAGATAATACATTATTTCTGAGAACCTTGAAAGCTGTTTCGATGTTACCTCTCTCATGCTGAAATCGCCCCATAGAAAATTGAGATGCATTATTGTCTGTATTCACCAAAATATAACATACTATTTGGGGAGATGAAATCTAATGATATGTATGTATTTTGATATGGAGCCCCAAGCAAAACAAATTTAGATGAGACAACTTTTTGTAAATTGCAAAATAAAAACTATTTTCAGAAAAGATGTACCCTCTTCTTTGTTGGGCTCACTGAAACAAACTGTTTGTGACACACTGTGGATACCTTGGCCTCCTCCGTTCAACCTCTTTCCTTCCTGACAAATACATACAAAAGGGGAAATAGAAATCGACCTGTCATTGATGTTATGTTCTCTCCTTCCCGTTCTCTCTTCACAGTTTGAGGAGAAAAGAGAAGGTATATAAGTAGGGAGTGTCCACAGTTAATTGAGGGAAAGATTCATCCTGCAGATTCTGTTTTCTAGTTTTCTTTCCCTTGGAAGTATTTCATAATTTAATATTTAAAATATAAGATATTTCATATTTTAATATTTAAGATATATATTTTTTGCTTTTTTGGGTCACATCCAGTGATGCTCAGGGGTTACTCCTGGCTCTGAACTCAGGAGTTACTCCTGGCGGTGCTCGGGGGACCATATGGGATGCCGGGGATTGAACCCAGGTTGACCGCTTGCAAGGCAAACACCTTACCCACTGTATTATTGATCTGGCCCCGAAAATATGAAATATTTTACCATTTTTCCAATCACTTCTAGGAAGTGTTTGGGAAGGCTACACCTTTCAAATATTGCAGTAGACCGCTAAGAGTCTTACAGTAGACTATTACTGTAAGTCATTGTGCTTTTGCTTTTCTTAATAGCGGTCTAGAAAATGGGATGCCTGAGTGTTGTGCTTTTACAAAGCTAGCAATTTCCAAGCAGTTCTCACCACACAGGTCACCTCTTGGAAAAAGAAGACAAGGAAGCATCAGGATTCTGCTTACCTGGCCCACGATCTTCTCCATGCCCTCGAGAAGGCGTTTGTTTTGCTCCTCAATCTCGATGGCTCTGGAGAGGATTGCGTCTGGAGCTTCTTGCATCCCACGCACTTCCATAACGAGGTGATAGAGAGGGACATTCCAGGCACGCAGCATGCTGAGAATCACGCTCAGAAGGTCCTCTTGCTAATGCACCGTGTGGCCAATATCACGAAGATAAACACACAGTGAATGTAATGACATGTGATTTTAGCTCCTACAGTTGACCAAAAATACCTTTTTTTTTCATTCCTTTGTGCATGTGAAATGTTGATAGGTGATACGCATTGCAAAAATATATAATTTGCACCATTGGCTTATAGTTTGTTAAAATTAAAAAGATACCCTGGTTCATATAAATAAATACTCCTAATGGGAGATCTAATTTATCATATGAAAAATTTTGTTTTCCTTCTGAAATTCTATCAAACCTCACTCCCTGAGTTCTTTTATCTATTTTTTTTTCTTGCTTGGGAGACACCAAAGATTGCTGTTGGAACTTACTATGTAGTACCTATTTTATCTGATTTAGGAAGATAGATCCTATCAGGAACAATGACAAAAGCCCATTTTTTTAAAATCCAAAGTCTTATTCATATTAATAATGGAAATTGTGTATTAATACATTCATTTGTGTGTCAGAGCAAAGAGAATGAACAATGTATTCATAAACAGAGTATTTTTCAATCTACATCTCCTCCTGCTTTGATGTTGCTCTTAGAAAAGTCTGCTTTATTGGCCTGTGCAGGTGAATGACATGGTACAGTGCTCTTTCCAATAACAGCAGCAGGAGTGGAATTCGCATGAAGGTTTTTGCCTAGTCTCTCTTGCTCAGTGTACTGGTAGCAGCCTGGTGCATGAAAACCCAAGGAACTGATCACTGCATTAAAATGCTTGCTTATGTCGTGTGTCCGATAGTGAGTTCTAGCAGTTTGAGAAAAGAACGGAGAACTGAACATTTGAATGAAGACATGTACAAAGCTGGGAATGTAACACACAATACGGAGATGCCAGGTAAAAAGTAAATGGTGCTAGGACAGTGGACATTACCATTAAGAGGGAGATTAAAGAGCAAAGGTTTTGAACTGGAGATTTAGTCCAGACTCCATGCTTACCATGCACATGTCTGCTGAAAACATCATACTTCACCAAATCTAACTTCATTTTCTCAGCTAGAGAAATAGCAATACTTTGTCTATTCAGATATTTTTTTTGTGTGTAGGATTAAATATAATACTTTGTAAAACAAATTTGTAAATTGCCAACCAAAAGCATTTTATAATTTGTCTGGAAAGAGAGTAGCACTCAATAAATTCTAATTCTTCTTCCTATTTACCTTCTTTCATCATTTCACCATTATGAATATCATAACCATAATTATTGTTCATTATCTTCTCAGAATTCTGGTAACATTAACAGAGTTTTAAAGACAGAACAGAATCTATTTGTTGGGAATTATACATGTGATGAAGATGTTTATTTTAAATCATGTCAAGTATGCGGTTCTGGCAGAAAAAAGGATTATAAATAATAAAAATACCATTTTTTGTCAATGATAATACATTGGAGCTGCTATAAATTATTAGACTTTTATATGCCTACCTTGACGTCATCTTAATAGCGACAATAGTTGCAGATGTGAGAAGTAATGCTGACTGTTTGATAGACCCTGATTTGGTGGGAGACATTGGAAGTGAGAAGTAGCAGAGGACTTAGTGAAGCATGAAGAAGTAGGTATTAGGAAAACGGAAGTAGAATCAGAAGGAAAGCCTTGCAAACTCAGGAAGAGATGGGTCAACTGCTTCAGTGGTCTGTAGCATTCAACGCTGCCTATGGGGGAGTCATTAGCAGTAATAAATAAAAGCACACACTTTTCTTTTTTATCATGCCTAATATTTTGCATAGGGAAGTTCAATTTAGTTCATGCTTTCAGCTTTCATACATTATAATCAACATGATCCTAGGCATAAGACATTAAATAAAAATGATGTCTTCATGAACAGTATATAGATATCTTATTTATTTTGCAGCTATAGTTTATCAACATTTGATTTTGCTCTGAATTGGTCAATTATGTGAATTAATTTTTCTCTGACTGCTTGCCCAACCTTCACTTTTCTCTGAATATGCAATTCCCATTACCTATTGCCAGTCTCCTAATAATCTACAATACGGTGATACTCGGTACTTTGTCAGTTTGGAGAAAAATCTAGATAAAGAACTCACACGAATCTGTTGAGCTTGCTCCTTATCTTCAGGAGTAGAGAGAGAAGAGGTGTGGCAGCTGTTGATGGCCTTGGTAATAAAACCTCGGCCCTGGGCATATCGTCTATCCTGGAAATGGTCAAGCACATTTAATTAGATCCATTTCAACATTAAATAAATTGATTAGTAGGATATTGGTACATTTGACAGATGTATTTTTTTAAATGAGAGATCCAGGGCTATGGAATAGACAGTACTGTGGGGGCGGGGGGGGTATTAACTTGACTGTGGTCCATCCAGGTTCAATCCCCAGCACCATCAGGATTGATCTCTGAGCCAGAGCCAGGAGTATTTGTTAGCACTGCTGGGTTTTATCCCCAAACAAACCAAAAGCAAAAAGGGCTTCAGAAAAATTCAAACTACAGAATCAAGAAAATCACTCTAACTTTTATGTCCACGATCGCTAAACCTTTTCTTTTATAGTCTAACTTTAAAAAATTGTCAATTTCTTCCCTTATTTGCCATTCCTTTCTTTCCTTTCACCTTTCCCACTGTTTACTATTTGAAAAGTAAATACTAACATCATCAAATTGTGAAACATTAAAAGTGTTAAGTACCAGCTTGCTTCCATATTTAAACAAAATGTTATAGTGTATTAAAGGCAGTGAATCTCTTATTTACTGTAAATCTGAATGGATATTATTCCTAACTTGGCATTACAATATTATAACTTAGGTTGGATACCATACCATTGTACCTTACCAAGTTCATTATAGATGTTGAATACAATTAGATTCATTGTGATTAAAAAAATATGGAGAAAAACAAGACATTATTTTGAGAAATATTAAGCATGGCACCAAGAGTAGGGGAAAAATTAGCTAATACATTGGCAGAATAATCTTTAGCAAAACTTGTATTTAAAGATATTACTCAGATTTAGAGAAAAAAGATAGTCAATCAAAATGGTGAAAGAAAAATAAGGAAGAGAATTATATGAATGTATTTATTACCATATTGAGCCATGGTCTTCATTGTATTTATGTGTATTTATGATCCATTGAAGTTTTAATCTAACATGTTCTGTTTGATTGACCTGAAAGGGTTGACATACACATTTTCAAGTGTATTAATTGGAAAGAGAACAATCAATTCCAGCTCTAAATGTAGTCCTTCCATTGTAGTTTTAATTCTTTACACTGTAGCATTTCAGATATCTATTATTATTTTTTTTTCTGACATGGATTCAGCTTACTTTGACTTTGTTTAATACACCTCGTTTGCCATAGTGCAATTCTTGTTCAATAGACAGTAACAGTGTGGGAAGTGTAGAATTCCCAGGGATGTGTGTTTCCCTCATGGAAAAGCAAGTAATAAAGAGAGAGAGAGAGAGAGAGAGAGAGAGAGAGAGAGAGAGAGAAAAGAGAAATAAAGCTCTCTTTTTGTCAGCTTTATCCCCTCCCTCCCCATTTCATTTGTTGATGTCCCATTGTAATACATCTGGAGAGATGGATTCTTTATGGAGTTAAGTTTCAGTGAACTAATCAGAAGGAGCCCTGATTCAATGATGAGTGTCCTTCAGAGGAAAACACTAGAAAGTTCTCTTTCTCTGCCTTTCTACTTCCTTTTTGCTCCCACCTTCCTTTCCAGGACTCGGGAAGACAGCAAACTGGGAGAGCTCTCACTAGATCCTGACTCGTGTTAGACTCCCTGACCTTGGTCTTCTGTTTGTTGACTATAAGAACATAAATTTCTGTTGTATAAGTATCAGCCACTCTGCAGTACTGTAATGGAAGTCCAAGCTGATGAACCCATGTGTTTAAATTTTGTGGGAAATATTGGAAAGAATGAAATGAAGGAAAGGACATTTTTCAAAGGCACTCCATAAAATCATTATGATTTTCTTGTTGTTCCATGTTTTATTAACTGATGACTTCTTTGCCCTAGTAAATTGAACTCTTGGGAAGCTGTCTCAAGCAGTGTTCTCCCTTAGACCATGATACACCCCTATTATTTATGTGTAGGTCCCCTCTTGGATGAAGCCAGAGGTGTGTTACTTACAAATTCGGTGAACATTTCTGCGGAGAGGTTATGGATGTAGTGGGACAGGATGACTGCACGGTCAAACAGGTCTCGGAGGGACACCTGGCAGTTGACAGCCCCACTGGGGCAGATGGACAGCGAGGGCACACTCTTGCTCAGGACGAGGTTTGACCCCACCAGCAGCAGAAGCAGGAAGGAGCCTGCTTAAATGAAAATGTGAGTCCCATGGAGATGATCTATTCAGCTGAGGTTATCAAAAGTAATCCTGCAAGCCTTATCTCTCTGTCGCCCTCCACATTATTTGGTACTCTAATAGCTGGGGTGGGGAAGAATCAACACCTTCCACTGTGTAAATTTAGATATATAATTATATTTGCACAGATATATAACTGGAAAAGTAGGTGACTCCCTGCATTTTTTTTGTACTGCTCCCAGGGGTACTTCTGTACTTTGCAAACATTTGGAGCTTAAATGAATTCTGAACCAGGGTGCTTAGGTCATTTTTTAAAGATAGTTGAATGTCTTGGGGTTTTCTGCAGGTTTTCAGCAGTATATTTTAGAAGTCTATAATTTTTTCAAACCCCATATTGAATATTTGCATTTTAGATATTGAAATGGCCAGAACAGTACAGTGGATCTGTTTGTTTTAGCTGACTGCCTGATAAAAATAAATACATGATTTAGTGATTTTTTAATGCTATAAGATAATGCTAATATAAAAATAATACTTTGGCTTAGATTTGATAACCAACTCCTATTATTAACCCCATGCATCTGCTGAACACTTTTGCCAAGAGCTTTAAATATTTTCAAAATTTTTGTGCTTCACAGTAACTCAGGGAGGCAGCCAACTTCTGACTTCATTACTATCATCAAATTAAATTGATGAAAGAGAGGCTTGACGAGGTTAAATGATGTTTCCTCAACACCTGTTATTAGCAGGCCGAGGAGGCTGGGAACCAATATTCTCCTCTTGTCACTTTGTCATGTCACATCACACATACCTGTGGGCTCTGTGTGTATGGAGTGAGGCTCCGTCAAGATGCTTCATTGCATACAAAGGTTAATCCCATGCCT
Source organism: Sorex palustris (assembly GCA_028565675.1). NCBI lineage: Eukaryota > Metazoa > Chordata > Mammalia > Eulipotyphla > Soricidae > Sorex > Sorex palustris. The sequence goes on from JAOXYA010000022.1 coordinate 20,511,608, forward strand.
TGTAAAGAGCAATTCCTTGCTTTTAATTGCATAAGTGGCCCTAGGAATTTGATTTCTCGCTACTTTCCCTTAGACAACTATCAGAGGTGACGTAGTCATCTAATTGTTATCTCAGCAGAAGATTCTGGATCTCAGAAACTCACATGCATTCTAGACAATGACACTTTCCAAAGAAAAAGCATCGTGACACATATTCAAAAGGAAACACATTAAAATTCTTTTTGATCGCATCAACCACTTAAAAATATCTGTTATATAAAAACGTGTTTATCAGAAAACAAAGGTTTCTCTTTGGTAGGTGTAGTTGGGAATGCAAGATAAAACTAAGCAAGTGTAAAAGTATATTTGTAGAGTTAGCTAAACCTAAATAATTATACTACCAAATAATTAAATGTTATTAGTATAGAATGTAAATTTAAGAATTTTATTTGCAATACCAAATGCTACTTCATATTGAAATGGTTCACGTAACTGGCAAAAACATGAGGTTTTAAAAAATGTATTTTAGCCTCAGCAGTGAACCCTAGTGTAGCCTCCCTGTAAATTTAAAATAGGATCCTCAGTGTATATTTAAACTATGGCTGTAAAAAAAATAATGTTTTTCAGGTAGAGAACTTGGGTTGATCTAGAAAGCCCAAAATTGAAAGGCTATTCTTCATGTCTAAATTTTTAAATATATTTATCACATGAAAGACTGTTGCAATCTAAGAGAAACAAAATAAATGAAATTGTAGATCTCTTTTATTATTGCTACTAATTTTTTGGTCTTACAAATGTCAATCAGGAAAGGTGATTAGTAGCTACAAGTCTGTTTTTCCTCATAAGATGTCAATTGGGTTAGCCAAATTGGCAGATATTTAGAGAAAATTCTACTATCATTGTATAAATTATGGTTTCACAGTTGAAAGAGTCATCATGACTTATTTTGATCAACTCCATAAAGAGACCTGGAAGCCAGATACTCTCACTTTCTTTTACCGGTGTTGTGATACGTTGGACCCATAAATTTATTTACTCTTATTTTATTACAAGCTATTTCAACGTTGGCATTATTGGCATTTTAAGCTGGAAAATTCCTTGTTCTGGGGAAATATTCTATTCAATATCATACTTTTAATAGCGTCTATAACTTGATACATTAGATAAAATAGCACCTTCCATCTCCCGTTGGGGAAGCCATAAAACATCCCAACATTAACCAAATGTCTCTGGAAGAAGGCAGATTCCTCTATCAAGAATCTCTATGGCACCCTTGTACAACTGTATGATTGCTTTGTAGATCAATAATTAGATAACTATTCCCAACTTTGAAATTTCTTGCTGAGAAAATATTAGCTATCATCTCAAGTAATACACCCATCCCGAGGAGTGCGAATAAAGTCACTGTCTCAGTAGCACGTACCTTTTAGTGATGACCCTCTATTGTCCATGGTGCTGATAATTTCGAGAAACTCTCTTCACCAGAGATGATCAGGTAGACCTGTAACATGCTCTTTCCCAGATATTGGCTTTATAAACCTTTGACATCTTCATGAATGTATTTAGTCAGGTATTCCCTTCCCTTTTGCCAGTCACCCATTTCCGTCATTGGGATTACCCCCATAATTTCAAACATCAAGTGGTATTTTACTTCTTATTCATATTCAGGAAGACATACTGGCCAGGAAGGATTGTGATTCATTATACCAAAAGGAAATGAGAGAAATGGTCATGTGTGGACACCAGGCAGGGTTAGAGCACCTTTAAAACAACAGAAGACATTGTGCTTTAAATATTCTCTGCATTTTGCATTATGGCTTTCTATTTTGCCTATATGTGGCATGTTATCGAAGGATACTCTTATTTAAATCAAATTTTGTGAGGTGAAATTAATATTTTAAAAGTTACACATGATCACGATCACGATCACGATCATCCTGTTGTTCGTCGATTGCCTCGAGCAGGCACCAGCAACATCTCCGTCCTAGCCCTGAGATTTTAAAAAGAGCCATATTCAAGGCTCTTTCAGGGTTAGGAGAATGAGACCCATCATTGTTACTGGTATTTGGCATATTGGGTATGCC
>JAOXYA010000022.1:20517420-20529813 GCA_028565675.1 Sorex palustris
CAATGATCAAGTACCCATCCCTCCACCAGTGCCCATCCTCCACCACCACGAGTCCCAGCATCCCTCCCACCCCCCATACCCCCTGTCCCACCCTGCCTCTGTGGCAGGGCATTCCCCCTTGTTCTCTCTTTACAGAAGAGTTTTTAATCCATTTTTTAATATTCAGGAACTGCTGACATACTAGGGATGTAGTAGAATATAAAACTTTAAATGCAGATGTTGAAGGAACAGTAGGTATTGATATTTTGTGCTTTAATATTTTGGCAGGATTGTATAAGCAAGTGAATCAAACACAAACAAAAACTGAATGAACCAAAGTGAAAAGGGTAACTTCCAGGCAGTATCTTTCTATTATAACCAGGTATTTCAGGGAATACTGGTGATCTGTTTTAAATAGGCTGTAAAACTTGTTCTAAATTACTCTTCCTCAGTCCTGCCAGCCAAATGTAACTGTGATATAGCAAGCCTCTAGTGGCAGGTTTTGCATAACCTTAATGCACAGGTGACATAGATGTGATATGACAGCTGGTAATGGTGGACTCATTTACATTGTTTACACTTCTATGACCAGGCCTTAAGGAAGGTCAGTTTTTTTAAAACCAAGTAGTGTCTTCCTTTCTCCAAATACATGTCCAAAAAAAGAGTGTTTGTGCTTCAGCTTTTTTTTGCTGAGTAAAAAAAGTCAAGCAAGAGTTCATTTATGAGTGACCTACAGAGCTGTATAAGCATTTTTATTTCAAATAAACTATATTTGTATTATTTGTCATTCATACTATCCATACCACACTATCCTCTGTATCAGTAGTCCAATAGAAATATACCTGTTTTGTTCTTAACTGGTCTGAGTCTCTGTTTTTGAACCATCTATTCCTGGCGAGTATATGGGAGGAGCACCTGCAGGGGAGATAGCCAGGAGTAGCCAGCTGTGACCTTTACTATGAAGTGTCTGGTGATCTGGACTCAGGACTCTCCTGCAAGGTATGCATATTAAATTTATGACCCAAGGCCTGAGTGCTCTGCCCTAACTGAATCCCCAGCACCACCTGGTCCTCTAAAGACAGTACCGGTGAGGTCCCCCGTACTCCCCAGTGTGAGAGCCTCTCCAGCCAGAGCCATTGGGAGGGGCTCCTGGTCTCTTTAGCACTGCTTGGGGGGACCCTTTCGCTGGAGATAGCAAGGCAGGTACGGTGCTTGCCTTTCACAAAGCCAACCCTGGCTTTGACCCAAATACACCTTCTGGTTCTCCCAGCCCTGTCAGGAGTGAATTCTGCGCACAACCAGAAGTAAATCCTGAGCACCTCTGGACATGAACCCCCAAGACAATACTGATAGCCAGATTTCTAAACTAATTGTGTATTCTTAGATGTAAGAAATGAGTATTAAGAAATATGCAAGGAGTGAGGAAAAGGAAGCATGTTCCAGAGGAAATGCGGGCTGCTCCGGAGAGGAAAACCTCATGCAATAATTACACATTGGGATCCAGTGACCCCCCCCCCCAGGATTATACCCCAGGAAGGAAAGAGAAGTTGCACCCCACCCCCAGAATAGAAGGGTGTGGGCAATAAGAAAGGTGGAGTGCACCCAGCTTGCTTTCACATAACTGTTTTTACAAGATTCTTCAAGCTTCCCTGGCTAGACTATTCAGAGTTCTAAAGTTGGTACCCAGCTTTTACTATTAAGTCAAAAGTCGAACGGGGAGGGGGGTGGGGGGCAGAGCAATGGCCCATGGATAGGGCCTTGCCTGCCTCTGACTCAGGTTCTATTCTCTTTATCTTATGGTCTTCACGGAACTGATTCCTTGAGCACCACCAGGTGAGGTACAAAAACAAAAGACTTAAAATATTTAAAGAGATTTGTGAAGAGCAACTTGATTTTATGCAGTGTCTCTGTAGACACTGCAGACTACTGTTAACCCAGGGAGTTCAGAGTGTTTTCCCTTTCTACTCGAGGGTGTCATGAGCAAGTGTGATAAGGCGAGTGGAGTCTGATAGCTTAAACACTTCTAATTTATTGACAGTCACAGTATCATCACTAAAGCCATACATAAAAGAGAGCAAATCAACAAAGAACATTCACATAACTAATACAGTATTCCGAATCATACTCTCACCTCTAGATGGCTGAAGCCACAACCCAGACACCCTGTATGTGGCATGTCAGGCATCTGGTCAGCTCCACAGCCTCAGCTCAGACTCGTCCCATCCACCCAAACCCAGAGGGACGGGGGTCATCAGCAGTGCCATTGCTCAGACAGGTTGGAGACGTTGGATGGTTTTCATCCCAGTCTCAGGCACATTGGGGACAAGGCAGAGATCCAGTCCTAAATACATTGGAAACGAGGAGATCCAGAAATTCCATCTGTGTCTGACAAACGCTGTCAAACGCCTGTCATTTTAGTCCAATCATTTTGGAGTGTCATCAATCAAATCGGCCAGTCAGCCCTCACTGATAGCCAGATGTTTCAGACCCTGATCTGCATCTGGTTGTCAGTGTCCTTGTAAGCAACTTACTAGCTAACTGTAGCACTGCACTGCACTGTCCTCCCATTGTTCATCAATTTGCTGGAGCAGGCCCAGTAACATCTCCATTGTGAGACTTTGTTGTTACTGTGTTTGGCATATCGAATATGTCACAGGGAGCTTGCCAGGCTTTGCCCTGAGGGCGAGATACTCTTGGTAGCTTGCCGGGCTCTTCGAGAGGGGCGGAAGAATCAACTCAGGCCCACTAGGCTGGTCACCTTGCAAGGCAAATGCCCTACCACTGTGCTATCACTCTAGCCCACAAAATGAAGTAAGTTTCACAAAATGGTATAATCTGTTCACATAGTGGAGTGCCTTCTGTTCATTGCAAGAGCCTAGAGATAATATAGGAGTTAAGGTGTTTGCCTTGCTTGTTGACCAACCTTTCTTAGATCCCAGTACCATATACGATCCCCTGAGCACAGAGCCAACAGTATACTGTGGGACCTTTAGGTATGACAAAAGCCCAAAACGAAAAAAAAAAAAAACTAGGGCTTGGAGAGAGAGTACAGTGGGTAGGGTACCTAACCTTACCTGGGTTCATTTCCTGGCATCCCATTCAGTCTCCCAAGCCAGGAGAGATTCTTGAGCACAGAGCGAGGAGTAAGTCCTGAGCATCGCTGGTGTGGCCACCCTAATCACCGCCCTCCTACCACCACCACTGCCAAAAACAATTCTAGGTATCCACCTATCAAAGCAGACTCAGGAATGGTTGCAGGCAGTAAATAGAAATGAAAGAATCACTGCACATTAAATTTACCCAATTTTTCACACTGAACTTTAAATGCTTTTCTTCTATACAAGTCTGACAGCCATAGTCATGTGCAGAAAGCTTTTATCCTTGTTTCCAACAGAGAATCAGGACTTTGAGTACTTCACTCTGCCTCCAAGGCCGGTTCAAATTCCTCCCCTTTTGAAGGACATTTAACAAGCCTATGTTCTGTACTTCATGTGCACATCCAAATAATCTTGCTTTTGCCTTTACCTTATTAACACAGTTGGTGCTGTGGCTATCTCATGAATATCCTAAGCCTACAGATTTATAAAAATACTCAGTGTCCTGGCCATCTACTTAATTAGGCCCATAATTGTGAGGAAATCAACCCTCTGCCGCAGACTGGCTCGGTCGGAGACCACCAGGCTGAGGGAGAACGAGGAGAAGGTTTGCAGGAAAGCAGGGGATTCAGCGATGACAGACAGACACCAACACAAGAGAGGCTGATGCTGCTGCAAATTTACTAAGTGCAGAGTTCTTCTTTTATACAATCAAAGCATCAAAACAAAATCATAGGACAAAGGGCCAGAATACAATGTCAGACATTACATCTTATTGTGGTTACTTATTGGTCAAGGGGTAAGAGCACTTCCTTAGTACATCTCTTGCTTTGAGTTAGGGCAGAAAGTTTACTTATAAATTCTTTACAATGATCACACAGGATTTAATATCTAACCATGGTTCCCTTTCACAACGTTCTCTACCATTGTTGTTCTCCAACAGTCCTTGTTTCCATCTATCTTTTGTGACAGGGTCAATTGCATATCACAATCCAGGAAGGGTCTCAAACCTTCCCATATATTGTTTTGCAGTACTTTGTTCTTCTGTTAATAAACTCCAGGATGTACGTGGTTAAACCAGCTTTTGTATAGGGTGTAAAAGTTTTTCACAATATCCCTATCTCTTACACGTTAACTTATTGTTTTCCCATGTTATGTGTCCTTGCTTGAAATAAGGGCTGCGTGTGTAATAAGATTTCAAATGTTTCAGCCATAACTTTTGATGGTTTCACTGGTTCCTGTTATAGTCTGGTTTCACGATGAATTCTAGCCTTTGTCAAGCCTACCATCCTCCTTAGTTTTTCTTCAGATTTCTCAGTAAGCAGATGCAAACTATAGCTACAAAACTTCTATCTACTAATCCTAAATATTTAACTACCTAGAAGGGACAGCTATACTTATAAGTAAAATTGGCAGGCAAGCATTATAAACTCCATCCGGGAAGCAGAAGAGTCACACACCAAGGTGCCGCAAGAGCACACAAGGCGAACCTCCCTTTCCCACGGGGCCTGGTCCAAGCCCAGGTCACCAAAGCACATTGCTACGTGGGCGACACCATTGACGGCGTGGCAACCCTCTATGCAAAACAAGTCTGAAAGGCCTCCAGACTTCTAAATCTTCAAATTCCTTAATCTTCAACAAATTGTTTGCTTTAATTTTGTCTATTTCATCACATTTTACTGAAGTCAGCCTACTATAGCACTGTCTTCCCATTGTTCATCAATTTGCTAGAGCAGGCACCAGTAACATCTCCATTCATCCTTGTCGTATGCTAGTGTAGCCCAATGGCATCTGCTCGCTTCAGGAACATGAAGTGAGACCTGTTACTGTTTTTGGCATATCGAATACGCCAGGGGGAGATTGCCAGGCTCTGCTATGTGGGCAGGATAGTTTGCTGGGCTCTCCAAGAGGGATGGAGGAATTGATCCCAGGTTGGCCGCATGTAGAGCAAATGCCCTAGCGCTGTGCTCCAGGCCACGGTATCACTCTCAGCCTACAGTATCCTAGGGAAAAGATTTCCGAACCACATGAAAAGGAGTTTTTTCTGTGTCCTCTTTTAATTTAGGTTTGAAATGACACTGTGAAATGATGCTGCCATACCCAGCAGTGCTGGGGAAGAGTGGCAGGTTTGGGGTCCTGAGCAATAGTACAGAAGGTACCATATGATCCCCCCGATCTGGTTCCCCAAGTCCACCAGGAGTGATCCCTGAGCACAGAGCCAAGAGTAAGCCTGCCCCCATTTTACAGTTTTAACATTCCTGCAAATTCCTGGGCTCTTAGAATGATGATTAACAATTTCCCAAAATCATACTTTCTACCCCAGACCTTAGTCTCACAGGAAACTAAGAGATCATGGCCAATACCTAAGCAAATAGTAAAGCAAACAGTCTAACAGGCCCTAGACCAGCCAGGCTGCTCTGCAAAATTCTCCCATTCTCTGTAACATTCTTTTTTTTTTTCTTTCAAACTTATTATTTCCTGATATAATTCTTTATGAAATTCCCTGTTAAAAATGCATTTGTTTTATCTCATGTTTTCTGCTCTTATCATCATTCTCATTTATTTCCATAAATTCTTCTTTTTCTTCTTTGACTTCTTCATTGACCTAATTGTTTATCAGTAGCATGTTATCTAGTTACCAGATATTTGAGTATTTCTCAGCTTTCTTTTTATGGTTTTGGCTTTCATACCATTGCAGTCAGAAAATGTATACATAGAAATAATATCTTTTTCCATTATTTGATGCATCCTTGTTTTGTGTTTTAGCATATTTTCCTCTTAGAAAATATTACATGAGCGCTAGAAAAGAATGTGTATTGAGCTTTTGTGTGGTTAAAAGTTATGCAAGTGTCTATTAATATCTTATTTACCTCCTCCATGATTAAAGGTTGTTGCATTATCTTCTTATTGATATAGATATTTTGTCTGGTTGATCTACCAAAAATGAAAGTGAATATTAAAGTCACCCAATACTATTGTGTTTCTGTCTATATCGCGCTTCAAGCCTGTTATATATTTTTCTGCCCATCTATTTGGTTCATTTATATTAATGAGTTAAGTCCTCTTGATGTAATGATTCCTTAGTTATTTATTATGTCTTCCTCTGGACACAGATAGACGTCTATATCCAACTCTTTGATTATCATTTTTTAGCTTGAAATATAGTTTGTCTGATACAAATATGGTCATTCCTGCATATTCTATGCTAGCATTTTCCTGTATATTCTATGCTAGCATTTGATTGTATGACTGTTTTCTAACCTTTCAGTTTGAGTCTTTTTATCATTAAAGTTAAATGGATCTCTTGTAAGCAGTAGGAGGTTGGATTTTGTTTCCTGATATATTTGGAAAGTCTTTCATTTTTGATTGGTAAGTACAATAAACTGACAGTTAGTGAAATTATTAAAATAATAGAATTTATTGCCATTCTTCTTATTGGAGTCTGAGTGTCTGTGAAATTTGTCTTAGTTTCTTTGAACTGCTCTTGTTTTCTCCCCAGATACTTTGGTATCTGCCTATTGCATAGAGAATCACATTCAATTTTCTCCTTTTAGTTTGTTTTATTTTTTCTACATATTTTTTATCTTGAGATTGCCATGAGGTTTACACCCAGAGTTAAAAGTTTATATTCACTATTTAAAGCAAATGAGCCTTGAATTTCTTATAACATGCTTTTAATATTTTTTTTTCTCACATTTTTATTTTTTAAGAATCTCAGTACTTCCAAGGGGAGTTTCTTTGCCTTTTATAGGAAGTCATTTAGTATTTCTTGCAGAGCTGGTTTAGCAGCCATGAATTGCTCTAACTGTTGTTTACCTGAAGAGCTTTTTATCATGCTTTTGAATCTGAGTGATAATCTAGCCAAATAGTCTTTGTTGAAAGTCTCTTTCATTTCCCACCTTGACTCTATCATACCATTCTCTCTGGCCTATGGAATTTCATTTGATACATGTACTGTGTGTCTTCTGGGGGTTTTCATAGATGTGAATGGTTGCTCTATCTGCTTTCAGAGTTTTATATCTCTGAAAGTTTTATATCTCTTTCAGAGTTTTATATCTCCCTCTTTGACTTTTGCCTTTCAATCCTGGAGTTCAGAACCACATTGGATTTATTTAGTTTGAAAGTCTTTGATCTTCTTGGATCTGGGGTATGTTACCTTCCTCAAATTGGGGAAGTTCTCTGGTTTTATTTCTTTGATCCATAATTATTACCCTTTCTAGTTTGCTCCTTTGATTGGACACTTTTTGACATTGTGCCTCAACTACCTGGCCCCAGACTGGCACAGTCCACAAGGTGTAGACAGGTCAGAAGACACTGCTGATCTGTGGACTGACTGCAAAGCTAGTTGTTCTACAGGTGAAAAAGATTGAAGAATATTTCTTTGTGATGCAAGTCTTATTTTTCACCATGCCATCTCATCTCTTATGTTTTCTTAATTTTTCAAGACGTCATTATTTCTTCTTGACTATATTTTCTTTATATAGTTTTCTCTATTGTATACTCACATTCACTGATTTAACCCTTTGTAGAAAGAAAGTTATGGGGCTGGAGCGATAGCACATGGGTAGGGCGTTTGCCTTGCATGTGGCTGACCCAGGTTCAATTCCCAGCATTGCATATGGTCCCTTGAGCACCACCAGGAGCAATTACTGAGTGCAGAGTCAGGAGTAACCCCTGAGCATCTACAGATATGACCCAAAAAGCAAAATAAAAAAAAATAAAATAATAAAAAGAAAGTTATTTAAAGAACCCTAGTTTACAAAGTTACTGATAACTAAGTCCTAGGCACACACCAATCCCACCAACAGTGTTTCTATACTTCCTCCTGTCCCTCTGCACATCCCAACCCCCACCCCACCCTCACTTGCCACCTTGACATCCGCAGTGCAAAGTTCAGTGGTTATCATTTAGAGCTCATGTTTTCAGTGTTGTTGAGTCTGTGCTTTGGTTTTTGATATAATCCTTGTTTTTTTATATGATCCTTGGTTTTTTATATTCTGCTGTTGAAATTGCTCTGTTGTGTTGGGTTTTCATTTACTTGTTTTATTTAATTACTGTTTTCCCTAGCTCAGTGATTTTGTTTGGATTTTTGTCACATTTTGTCTTTGTTGAAATTCTCTTTATTGGTTTCCTTATCTCATTGAGCATTTTCTTCAGTCATACAACTTTTCATCACCTGTCTAGGTTGCTGTTTTGTGCTCTTCATCCGTGAATTCAGAAATTCTTGGTCTTAGAAGCTCATAACAAAAAATTTGGTTTCCTCATTGCAGTGAATTCTTTAGGTTCTCCACTATATCTGGTATTGTGTGAAGGGAACGGGTGAGCATATAATTCTTCTCAGACCTGAGCAACAATCTCCAATAGATCCAAACACACTGTGCCTTTGAGTGTGTAGATCTGGTTGACCACTGAGAATATATGGTCATATGTGTTTTGCATCATAGACAGCATTAAGAGATGCTGACCTGCCAGGGTTGTAAGCCAGAATTTTCACTCCCTGGTGCCCAACAGTAACAATTGTCACATTTTGTCTTTGTTGAAAGTGCAGCAATTGTGGGCAGTGACTAGAGGTTTGTAGTTACTAGTGCCCTATAGCACCAAGAAGACCTGAGCAGCTATAGGGTTTTTATATTGACCAGATCCTAGCAGCAACTGTAATTCTGGGATCCAGCAAATATGGGATGCATTCTGGGGTGTGCTGTTTGGTAAGGTCTGTAGGTATGGGCTGTAACCAAAAGTTTAAAATGAGATATACCAATTCATGAGTGCCTGGCAGTTCCCAGGTTGCTCTGCTGTGGTCACTCAGGCCTTCAAGTAATTTGGTAGCCTTTTGGGGGTAGTTTGGGGTTGATAGTAGACTGGGATTTCAGTAACAGAGCTTGTCCTCAAGGGTTGAACAGTGCAAGCAGGAAATCAGGGTTCCCCACTGACTGATTATGCTTGGGGAGGTCTGCAGGGGACTTTCTCACTCTGGGTACTTATTAGGGCTGCTTGTTACTAGTCACAAGGGAACTGAAAGGAGTTGGGTTTTCCTGTGTAGGAGCAGTCAAATATCACTTAGTACCCTGTTGTGCAGCCTTTGGGACAGGGGAACTCACCTCAATCAAATGTCAAATGTTCTGAATTTTTTTCAGTTTGTCAGAGGGAGTTAAGATGGCATCTCCTTACAGAGGCCATTGGGTGCAACCTCCAGTGGATTCAGGCTTTTACTGTCTTGTCTCCTGTTCAGTGTTGTTAGAGTATAATTGTAGGTTTGGGGTGCTGGAATTTTAGCTTAAACTGGGTTTTACAAGGCGGAGTTTTAAGTGCTTTAGCACTTTAGCCCGTTATCCAGGTGGTTGTTCTTGCTTGACCCTCCCATTTCCTGTGATTGGACTGCTTGCCTCGTTTTCCCAATATATAAGGAATTTCTAGCAATGCAACTCAAATTCAAATTTCTATAAAAAATAGTGACATAGGAGGTTTAAAATGATCTACAGGAAGGTCAAAGATATGAACGTGGAAATAAGGCAGATTTTGATGGATTTAAAATTTTTATAACACACACACACACACACACATATATATGCCTAGATAGAATCTTATCATCTTATCACTCTGGCCCATTTTTTACTGAAAATCAGTGCATCCTTCAAAGGTTAATTAAATGACAAACACACACCTGCATATTATTTGTATGTTTAAAACAATTCATTAAAAGTGGAATATACCTTCCTGTTTGACCAATTCCTTAATGAATATATTTGCATTTAATAATAGCAGCCCACCTTTGGAGCTTTCTTGCTCATTTTCTCTGCCTTTTTCCAAAGCAGCCAGATTTCCAAGGTTAAAACCAAAGGCTTTGTGAAAATGTCATGGGTTTTTTCTTGTCAAAAAAAAAATCTCCCGAATTTTTCCTTGTAGTTGACTCCAATGTCATTCAAAGCATAAGGAAGTTTAACATCCCAAACATAAAGCCAAATATGTTGTTTTGCAATGCCACAATATATATATATATATAATATTTTTCCTTTTTTTCTCATACATTTTGCCATAGTTCATAAAATACAGCATCAAAACTCTTTTACTTTGATTACAGTCCCAAATTACAAGTTTATATCTTAAGCCAGTCTTTCTAGGAACAGTTTTGTGGGTGTAAACACCCAGATTTTGAATTTAAAATATATTTATTCTTTGGAACAAATGGTATGTTATTTTAAGGAGTTGAATATCTTTATGCATAAATCATTGAGTACAAAAAAAACCTTTTTTGATTTATATTATTGGTTCTATTTCTGACCTACTGGGGCTGTAGCTATTACACAAAATTTAGAGTAAGACTAAATTGGATGAATATGATTTGTTATAGTTTGTGAAAGTTCCTGATTCTTTCAGATTTCCTTCTGTTTCACGAAGCTCTATAAACTAGTCATGGACATCAATTTCCAGCTGTATCTAATTGTGCCAATATTATGAAATCAGATAGGCTAAATAGCATGTTTGAAGCAATAGCTGCTCTGCATAGGATTAGTTAGATTATACATTGAATACAATTTTGATTATTATTTAAGACAGCATGGTTTGGGGGGCTGGATTCCTTGTTTCCAGAGTCAGAATTTCATGCCTTCCATGCTCAAGCACTTGAGTTCATTCCCTGGCTCTAGATTCCACAAAATATAATTCTAGAGGTCCCCAGCCCACTAGGGTTCTGTTGGTCTTCAGCATCGTTGGGCCTGAGCTGTGAGTATTGCAGGGAGAAACTGTTCAGCCCTTTGAGCACTGCCCAGGAACCCCCCTACTCCCAAAAGAAATAAAGCAGTAATGTTTGATGAACCTCTATTTTCAAATTTTCAATCAGTTGAAGGTATCAAACTAGTGTGAAAGTGAATCATAGCTATCCAGAGAAAGAATATGAAGAAAATAAAAACCATGTTCAGTAAAGTCTGTTTTTGCTTTTGCTCTTTTTGGGTGGAATTTATAATAAGTAGAGTCAAATTATTAAATTGCTGTTGTTTACCATACATTATTATTGTTCAGTGCATAACTGTTTCTATTTCTTTGTCTACCCGTCTATTTTTTCTTATTTTTTCCTACATTCTTGATACCATCCCCCCTTTTTAAAAACCGTAGTAACATGCTTATGTGAGTTACTTTGTATTTTATTATGTGTTTTATGAGACCTAATTATTGAATGTGCATACAATTTTAATTAAACTCAAAAGAATTCTCTTGGAAACTCATTATGCTTAGAAGATGCATTCATTTTGCTACGAGTTAATCTGTTGTTTTTAACTCTTATATAATATTTCATAGAATGCATTTACATTTTACTAATCCAGTCTTTTTCATTGCAGTTATCCCTTCCTTCTCCTATTATAAACAATATGAAAAAAAATCAAAACCCCACTGTGTGCATTCCTTTTTTTGTGAAATACTAATAGAAAATTCTCTTGGTAGAGCTCAAATTAGAAATGTAGTTGTTTTGACTTACTTCAAATCTCTTGAAATTATTTTGAATTGTCATACAAAACAATTACAAACTAAGCTACATGAATTGAAAAAATGCAAAAATATTTTAATTAAGAGTATAGTCAATGATTGTTAAAGATTATTTTACTTTAATAGACTTTATTTCTTTTGAATTAAATGAGTCAACAGTCACTGTCTTGAAAATTGCTATAACATTTGAGTTTTTTTTTTTGACAGGGTAATTTGAAGGGTATTTTTTTTAAGATTCTGTGCTTTTCGGTCCTCCTAATTTTTCTCAGGGGACCTCTTATGATACTCTGCTTGGTTATGCAGGTTGGTGGTTCAATGGTCAGGCCCAGTGATGTTTTTAAGAATCTCTAGTGCTCTGAGCCCCTAAGGCACACCCTACCAGAACTATTCTAAGTAGTTCTAGGGGAACCATGAGTACAGGGCGTTGATTTGGGGGCCTTGTATGCCAGGCATAAATTTCAGATGCTGAGCGATCTCTTTGCCTTGCTATTTGAGTAATTATAGACTATTTAGTGGTTTATTGGTTGCTGTAAAGATCACAACACACACGCATAACTTTTCATGGACAAGTTAGCATCAGTAGTTTTATTTCACATGAAATACATAAACTTGGCAGCTCCATTTGCTGTCTCCCCACCTTTCATAGTTTAACATATATTACATGTGTATACATATATAACTCAAAATCACTACTTCAGTTTTTACTGCTTAACATTTATGTGTATCATCACTGTCCTCCCATTGTTCAACGATTTGCTCGAGCAGGCCCAGTAACGTCTCCATCATGAGACTTGTTGTTACTGTGTTTGGCATATTGAATACATCATGGGTAGCTTGCCAG
>JAOXYA010000022.1:20600483-20612854 GCA_028565675.1 Sorex palustris
CCGCGTGACTTTGTCCCTCTGCCAGTACCTTCGTGTGTGCGGAGAGTTGTCTCAGCATGGTGGTGGCTGGTCCTGGAAGTTTACTATATATTCATATATTCACCCACTTATTCGCTTAACTAAATATGTGAGCAGATAGGAGGGAAATGTGGGACATTGGTGGTGGGAAATGTCCACTGGTGAAGTTACGGGTTTTGGAACATTGTATGAAAAAATCCAATCATGAACAACTTTGTCACTGTTTATCTCATGATGATGTAATATTTTTTTTAAAGTTATGTGAGAAAATTCTGGTGACGATGGCAACTGATAACTATAATATAGTTAATACAAGTTGCTGCTAAAATCCCTTACAGTAAGGTGAGGTGACAGTTAATTTAATATAGCCAGTGTGGAACCATGCAGGAAGATTATTGACTCCAGATTTATGTGATATGAGAAGGCTTTCTGGGGTTAGTGAAAACTGAGTAGAAACATCAAGTTCTTCTAACTAGTGTATCATCTGGCTGTTACCTTTCTAAGCCTCATTCCATGTAACTTGACCAGAGGTGACACCAGGCCGTGTTGGAAGGTCACAGGAACTTTGGGAGTGGTGGGGCATTGTAACTTTGTACAACAGCTCATTGACAGTACAATTAGCAGTACTATTTCTTCAAAACTGGTTAGTTTATCTGAGATACTAAGGTCTTAGTAGTACAAATAAGGAATATGGTCTTCATAACTCCCCGTAAAATATAAATATTTTTCCATTCTCTACCATTACTATTATGCTTTTATTGCCTCATGCTTCCCTCATTGTTTCAACCCATGCATCTTCAATTTTCAACATATTTTGCTTATATTCCTTTGTCAGTGGAGGTTCTGTTTTTTTTTTTTTTTGATTTGAAGGGATATAGCTCAGATTTAAGCATGGATAAGCAGATTTTGCTTGGCTACAACTAACCAAAGTCTATAATTTAGCAGGGACAGATGTGTGTGAAAATCTGCATTTGTGTAAGTTTCATAGTTAAGCTAATATGGTAGTCCTGTGTCTACACTTAGAGAATTATACTTATAAGAAGTTCTGTAGGTAACAAAGTGGGCTCTGAGTCTCAAGGTGACCAAGCTACGATTAAACTGGTATGAGAATTTAGTAGCATGAGAAACATACAATCCGTCTTTAGACTCAAGGTTCATCCATTTTATTGTTTTTAAATTTAATATTAAAGATCTTTCTAAATCTTTTTATAGTTGTTCCAGTAAATAACAATATCCAAAAAAACCCACAGAGATTATGGATAGCAGAGTTTTATTATTGTTGCCTGCCCCTACCTCCCCCGCCCCATAAATTCCTTTTCTCAATTTGCAGAAGTGTCTTGGAAATTTTTACCTTTACTAAAGACTTTCTTCAGGAAACCAGGAAACAATATAAAACAGATCACATTGTCATCAAATGGTTCAGATGGCTGAATTAAAGGAAAAGAATGCAATGGCCAAGAATGAAAGAGAAATTGGTTGATATGAATAATACAAATGCAAAGACCACAATTCACTAGATTAAGACATGGTCTCCGACAGGCTTTCCATACATTTGGTAAAAGCTGATGGTAACAAAATTAATACATGAAATCCCCAGTGAAAAGCCAGAGCCTTTGGTGATGGAGACACAGTATCAGGGACTATCCTTGACTCAGTGCTGAGGTGCCATGTAGTACAGGCTAGGAATTAAACCCTGGCCTCCTACCTCTGGCGTGCAAAGTATGCACTCAGCATTTTGTTGGGTTGTGTCTCCACCACCCTCCTGCTCCATTCTTTCTCTTTCCACAGACATATTTTCTGTAGGGCCTGATTATTGATCCCAGGGCCTCATGCATTTAAAGCCTGTGCTCTGTAAGCTAAATCCCAGCTTCAGAGTTTTTTAGTAAATTAGTCTGTGGATTTGCCACTTACTCTTGTTATTCACAGTTGGTTTCTTGTTCTTCATAGTAAAGTAATTTCTCTCCATTGAGACACATGTTACTTATTTTACCTCTGTGCACTTTTAGTTTTGCTCCTGAAGGGAGGATTGTGCATGGTATATAGGGAATTAATATCTAGATACAATTGAGTCCCTGTTAATTTATTGAACCTGGCAAGATATGGCCCATTGCCTTTGCTGGAGAACTTTTGCTTTAGGCCTATGGTGCATCCCATTAGAACTTAAGATCCTGTCTTCCTACTCAGCAATCTCTTTGTTTTTCTTAACTGTAGGGAGATCATCAGTGATGGGGAATATGGTTGAGTGAGCAAATACTGGAAGAAATAACAGGCAAGTTATCCAGAGTCCAGGACACTGTCCCTACCATGAAATAGCAAACCCTCTCACAATTAAAATTTGCCTTTCATTCTCAAAATACTTTTCAGTTCCTCGTTCACCTATGATCCAGGTCAGCTTCTAAAGAGAGAATATCACAAACACTTGAATTTGTTTGATCCTCTGCTTAGGAAAGGGTGGTCAGTGCATACCAACCATTCCAGCAAGCACAACACCCCCAGAACGCTCTTTGGAGCTCTTCAGAAAAGTCAATGGAGCTTTGTGCAAACAGGTAATAAAGAACTGGGCTCATTGTATTTGACTTCTTGCCTCCAGTCATTTGTGTTTGGATTTTAATCCTCAAAACTAAGCCTTTGTGGGTTATTATGGCCTGATAATTCGCTCATTCTCTTCATGCCTCTTTTGGATACCATCATCTTTTATTATTTAGATATCATCCAAACTGGTAAATTCTCCTGCTCCCAATAATGTATTCAGAATTAAGACATGCATGGTGCTTAAGACTGGCATTGTTTATGGGTTAAAAGATATCTGAGATTCATAATATGAAGAGAATTAGAGGAAAATGAGAATAGAACAAAGTCAGTAATCGTAATGTGAAAGGGGTTCTAGTACAGGTTTGATAAAATGGTTTTAGACCAAAGAGTCTTAGCAACCCATTTTTTAAATTAGTAAATAAATTTAAGACACAGAGACTATAAGACCCAGCTCTCGGAAGAGAACAGCGCAGAGTCTCTTGCCTCCCATGCCTGGCTGTCCTCACCGGGGCCCCTTGGAGGAGGGTGGGTTGAGTTTACTGCCCCACCCTGAGCAGAGCCCCGGCAGCTGAAGACATCTGGTACCAGCCACAGTCATGCTTAAGACCACTCTCCACACATTTGGACAAGCCTCACACATGAAGGAACCGGCAGAGGAACCCAGGTGTGCAGGACCCAGGACGTAGATCTCCAAGCCTGCTCGGATTGGGGCTGGGCCTTCTCCACCCAGATCCCCCATCTTCCAGTATGTAGGCGTTACACCCACCAACTGCCCCTGACCCGTGTAATCCCATCAATGACCTAGACCCAGAGACTATAAAAACCAGCTCCCGGAAATGCACAGCCACAACATCTTATTATCAGGTTCTTACTCTGGAGAAGCTGGCAGGCTTCCAAAAGTATCCTGCCCACACAACAGAGTCTGACAAACTCCCCTGGCATATTCAATATACCAAAAACCAGTAACAGTGATCGGTCTCATTCTCCTGACCCTGAAAGAGCCTCGAATGTGGCACTTTCTAAAATCTCAAGGCTAGGACGAAGGAGACGTTACTGGTGCCTGCTTGAGGAAATCGATGAACAACAGGATAACGGTGACAGTGATGAATAAATTTAGAAATGTATTTTAATGTATTTATATTCACAGACTATTTGCAAATATAATTCCTTATTAGATTCTTCTTAACGTTCAGAAGTCTTTTTCTGGACTTTCTTTACTCTGACATTTTCTTTTCTTTTCCTTTTTTTTCACAAGGAAGTTTTATTTGGCTTGGAGTAAATGAAACTCAGAGCCCAAAAGGCTCAGTTAAATTGAGCTTGAAACTGAAAACCCATGATGGTCTAGTGAGTGCTGAGCAAAAAGAATATCTGCTATGCTTCACCTCAGTGGAATCATCTAACTTTTCTATTTCTATTTTTTTCTTTGCCTTCAGAACTGGAAGATAAAATATTGTGCAAATATAAAATGAAATCTTCCAGAGATAGTAAAATCTTGTAAGTGGGATTTTTTAAAAAACTAATTGGACAATTCAACTAGAACTAACATGAACAAACTTTACTGAACTAGTTGTAATGCAATGTCTTGATATTACGGGTCTGTGTCCAGCTGGTCATCACACAAATACCACATTCACTACTGACAGCCATCACACTTGGGTCAGTTGGCAGCACGGGAAGAAAAGTCATAGATGAGATGGAGACAGAGAAAGCATTCCATTAGACTGGTCTAACACAGAGGTGCTTGATCAATGTACTGAAACACATTCAACACACCTGTTTAAGAACTTTGGTTGACTTGAATAGTCCAACCTGACCACTTGCTGTGATAATTTGGTTTCCATTTCAACATTAAACCCGATTGAAATTTCCAGTTGAAGCTAGAACATAGAAATGGAAACCTTTCCTTCATTGTGAACCAAGCTAAGGATAAAAGAGAAGTATGTAGGGACCAAGTTTGAAGATTGGCTGGCATTTTAAAATTTGTCTCTGTCTATTGGCTTGGAGTTTTCGTTATCATAAACCTTGGTAATTATGTTTTATACATCCCTTGGGGCTTTAAGACTGACAGGCCTGTGTTTTAGGAGAAAGAATGGAAAACTCCCAACAATGCTTAAATTCAGCTCACTTGGCTCTGTGCATTATGACAACATCTTTCATCACCGTAGTAATCTCATTTAGTAATGTTGGGCAGCATAACAATAAATTGCCTTTATCTTGCCTTTTTTACAGCTCAGAGTTTCCTTTATAACAGACATTTTTCTATAGAAATCACATATATATTTTTTAGTGTTTCTTTCCTTGGGGAAGAAAAGAAAATTGAGCAAGTAGATTTTTTTTTGCATTTATTTGGTATTAGAGATTTCAGCAAGAAAATAAATGCTCACAATTTCAAGGCATCCCTTGATTCTAAGCATTGCCTTATCACATGCACATAACTGTCATTAGAATATTCTTAAAGACCTAAGTACAGGGTGTGAAGACTGCTCACGATGGGATAATAAGAAATGATAGAGAGAAAATGAAATATTAAATATTTTATTAAAGTTTTTCAATTTTATTTTATTTTTATACAGTTATTCACAGGGTTGGAGCAATAGCATAGCAGGTAGGGCATTTGCCTTGCATGCAGCCGATCTGGCTGACCCAGGTTCAATTTGTCCGCCCCTCTCGGAGAGCCTGGCAAGCTACCCACGGTATCTCGCCTTCACGGCAAAACCTGGCAAGCTCCCCATGATGTATTCAATATTTGATAAACATGGCAACAAGTGTCACAGTTGGAGACGTTACTGGGCCACTCGAGCAACGATGAACAACGGAGGACAGTGACAGTGATAGTTGTTCACAATGATTTATTACATTCAATATCTAACACCAATTATACCACCATTACACCTTCCCTCCACCATTATTTCCAATTTTCTTAACCACCACCTAAGCCTGCCTAAATAGCAGGCCCTAAATAATTTATTTTATATTTCTTATTATGATTAATTCTCTAAAAATCATTTTAAAAGATTTCCTTAGAATAAAGTGTGTGAAGATTGTTATATTTCACCCTGGAACCATAAAGCCCATGAATAAGAGATTACAAACACATTATAGATTAAGCCTTATGTGTTAAGATTATTTTAATTTCTTAATTTCTCTTCATTGAGATTGGTTGCCTTCCACTCTACATCCCATCCGATGTGTGTGCTACTTCTGATATATCAGTGGTGGAGAGTTTGAGATTCACAGCTGTGTTTTCCAGGAGTTCTAAAATTTGGAATGTGTTGGTACAGCTGGAGTTAAATTTTTAACTGAATGGTTACTTTGGGGTCCAGAAGCATCTCTGCAGCTTGTTGATCTCTTTTGAGATTTATTTATGAGTCTCTGGATCATGGCCAGCTAATGAGCTTATATAGTGCAAGAGGTAGTTCATGTGTGTGACTGCCAACATCCCCTCTCCCCCCCAAAAAAGGGAAAGGAAAAAGAAAATCAGGTTTTAATGTAAATCAGAGGTTCCATGTATAAGATGATCATATAGATTCTAGCATTGTTACACAAATCAAAGGCAAGAAATTTGGGGCTGGAGCAATAACACAGCGGGTAGGGTGTGTGTCAAACTGGATTCAATTCCCAGCATCCCATATGGTCCCCTGAGCACCACCAGGGGTAATTCCTGAGTGCATGATCCAGGAGTAACCCCTGTGCATCATTGGATGTGACCTAAAAAAGCAAAAAGCAAAAAAAAGGCAATAAATTCATTTACTATAAGGTGAATAGACATTACAATAATAAGAATAGTACATGTGAAAGTTTCTGGTGGAACAGAATTATTTATAATAGATTTTTAGTGTTTATAATAGAATCTTTTAGACATTGATAAGTTTAATAACTTTGATACCTTGGCTACCTGTTGAAAGAACGAAAATGCTAGCAAATCCAGGTAATTAAAATATATCAGGTTATTGATTCTCACAGTTAATCTTGAGGTAAAACTGTCGTCTTCATTGGTGGTTGAGAAGATCGAAATTACAAAAGCTAAGAAAAGCTTTTGTGAAGGCTCTAGTATAAAATGATCGGTCAGCTTTGAATTCAGTATGATGTTGTGTGGATATGAAAATTGATGTTGGAGTGAACCTAAAGAGAAGGACAACCTTGTATTTTGTATCCACCCCCTGGTTTCCACAGTATTTTGTGGACAGTAGCGGAGGTGGAATGTGGTGAGGTCACATGGCCATGAGAGTCCGAAATCTAGAAACTCTGATGTCTTAGAGTGTCCAGAGCAGGAAGAAGTAGGTGGGGTCCGGAGAAGCTCATTGGCTTTAGTTTGATCTATAGACCAGCGTCATCAGCATATCAGCATATCTAAGGAAAACCGGGGGTCTGTCCAATGCAACAGTTGTAAAGGGGAAATAGAAGTCAGCGACAATGCACTTAAATGTCTGAGAGAAGAAAAATGAAGAAGGTGACAAAAAGAGTGAACTAACTGTCCACACCTTTCCCTACCCGGAATCCAGAGACAACCAGTTTGTCCTCTCAGAATCCCAGGTTTAACTTGGGACTGGCAGTCTGTCTTTTCTGGTGCATGCTGGGGAAAGATGGAGTAGGGATTTTCCAACTGTCATCCACGGACTCAGGACAATAGCGTTATGAAAACAGTCCTTCCTCAGCTCCCTCGCTGTGGCCACACTTCCTGATCAACATGGGTTTGGTTATAATCGCTTCTTTCTGTTGACACAAATGTAGTTGGCGACCTCAGGCAGCCCACAGCTGGACCAGGAGCCAAAGCAAACACTCCCCTTTTGGCTCCTTACTTCATATGATTGTAGTTGTTGAATTATGTGCCCAGCAGCCTTCATGGCGACCACTGTTATTATTTCCACTTATTGCTCAATATTCTGTAATTCTAGGAAAGCTCTACATTTCATGGCAGGACAGGAGGTGAGCGAAGCTAAGAAGAGAAGACGTAAAGAGAACATGTAAAGTTGCATGGCAGGACAGGAGGTTAGCTAAGCTAAGAAGAGAAGACATAAAGAGAACATGTAAAGTTGCCCACAGCAGATCTCTGCACAAATGAGGAGCTCTGGAGCTCCTTTCCCTGAGCACTGCAGGGCGAGTTGCTTATGAGATGATGGAGGGAGGAGGAGGGAGGAGGAGTGGAACAAGCCAACACCCTCCAGGATGCATTGGTTTTTTTGTTACACCTGGTTTTCACTCTAGCACCAAAAAGCAATATAAAAATCATAAACTAAATAGTGGTTTTTCTATTTTCCCCATTTTTGCCCACTATTTGTTACTTTAAATTCTATTTTTATTCTACATTTGCATGCATTAGACATTAATGTGCACCCCTGAGCTTACAGCAAGGGAGTGAATTTGCTCGTCTCTTTATTATCTCTGCCTGACTTCTGTCATGGTCCTCCCGTTGTTCATGGATTTGCTCGAGCGGGCCCAGTAACGTCTCTATCACGAGACTTGTTGTTACTGTGTTTGGCATATCGAATACATCATGGGTAGCTTGCCAGGTTCTCCGAGAGGGGCGGAGGAATCGAACTCACGTCGGCCATGTTGGCTGCGTGCAAGGCAAACGCCCTACCAGCTGTGCTATCGCTCCAGCCCGTCTACTGTAGACTTATTTATTTTATCCTATTCATTCCATGTTTCAGAACTTTTCATTCTCTCCCTCAATCTTCCAGCCAGAAGTCTAGCATATCTGTCCATGCCAGAAACTTCTATCAAGTTTTGTCCAGTGGGTTCTATTTCCCTCTTACCATAGCATTGCTCCTTCATCCTTTGTTCAGTACTTCCATATTTTTAAAAGTTATGTTAATGTTGGTGTTTGGGGGCCATCCTTAGCAGTGCTGAGGGGTGGTACTTGGGAGAACTTATGAGGTGCTCAGAATGGAATCCAGATATTCGGCTTACAAGGACAGAGCCATAACTGTACTCTCTGACCTCCTCTAGATACTTTTATGTCTTATTTAGCAGCTACTTTGAACTGTTAAGAGCCTGGGTTCTCTATTGAAAATGCATAGTTTCTATAATATCCCTCATGCACATTTTCATTTTAATTGGCAATTTTATTTAGAGTTCAGGAACCTTGAAGACAAGTTTGTAGGATTATTTGATTTCTTCCATATGCTGTTTTGGGTCACAAAAAGAATAATGAGGGGACATACTCCTTGTCTCTCTCCAAAAATTTCCAAATGCTAAAAGAAGCCACCAAACTCATGAATCTCTAGAAAATATTAACACAAGATTGGAGTGATAGCACAGCGGTAGGGTATTTGCCTTGCACGCAGCCAGCCCGGCCGAGCTGGGTTCCTCTGCCCCTCTCGGAGAGCCTGGCAAGCTACCTGTGATGTATTCAATATGCCAAACACCGTAACAACAAGTCTCAGAAAAATGGAGATGTTACTGGGACCGCTTGAGAAAATCGATGAACAACGGAGGACAGTGTTTATTATTTATTTATTTATTTTATTTTAAGGTACACAAGAAACAGCAATAACCAATTACATCATCCTGGAGGGATAGCACAACGGTAGGGTGTTTGCCTTGCGCGCAGGCAGCCTGGCTGAGCCGGGTTCAATTTCTCCGCCCCTCTCAGAGAGACTGGCAAGCTACCAAGAGCATGTCACACCCACGGCAAAGCATGGCAAGCTACCCGTGATGTATTCAATATGCCAAACACAGTAACAACAAGTCTCAAAAATGGAGATGTTACTAGGCCCACTAAAGCAAATCGATGAACAACGGGAGGACAGTGTTTGTGTTTGTTACCTCCCTGTGGCCCAAGATTTATGTCACCATTGACACAATGGCCTAAGGTCACATTTCCCTTCCAATTGCTGCAGGTGAGGGAGAGCAGATACCAGATGACATTTAATTTTTTTTTTCCCCAAGAAAGTTCTCATCTAGTGAACAGTCAATATAAACCATCAAACTCTTTCCTATATATGACTCAAAGATGAACTTATAGTCAAAAATGACCCCACAAGAGAATCACCAAACACCCCAGAAATATTTTTTCCTTCTCTGAGTTGTTCTGTCACATAGTCATAATAGACCTTCAGATTTATTCTCCCTATGAATACCCACGGAGACTTTATTTTGGGAGCTGGTGACACACCCAGTGGTGACACACTCTGTGGTCAGGGCTCTGCACTTGGGGATTGCTTTCGAGGGGTGTTGGCGATTGAACTTGGGTTGTCCGTGTATAAGGCAAGCTCCCTATCTGCTGTACTATCACTTGGACCCCAGAAACTTAATTTTCATTTGCCAATATTTTTTTCTTTTGGACAGGTAGATAAACAGTCTTGATGGTGACTAGGCACCATAAATATAAGGAAGACCGCCCCCACCCCAAAACAAACAAAAAAAAAGCCCAAGAAAACTCATAATTGTCTGAAAATACTTTGGGGGAAGTTTGAAACACTGTCAACTATACTTTAGAGTAATAACTGTTAGACTCGGTGTGTTAATGGTGTTATGCTTGAAAGTTTTGTTGAAGCACTTTAGAGCGTTCTTCAAATCGAGGACAGTTTTGCTTACCTATTGTTTTTTTGATACAAGTTCTTGTGACTTAGTATAGTCTGTAACAACCCTTTTCTATGCAGCCACCAACTGCCCTGTGCCCACTGAGCCTTTGAAATGTGCTTAATGTAACAGAACGGTGGAAATTTTGTTTTATATCTTTTTAATTGACATAAACTTAAATAGAAATAGCCTCCTACGTAATTATCTCGCACATTAGTGCATTTCCAAGGCGTCAGTCATGAATGGAAATTCTCAGTAGCTCACTCCAGCTTTGCATTTCTAGGAAGAAAGGAAGGTAATGGACAGACATAATGTCTCCTTCTCCCCAGTAACACCAAAGGCCTCCACAAGGAAGCTCTGTATGGGTGTTTACACTTCCTTCCACAGATTATTTTCATAACAGTTTGTACCCTCATGCTATTACGACGACCTCTTCTGGGGTTTGGAGAATTATAGGACTCAAGGACATACCTTCCTTGTGGTTGACCTGAGTTCTTTCCTGGGTACCACATGCTCCCTTAGCATTGCTGATGTAGTCCCAGTTACCCCAGAGCACTGCCAAGAATCTCTGGGTTTGAACAGCAGCACATTCTTGGGCATTTTCATTGAACCACAGAGCTGGTTGGTTGAGAATTTCTGGGAGGACTCCCAGGGTCTTCGGTGCATCACTTGGGCGCTCCCCCTTGAACCCACAAAGATTGCTTATCTAGCTACAGCTTCCCCACTAAACTGTAGACACTATGAAGAAAGGTATCCCTTGGTCTTACTCAACACAGTAATTGAGTACAAACTATAGTGCCTGCCAGAAAGGTGTTTCAAAGTCACACCTGAACAAGGAGTTTTCCACATGGATGAGTTATAGGTCCCAACATGTCTAAACCAATGGGAAACTTGTAATTGTGGAATACCAATGTGAATGATTATTTATTTCTTCCTTCTTCCTCACAGTCCCCAGTGATGTTGGGGTATCCATGCTTTACTACCACTTGACTCACTAGAATATGACCCTTTCTTTCCATTTTGAACACTAAATTGGGAATGGTGTCAGCAAATCATGGCAGCCTCACCCAATTCTCTAGGCAATGGCTAGGCGTGTAACTCAGTTTGACCACTAAGATATGAGGGTTTCTTCTGGGAATACTCATAAAACAGATAATAAGGAACCTGCCCATCCTTTTCGTTGCTTCTATACATTTCTGTGTCTAGATGGGAAGCCCAGCCCAGTTAGAATCCCAACCCTTTGTTGTAAATAATGGAGGAGTTAATCTGCTTCAAATTTCGAAATAGAGAAAGTCCTTGAGATTGAGAGATTTAATAAAGAAACTCTGAAATATGCCCAAAATCTGCACATTTTAGTATAAGAGATTTTTTTATTGTTTAAGTCAATAAAATTAAAATTTTCATAGGCTGACACCTGGGCGTGACTTGACTTCAATAAGTTGCATTTGAATTTATTTCATGCTCAAGTCTTACTCCTGGCTCTGTGCTCAAGGATCACTCCTGGTGGGGAACCCTGGTAAGTCACATGTAAGATAAGTGCCCTATCTCTCTGGCCATCTCTATAAAGCTTTAGTCGATACACTGCTAAGCCTGGGTCCTCATGTGGAGTCCTCTGGGATGAATGGAACCCCAAGCTCATTTGGCTGCTGCAAGAATTCTATTCTTTGCCCTGGTCTTCACACTGCCTCCTTTTCTGCTAACGGCTGGCCAGATGATACTCTCAATTCTTCCTTGTACAATATTCTCTAGGTGTCAGCTCTTATCTCTGCTTCCTTCTCCAAAACACTGAGAAAGAAAGTTTCCCCCACAGATGGGTGTCATAACCTAAAGCCATGTAATCACATTCATATTATTGCTGCATCTTTTGAGGATGAAGGAAGTCTCAGATACTTCCCACACTCCGGGGACAGTGTGGGGGATAATTATGTAGGATATGACAACAGAGAACCCTGCAATCTGTTTGCCAAACCCCACCTTTAAGGTGAATGATTTTCTCCTAAGGCATAGATGCTTTCAAGAAATAAGAGATATTCCAATTTTTGTTTTTGTTTGTTTGGAGGATACCCAGGTAGTTCTGAGGGCTTACCCCTGGCTCTGTATTCAGGGATCACTATCGACAGGGTTCAGAGGATATGAGGTGTCGGCGATTGAACCCAGGTCAGCTATGTGTAAGGCATGTGCTGTTATTTTTTTTTTAGATGCAATCTTTAGAATACAAACCTTCTTCTTCTCCTCCTCCAACTTCTTCTTCTTCTTCTTCTTCTTCTTCTTCTTCTTCTTCTTCTTCTTCTTCTTCT
>JAOXYA010000022.1:20705528-20720182 GCA_028565675.1 Sorex palustris
AATATATTAACATCAATTATAAAAATTAAAACCAATTAATTAATTAATTAAAATTAATGCCAAAGCTATCTGAAATTCCAATGTATTGTGGCCATTATTTTGAAAGTTAGAAAACAATTGGAAAGAAGGATGAGAGAGAACGGAGATATAGGCTGATGTTATAGCATCAAAAACATAAGGGTTGTCTCTTTAATAATTTGATTATTTTAACAATTTGTATTACCTAATACAATGGCAAAAAGTGAAAAATTGAATGGGTAAAGCCAAGTTCCATATTTGATTATAGATAAAACATTATTGATTCATAGTTGCTCAAAAGTGTATTTTTACTGCATAAAGAAAGAAATAAAAAGTGATTATATTAAGTTAAAAGGACACAGGCGAGATGTTGAGCAAAATTTAGAACAGAAACAATTCATGGCTAAAAAAAGAATAATAAAAAAATACTATCACATAATGCAAAAATTGAAAAGAAAGATTTTCACCTTAACAAAATAGGTCTAGCACTGGTTATTTTAGTAGTAACTGAACAGCTATAGTTTTTTTTGGTGGGGGGTACATCTGATTGGGCCCAAGAATTATTTTTTCTCTGAGTTTAGGGAATTTGACAGGACTGAGGGAATCTATGTAGGGTGCAGAGATCAAACCTGGTTGGCTGTATACAAGGCAAGTGGCAAGTGCCTTACCATCTCTCTCTCCTGACTGTCTCTCCTGCCTCAGTAACAGACAATTCATTGATGTCAGGAAATATACTTGGTAGATATTGTTCTGTGTATTTAAGCAAACTTTTTCTCAAATGGGGGCTAAAATTTTCTACATTTTAAACTTAAGAAACTAGATGCTACTTTGGCTAAAAAAAAAATTCCCTGCACTATATATTTTACCCTGTCTTCACTCAACTGCATATTGAAATATGTTCCAAGTCACTGAATTTTACTTTCAAAGCCTTGGGGACACAGAGTATGACTAAACAATTATATAACTGTTGTGTAAACAGACCATGCTGTATGTACATCTAATTTCTAGTTATTGAAATCTCATGTGCATTGATAAGTTATTTTTTTGTATTCTGCTAATTAGCTATGCATACTTCTTCACGTGACCAAGTTTGAATAAACGTGATACAAAATCAGAAAGAGGCAGCTGGAAGGGTGGTGCCGAAATGAGACGATAGGTAGACCCTCTGTCCACTGGCTCCTGTGATCTTGGCAAAAATTGACACCAAAACTTGGATCAGAGTCTTGCTCAAGGCACCGTTTAACTGGAAACAGGAGATCTCATCCAGGGTTGTGTGGGGAACACCTTTGCCAGGAAAGCATCACCAGGATCAAGCAATAATAAACTGAAATCTGGATCTGAATGTGCAGTGTGGAGCCCAGAACTGGGGAGAAAGCTGCAGTGCAGAGCCCTTACAAGGTACTCAACCTGCCCTCAGATTGTGTTCTATTCTGGGACTGTGCCCCTTGCAATCCTCTCATCACAACACCAGAATAGAGGACAAGAAATGATCAGCATCTTTTCATTCCCTCCCCTGCTCCCTCTTTATTCTCCTTCTCCCACCCCCAAACCTTGCCCTTTTCTTCCGTTTATTGTTGTTAGTGGTGGTGGGGTTGAGCACATATCTGAGATGCACAGGAGCTATTTCTTGTTCTGTGCTCAAGAATGACCCCTGACAGTGTTCAGTGGGTGACGTGCAGTTCATTGAATCAGGGTCAACTGAATGCAAGGCAAGCACCTTAACCACGGTACTATCTCTGGACCCCACACATCTCTTTTAGGTTCTGAAGGCAGATTCCCGAGAACCCCAAGCAAATAGCAGAGCCAACTGACAGTGGAGTGGCCTTTGCTACGCCAATCTGCCAGATGCATGACGGAACAGCTTGCTAGTATGCAGATCACATCATCTGAAATATGGTCGGCCTTGCAAGCTCTGCTACCATTCAACCCCTGAGGACAGGCTCTTGTGGCAGGGTGCAGGGTGGTATGCCACCCAGCACTGCTCAGGGTTTATTCCTAATGGTCCTCTTGGGTACCATATATAGTGCTAGGGATTTAATCTGCTGTGGCCACATGCAAGGCAAGTGCCTACCTATCTCTTTATCCAAGGCAAGGGCTCTTTGACTTTGAATACCACTGGCTGGACCACATATTATGTAGCCATACCCAACCCCTGTATGACTACATCAGGACAGTCACAGAACTGCCAGGCATGAGTGACTTTGGATGTCACCTGACCACTCAGAGCTCAGTTTGATATTGGTGCTCAGGTACCTTGGGGCACGCTCCATCGTGAAACTCAGGTTGTCCTCCAAATGGAAGGAATTCAGTGTACACAATCCCCAGACACACACCACCTCAAATTCTTGAGCTCCCCTTGCTGTGCAGAACCTTGGTGCTGGGGGCATAAGTGCTACTGGGCACTCACAAATTTGTACTGTAGATTTCTCACATGCCTGCTCAAATTGGCACAAATGTGCCACTTTGTAATTGTGACTGTGAATCCCCAGGGACCACTCAACTCTGCAAAGATGCAACCAGGCACCAGTGGTTTGAATTTTTAGTGTAAGACCAGTCTGCTCAAACTGGTCATGTCAAACAACCAGTAATGTCACATCGTTGGATGCTTCCAAGTTCTGCTGGGCTGTGGCACCACACTTCCTGCCAGGTAACAGTAAACACAAATGACCAAGGAGTTGCACAGGCCAACTGAGACTACAGCTGCTATTGGTCAGTGACCCCAGTTACTGACCCTGACCAGCCTGTTGAACTTTGACAGCACCACCACCATGAGGCACCAGTAACTGCAAATCTTGGGATACAGTCCATCTGACTAGATTTTCCTTCTATAGCTGCTACAGGGAATTCTTGACTGCAAATTCAGGTGGTTGCCCAGGTCGAGAGTGGCACACTCAAGAGTCGCTACCTACAATTTGCCAACTTCCCAATTGTTTCCCACATCAGGGGGAACTTAGACTCTTACACCAAACTCTCAAGTAGCACCAGATATAACCAAGAAAAGATATTTAATTTCCTTACACTGACAGATGGAAACAAAGGCGTGGGAAAATCCCAAAGCCAGCACAGTTTCTAAGCACCCTGATTTGCAATCAGAGACGAATTAATGGAAAAGAACTTTAACAAGGACACAAGAAAAGTGAGCAAAATTATGAGGAAACCTTGAGCACTTACTCAATTATTGAGGAAACACAGTGGGCTAAAATTAGAAAAATATTCAATATATGGAAACGCATTTGATTTTTTAATTAACTTCCCAATTTTTAAAATCTTTATGTCCTTACCAGATCAGTGTGATGAAATAGAATTATTCTTAACTGACCTTTTCTTTTTTCCTCTTAGAGTGGACCACATCCTCTACACAGTCACAAAGAAGCTTGATGGACAATTCTGATCTCTCCACTTCCCTTTCCTTTACCTCCTTTTTGCATTTGCGATTGACCAGGGGGTCTGCATTTCCAGCACAACTAGACCACTAAAAAAGGTCTGCACCTTCCTTTCTTTCTGCCTCCAAGTTTAATTGTCAGAGGCTTGACTCACTGTTCAACTTGATAATGATGTAGCCCCTTGGGAGCAGGGCTTAAGTTATCCCTTAGAGTGCCCTGCCACAGAGGCAGGGTGGGATGCAGGGAGGAGGAGGCTGGGAGGGATACTGGGATTAGTGGTAGTGGAGAATGGGCACTGGTGGAGGGATGGGTGGGCACTGGTGGAGGGATGGGTACTCGATCATTGTACAACTGAAACCCAAGGACAAAAATGTGTAAGTCTACGACTGTACCTCATGGTGTTTCACTAACAAAATAGAAAAAAATATATCCCTTAGCTTCGGGACATTCCCATTTTTTTTTCGGTCCCAAGTTTATCCCATGGCCAGAAGAGTTCTTGGATTTCAGAAATCTGTGAGGTTTTAAGGTTAGGCTAAGTGACACCAGTGAAATATAGAAGTCAGAAAATACAGAGTACTGTCCCTCCGGTGTGTGACTTCTTGAAAAAGGACAATGCAGGGATTTTTTTTATATTAGTGGTGGATGGGGGGGTTGAATTTATTTTCTGTATAATCTTGTCTGTCAGAACATTTTTAAAAGAAAAACCTTGATTTCCCCACATCCCAGGCATCTATAAACCCTTCTGTCAAGTCAACCCAGTGGCAGTTAATATTTCTAATGAAGATAAAAACACATGGAAAACAATTACATTTATTTTGAATCATAGTTTACACAAAACTAATTGAATTTAAAACTAATTAAACAAGAACACATCAATTAGATATCTATTCTCTCTGTGGTACAATTAAATTGTTTTATTGCCCATGTTTCATAATCGTTGCCAAAAGCAGCCTTTAAATCCTATCATTATTTTTTTCCCCACAGAATGAAACTGAAAATTGTTCTATGTTTTGGACTCCAAGGTGTTTTGATAGGTAGGTTGCTGTTCACAGTGGGAACCTTTTTGCAAACAGGTGTTCTAGGTACATTTGATTTTTTAAAACATCCCCAGTCATTGTAAACACTTCAGCTCCTGAATATCTAGTTCCTGAAAATTAATAGTATTTCCTCCTGGGTGGTTCACTTCTATAATTGCCAGTTCTAAACCTGACCAAATCATCATGAACACTCATGCCTCGTCTTCTCACATTGGTTAAGAAAAAAATAATTATAAAAACAAGCTGGCTTCAGAGCTAAAAGGAGCCAAGATCACTCTCACGGCAGCTCTGAGAATATAGGTGGAAAAGTAATGAAGAGTCCTTTGAATGTATCCTATAGTTAATGTAATGCATTCAGCTTTTGTTCAACTTCCCTCTGCCCACAGGTACATCCTTATTTTTCCCTTTCTGGAATAAGCTAGCATGAGGTGGTAACATTAATTGAAAGAACATTCTCTAAAAAATTTTCCAAGGAGACAATAACTTTTACATTCTTCCATACAAAAGAACTTGTCCTTGGGGCCAGAGAAATAGCACCGTGGGCAGAGGTGCATTTGTCTGAGCTAACTTTGATCCCCTGAACATCACCACGAGTCATGCTTGAACACAGAGCCAGAAGGAAGCCCTGAGCATAGATGGGTTATGGCCCAAAACCCCAAACCAAATCAAACCAAACAAACCAAAGTAACTTGTAGGGGAGGCTGGAGGGTGGCAGGGGAGTGAGACTTTGGTGTGTTTCTGGCCCCTTCCATACACGCCAATCACTCCCGCTCAAGATCCAGGGAAAGGAGGACAGCTTGAGACAACCTTTCCAACCCTGAATCCCTCTGCCAATCAGGGCATTGTGGTTTTCATCAGACACTTAGAGGGCTTGATAACTTGTTTGGAAAATCTAAAGACTTAGCTTGACCTGGCTCAAGAATGACTGGGAAGGCCTGGAGCGATAGAACAATAGGTAGTGTATTTGCCCTGCATGTGGCCGACCCGAGTTCAATTCCAAGCATCTCATATGGTCCCCCAAGCACCGCCAGGAGCGATTCCTGAGTGCATGAGCCAGGAGCAACCCCTGTACATATCCACATATGACCCCAAAAGGAAAGGAAAAAAAAAGAATGACTGGGAATGGTGAGGAGCAACTGTACCTCTTTAGACCTCTGGAATCAGCTTGATATTTTGGGGAGAGCCCCGAATGCCCACACCTTTCCCGTTCCCAATACTCTACAGTCATATCTGTCACCCCTGTATGAATCTAGTGTGTGCCATGCCGCTGTAGCTCACCCGCCCACTCTCCTTCACCCTTCGCTTCTGAGCTGACCTAGGACCTTTATAAAGGTCACTGTCACTGTCACTGTCCTCCCATTGTTCATCGATTTGCTGAAGCAGGCCCAGTAACGTCTCCATTGTGAGACTTGTTGTTACTGTGTTTGGCATATTGAATTACATCATGGGTAGCTTGCCAGGCTTTGCTGTGCAGGAGAGATACTCTCAGTAGCTTGCCGGGCTCTCTGAGAGGGGCAGAGGACTCGAACCCGGCTTGGCCAGGCCAGCTGCATGCAAGGCAAACGCCCTACCACTGTGGTATCATTCTAGCACAAGTCTCACAATGGAGACGTTCCTGGGCCCACTCGAGCAAATCGATGAACAATGGGAGGACAGTGACAGTGACAGTGATTCTTACAAAGGTCAATGATTTTATTTTTGTTACTCGGGCTTTACTATTTCTGGGCAGTTATCATCGTACATTTCCCAGTGCTAACCTGTTCCCAGGTTGTTACCAGACTTGATATGTCACCTGATGTGAAGACCCGGGAATAAAATTCTCCCTCCTAGTTTCTTCCTAGTGCTCTCCATGGCATTCTTCAATAACTCTTTATCTTTACCCATCCCTCTTCTCTGGGTTCTGATGAAAAAATTGTTGACTGTAGCTTTGGGGGTTTATATGTAAGGAATTTCCATTCTAGGAAATAAAACCAGTTGATTAAACACATTTTCTGAGGTCGAACGGACCTTTAGTTCCTGAATGATCTTGTTTCCTATGTTCCTATGTATTCAACAGCAGAGAAATGAGAACCCATCATTCTCTTAAGGTCTCTACTCATCATGCTATCTGGAGTAGTCACTACCACAGATGAGAATGGGTGGACATCAGTTAAATTAAAATGTTTGAATAACAAGTGGGGATCATTTCTAATGTTCTATGTGCTTGCCAGAAAATAGATTTTTCAAAAGAATTAGAGGATTGACCCTTTATTCATCACTGTTACTTTCTAAATATGACCCTTTATTCATAGCTGTTACTGTTCTAAATCATATCCCTGTCCTGATTCCTTCAACACATTTTATATAAAATGGGACTATGGTTTTATATATCCAACTTTAAAAATATGTGGTATCCACAGAAAATTTTTTCTTTGGTGTATTTGTGCAGCTATCTGGGGATATTTAAATATATTTAGTGGTAACCGCATGCTGAGTTCTAGTTTCTGAATTTGTCAACACTGCGTGATACAGATGCTTAGTAAATACTGGAATCTTCTTCGTTTGCTAGTCCATCACTAACCAGCAGGGTTGGTTGCTAAAGACAATTCTATTTTCCCTCTCTCTATAAGAAGGTACTATTTTATTCCAGGGCATTTGAGTCAGATGATTTCTTGTTTTTCAACTATTGCACTGTTAATACCAGGAGTTACTATTCCGTGAATGTACTATGTGCCGCGAATGGTCTCATTCTATTTTTGCAATAATCACGCAAGCTATGCATTAGTGCTCATATTTTCTGTTGGAAGCAGTTCTGGTTCAGAGGGGTTAAGTGGCTTTTCTTGCACTTCATGAACACTCAGGATTCAAATATAGATTTTACTTGTCCAAGTCTCAGCTCTGTCCTCTGAATCACCCATTCAAGAACAGTATTTGCAATTAAACCAGAAGCTAGGAAAATTGTTATTTAGCATTAATAGCAGTAATCATGAGAGTAGCTATTATTTAGTATCTAAAGTGAGCCAGGTATACTATTTTCTGCATGTAATGTTATTAATGCAGCTATCCAATTAGGCCTTTAATATCATCTTTGTTTTAAAACGGAGTGAGCTGGGGTTCGGCCATGTAGAGTTATTTTCCCAAGGTCAGAGAAATAAATGTGCCAAGATTCAAAGACAGGTCTCGCTCATTCGAAATCAGAGGTTCTTTGTTTTATTATATTTTATTGTTTTCTACTGCATAAAACTTCCTATTGAATAAAATGGAAGTACTTATTCTCCACTGTTTTGAAGTGAACATTTAGAAATTTGTCTGACAAAGAATATATTAACAAACGTTGCTGTTGGGTGTGTGAAAAAATCCATCTGGGGCACCTGACAATTCTTTTGTCATTTAATGAGTTGGTGAAATGATGAGGACAATTGAACATTCAATATTTTTTAAGAAGTCTGTGACTCAAGAAAGTCTGAATACGGCTCTCTATATTTGCCACAGGCAGGCATGTGATTTTTGATAAGGTTTTTATGGAGAGGCATCTTCTGTAATGATTCAATAACCTGAAATACAGAGAATGAAATTACTACCATTTGACTCCTTCTCTTTGTATTATTGCTTCCTTTGATTTTTTTTTTCTGATGTTGGTGATAGAAAAGGTTGGTGTTCATTAGGAAAGTACACATATTACATATCTGCCTTCTTGGTGACCGTAGCAGTAGAGAAAATGGTAATTCGCATGGGTAGTGCATTGACAGAATAAAATAGTGAGCTAGTGAAAACAATTAAAACTCAGTACAGGGAAAACTCTGTGTCCTCTGCCCTTTTCTAGGTGATGGATCCTAATTATACTATTTCTTTAATGCTTAAAAATGGTTGTGGTTTTATTTTTTTTAATTGAATCACTGTGAGATACACAGTTTCAAAGTTGTTCATGATTGGGTTTCAGTCATAGGATGCTCCAATACCCATCCCTTCCCCAGTGTACGATCCCCACCACCAATGTCCCCAGTTTCCTTCCCTTCCTCCACTACCCCCATGTCCTAGCCTTGTGGTAGCCTACCTCTATAGCAGGCTCTCTCTCTCTCTCTCTCTCTCTCTCTCTCTCTTTCTCTCTCTCTCTCTCCCTCCCTCCTTCTCCCTCTCTCTCGCTCTCTTGCTCTATCTCTCTTTTCTTCTGGGCATTATGGTTTGCAATACAGGTACTTACAGGGTATCATGCATAGATCTTTATCTACTCCCAGCACTCAGATC
Organism: Sorex palustris; assembly: GCA_028565675.1. NCBI lineage: Eukaryota > Metazoa > Chordata > Mammalia > Eulipotyphla > Soricidae > Sorex > Sorex palustris. Next base: position 20,714,191 of record JAOXYA010000022.1, read on the forward strand.
TTGTCCAGAGTGATCATTTCCAACTATCATTGTCATAATGGTACCTTCTCTATCCCAACTGCTCCTTCTACTTGGGGCAAGCTTCCAACAGTGAAACATTACTCCCGGCCCTTGCTTCTACTCTCCTTGGATATTAGTCTCATACTGTAACACTGTCTGTAGCACTGTGCTCCCGTTGTTCGTCGATTTCCTCGAGCAGGCCCAGTAACGTCTGCATTGTGAGACTTGTTGTTACTGTGTTTGGCATATCAAATACACCACGGGGAGCTTGCCAGGCTCTGCCCTGCAGGCGGGATACTCTCAGTAGCTTGCCGGGCTCTCCGAGAGGGGCGGAGGAATCGAACTCGGGTTGGCTGGGTTGGCTGTGTGCAAAGCAAATGCTCTACCGCTGTGCTATCACTCCAACCCCAGTCTCATACTGTGTTTTTAAAAAATATTCTTAAGAAATGTTTTTATTTGGACTGAAAAATATGATGTTTTCTAAATTTTCCTCAATTGACTAAAGTTTCCAACAACTGCAGTGCTGCCTTTTCTATGATTCTGAGTAACGTGTCCTCGATGACATGATTACTGATGAACAACAGTTAACTTATCAAACAAAGTTAAGGGGACTTTGGGTGCTGATATGGTGATGTCGGTGTCCCACTATATTGACGAGATCTTGTTTAAGCATGCCGTGTAAATGTATGCTCATCACATTGCCAGTGATTTGCAGCCTAGTTTAGCAGACTGCTTTTGGTAAGGCTTTTGAAGTATTTGATTATTTCACACAAACATCACTGATTACATCACTTTCGAAAGAGACAAAAATGCTACTGGGAATTATAAATGCGGTTTCTTTCTTTTCGCCAGAATGTAGCTCTCACCTGCTCTCTAAATTCTCATCAAAGAGGTAGACTCTTCTTTGTGGCTCATACCTCCATTTTATGTTTCCTGAAAACTCTGCAGCTATTCAGGACACAGAGGGCATCTTCTATTCAGGCCATTGTCACCGCTCTCATCAGAGAAAAGCTTCTGCTACACATGCCACCCACAATACTGCTCCTTGTATTTTGAAAGACATCTCTCCCTCTTCTGAATGCAGCCAACTGCTCCAAGTCAAAACCAGCCCTGTGTGTTCATACTGGGCATATTCTAATCACCACAATTGTTTGCTCTCGCATTAGACCAGAGGGAAAAAGAAAAATATATATCTCACCGATATTTTATCTCCGTTTCCAAAGCATCATTATAAGCACACAGTAGATAATTTCCAGGGGCTGGAGCAATAGCACAGCGGTAGGGCGTTTGCCTTGCACGCAGCCAGCCTGGCTGAGCCAGGTTTCATTCCTTCACCCCTCTCAGAGAGCCCGGCAAGCTACCAAGAGTATCTTGCCCACATGGTAAAGCCTGGCAAACTACCTGTGATGTATTTGACATGCCAAACACAGTAACAACAAGTCTCAAAATGGAGATGTTACTGGGCCCCCTCAAGCAAATCGATGAACAATGAGAGGACAGTGTGACAGTGTGGCAGATAATTTCCAAATGCTTGGGAAGTTCATTTTCAGATTTGCCTTGTAACTATAGGGAATTGGAAGTCATATGTGATATTGAACATATTCAGACTCCGAAAACAGGACGGCAGGGGAAACGCATGGCACATATAGGACAGACTGATTCTCAGTCCTTGTCAGGACCTTCCTATATTCTCAGTCCTTGTCAGAACCTTTCTATAATAGGTTAAGTGACAAAGCCTGGACAGACCAGAAAAATCTCCCATTGTGAGAGTAAGATTATGTTACTGATTTTATCCAAGACTCCCATCAGTTAGTCACTTGTATTAAGGAAACCATGTGTTAGCACTTCCACCAGTCTGGGGGCCTCGGGTAGGGATGAGAGAGATTCCTGTTTTTGCCTTCTTCAGAGAGGAAGCCATGTACCAGCCATCCAGCCCAAGGTTACAAACTATAAAATGTGATAAGACCAGACAGCGTTTGGATCTACCATTGCTTCGGTCTTTGTGTTACTGAAACTTCACTTGATGGAGACATTTCTCAGAGTTTAGTGTATTAAAGGAGCATGGCTCCAATATCACAAGGCAACTAACTATCTGGCTTATAAATAAACACTTATCTTTTCCTCTCCTGGTGGAAAAATTGGGCATATTAGACTTTGAGATTTCTAAAATGGAGACCTCCTAAGGGGCTCTCTGGAGTAATTGTGACAGCAGGCGGTGTTCTCTTTGCAGTGTGATTTCACATGTAAACTTCAGTTTCACTGAAATGATCCACAGAATGCCAGAGGATACACAGAAAAGATCATAGCAAAAGGCTCCAGATGGTCAAAGACAGCTTTGGAGCGCAAATTTATCAGGCACTATCCCTGGTCATATAATAGTCAAATCTGTGACATAGGGACTCATGAAAAATAAATCGTCTCTTCACACCTTAATGAGTGGTCAGTCAGAGAAGTGTGGTCTTCTATTGAGTGGCCCCTTCCACCGCCTTCTTTCTTGTTTTAATCAAAAGGTGTTTGAAATGAGAAACTCTTTATACTCCTATAACTCATAGTTCTATACTCTTCTGCCAGAATGAAATTTTCCCTGTTACTGTAAGATAGGTACTGTGCCAATAAGACTCTAGTTTCCTCTTACAACTCTAATTTCCCATACAAATAAAGAATTAAAACAGAAAATTCCTTCACTGTTTTGGATCAACCAGGTGGCTGCATATTCTCTGTCCACAGGAACTGTGTTCATTTTTCTTATTCCAGGAACATAGTCAAGTGCCTGGTTCATATTAAACATTCAGTGAATTAAACAAAGAAATTTAAGAAATAAATATCTGAATTCTGCCCTTCTCCACACTCACAGACCAAACACTCTCCCCAATCTTAGAAGAAAAGGACAAGAAATTCTCTTATGACTATTGAAACACAGAAAGGGCAAGTTAAGGACTTTGGTAATGAGTATATAGCACTTATTAAACTAGGATTGTTTTATTGTTATGTATAGGTATTGAACTCATAAAATAGCATACTTTAGCAAGGCTGAAGTCCAAGAAGGATAATTAAAGCTCTCTGAATTTAAGTATGACTAGCATGTTAAAATATCTGACTCCTATAGTTATATTTACACTTTAATAATTCAGTGCTTCTTTTAATTCAGGGAGCAGCTTGGTGATATCTGGCATGAGAGTACTCAAACTCAGATTTAATTCCTGACTTTACTCATTAAGAACATTATCAATTAGTTTTCCCTCAAGCAAAAATTGTGATAATGATTGTTATGTGACAAGCTAGTAAAAGACAAATAAGCTCAAAAAGTAAAAATATCAAATACAGTATCTATCACAAAATGGGGCCATCTATCCACTGAAATTCACTCCCTTTAATATAGCATGAGAAACTGCACCATTTGAAATAACTTGAGCCTAACATCATTTTTATTTAGGAAAACACTGGAGGACTCCACCAGATGCGAAGCAGTTTCTTGTGATGCACATAATTTTATATTTGTCTGCCCATACACAGAAACTGAAATCTCAGCCTCCCATTTCCCTGTATTGCCGTTCAAATGGCTCCTTTAAAATCCCTTACTGTTAGCTGTTATTTTACACAGACATATCCAATTTAAAATATTCTTCTTTCCTTGGCGTGACTCATCCCTCCTGCGACCAATTTTATTGCTTCTGTTATTTCCCTAGGATCCACTCACTGTTTTCCAATGGGTATTTCTTAAATTCATCTCTGTGAGTACCTCGTTTTCCTGATTCTTTTTTTTTTCAGCTGCAGAAACAGTAATTGTATTGCCCTTGTTATTTCTTGGCTCCCTTGCCTTTTTCCAAGTTTCCTATCTGTTCACACATGATTTTAATGAGCCACCCAATTCGATTACTGAAAGGCATCGGAGTGTTGGATGGGACCGGCCATTCTTTCCAGAAGCACTCTCAGGTTTAATGTCCTCTTGTGATTTACCAAGTGTCACTTAATTTTTCTTTCCTTTTCTTTTTTTTTCACACCCTGACCAACCCTTCATCACAGTCATTATCCTCCTCTCTTGGTGATCTACTTAACACATCATTAAAAAATATGTTCGCTTCAGCTTCTTTCTCTCTGCTGCCCTTCACTTGTCAACAAGACCTGCTCTTCCCATCCACCTGTGGTTCTTCTGGTGCTTAGAATTTGTCAATCATTAATTCTCCTCCCGGTACTATTTTTTTCACAGCAGCAGCTGCTGTATTTCAGCCGAGCTTCATTAGCTATCCTTTTCTTCTCCTCTTGTTTTGAATCTTAGACATGGAAACAGAATCACTGAGTCTAGTCAGTGAATGCCTTAAAGGCAGCGTCTCGGTTCTTTTTTAACCAAAATCAAATATAAGGAAAGACAGCTGGAATGACTCCACTGCAAGAGAATTGAATTTTTTTCTTTAAAAGCTTAATAATTATTAGCAACTGCATAACCACTTTGCATGGACCGATCTGGATTGTTTGCAACAGGTACCAGAGGACAAAGCATGTTAGAAATGATGGATGTACCTGCTTTGCATCACTTCCTGTTGAGAGCACTGGAATCAGAGTAGTGCATGAGGCTGCTTCCATTAGGAAGTTCCTAATTCTAAGAGAAAAACAGATGAATGCGCAAAGCTAAATGCAATCTTGAGCTAAGATAGCAATAATGTATGGCAGAAAGTGGATAAATTAAGTTATTTTCAGTTACGTTCAAATTAAACTTCGTATAGTATAGGTCTCTAAGAAAACCTGACTGGTTTCAAGTTAAATTATTTCCACAGATTGAAAGGTTTTCAATCCAGTTAAACAATTTCAAGGTCAACAGAACAAAGTATTTCTGTCAAACTCTGAGTGTAGGAGGAGCCCCCAAAGCCATTCATACCAGAAAACATTCCCCTATGGGTGCAGCAACCACAAGAACAACAGCACCCTTTATTTAGTTCAGCCTCTGTGCCAGGGACTCTCCCAGAGAGAGACATTAGGATCAATGTAAGCAAAGGACTTAGCTTTGGGTTGGTTTTAGAGAAAGAAAGCAATAGAGAATGAACTCAATGAATTGGGAGATTTTACTGTATGGCATAAGGCTATCAATATCATTGGGAAGAACAAAATGAAGTAAGAAAGGCTGGAGAGTACCAGGAAGAAATGAAGGAAGGAGTAAAGAAGAATGGGAGGGACGAAAGGAGGAAGAGAGAGGAGGAAGGAGGGAAGGAAGAAAAGAAAGAAGGAAGGGAGGGAGGGAGGGAGGGAGGGTATAAATTATGAGAGTATAAATAATCCACAGGCACAAATATTTTATTTATAATGTATCTATTAGCGGCATGTCAGATAGCAGTGACACACATCTTCTATTAATGTGAAATGATACTCATTGCTTATTCGCTTATTTTGTCATATTTTCTCTAGAACCCAGCAGAACACTTTACAAAGCATTATCCTTTGTATTGATTCACTTCAATTAGTGACATCATAGTCTAGACAGATCTTAGCAATGTGCCCTCAATATGCTGAGAGTGTGCATGCAAGTGAGATCTGTTTCATATGGATTTGAGATGTGGTAGAGGTTGGATGCCAATGCAACCTGACAGAGTCTTTATGACGTACATTGTTATTCTTTTTGGCAGGATCACGCTTTCACTTTGTTTTATAAGGGTATAGTGAGGTTGATTCTTGCTACTGTTGTCATTTCAAGGCTTTGAAAACCATCTCCATTTTTTTTGTCCTGAATCTTATTTGTGTTTTGTCAGGAGTGGAGTTTGGAATCAATCGAATACATATAAATCAAATGTGTTTCTGCACTCTATATTCTTCAGTTTCCCAAGGAGAGGCCTTATACGTCTAAGTTTTTGTAAATATATAACTTAAAATTTCATTATTTTGTCTTATTTTGACTTTTGGACCACACCAAGGTGTAAGTAAAAAGTAAAAGGCCCTCCTGTTGATCATCGATTTGCTCGAGCGGGCCCAGTAACGTCTCCATTGGAGACTTTGTTGTTACTGT
>JAOXYA010000022.1:20769523-20782050 GCA_028565675.1 Sorex palustris
TCCAATGGAGACGTTACTGGGCCCGCTCGAGCAAATCGACGATCAACGGGAGGGCCTTTACCTTTTACCTTTACTGAACGAAAATGATATATAAATGAATTTTCAAAAGCCTTCATTTTAAATTCTTATTTATGATTTTAGCTTTTCTTTTCACTGACATTATTTTTTTTTTGTTATTGTGTTTGTTTTGAGGGGCCACACCCAGCAGGGCTCAGGAGTTACTCCTGGCTCTGCACTCAGGAATTTCTCCTGCTGGTTCTAGGGGACTCTATGGATGCCGGGGAATGAATCTGGTTTGCCCTCATGCAAGGCAAGTGCCATAACTACCACTCTGGCCCCTGGGACATTCTTAAGTCACTAGGAAATTGCTATACTGTGCTTATCAAGTCAACACGTCGTGAAGTCTAAAAGTTGCCTTAAGAAACATTTTTTCTGTAGGGAAAACATAATCATAGGGAAAAAAGACCGAATTTAACCTGTGGCTTTTATTCCTTTAATGCTAACGTATTTCCCCCTACTTAGGAAAATTTGCAAAATATGTCAAGGCAAGAATTTTTTCAGTATTACAGCCAATGAGTAGGTATAGTCATACTTTAATCACATGATTATTTATTTTGTTACCCAGGCACCACATGGTGCCAGGAATTGGTTCCTCACATATGTGAAGTATATGCTATACTTGAGCATTATCCATAGCCCAATAAGATGGAGTTGATGGAAACTGTGACCTACCCATTTTGCTTCCCTGCTAAATGAACCTGGAGCGATAGCACAGAGGGTAGGGCGTTTGCCTTGCACATGGCCGACCCAGTTTCGATTCCTTCATCCCTCTTGGGGATTCCAGCAAGCTACTGAGAGTATTCCACCTGCACGGCTGAGCCTGGCGAGTTCCCTGTGACATGTTCAATATGCCAAAAAAAGTAACAACATGTCTCACAATGGAGACATTACTGGTGCCCGCTCAAGCAAATTAATGAAAAACGGGAGGACAGTGCTACAATGCTACTAAATGAAGATGATAAATCAATGATCATTTTTTATTCTTATTTATGAGTTTAGCTTTTCTTTTTATTTTTCTTTTCATTGTTTATTTTTGTTAATTTTGCTGTTTTGGGGGGCCACACCCAGTCAATCCTAGAGATTATCAGAAACAAAGTTTCTTGAATTATAAACAATGGAAAAATTCACATATTCAAAGCCACAACACATAATGGCTGTACTATTGGTCAGCATTGGCTATACTGTTGTCAACTACTAGCACAATTACAACTGGGATGTCACCTAATTTGTCATTGTCACACTGTCAAGATCAAAACTAAATAAACACCCAACATATAGTTGCTAAATGAATATTAGAATAAAATTTGTGTGAAAAAATATGTTAGAATTGGACTATGTATATATAGCCACCAGTCTGTACTGTTGTGATCAGTGACAGAGTCATCTTGAATTTAGGCCATCGAACTCCAGAGGGGATAAAATTGGCAAACTCACTATTTGATGATACTTTGAATTGTAACCTAATCCTTCAATCCATTTGCTGCTATTCTCTTTTTCAGAGTCCAACAAGCCACTCCATGCATTTCCTTTCCAAGCCTCCAAGGAAAGCTGTGTTCAATGGGAGATGGAGTAAATTTATCTCTGCAGAAACTGGTGAATATTACAACCATGTTCATCGCATTCTATATATGCATATCTACAATTCTAGGTCTAGAAGCAAACATGAACATAACTTTTCTTTACACCTATCCAATTATTTATTCACTTTTGTATTCATCTGTACATCCATTCTTATATTGAACTAATATAGATGCTAAACTATAAAGTTATAATGTTTGATCATTACTTTATACTGATAGTTCTATAATAATTTGGGTTAAAGCTTTTATTTTCATTTTCAGTAATTTAATTGGGATTAATTTTTTAAAACACCTGTGATTTACAATGCTGTTAATGAATAGGGTTCTGTGCATACAAAGTTCCAACACCATATTCTCCACCAGAGTATCCACTTCCCTCCACCATTTTTTAAGTACTGCCACCCTCCAAACTGCTTACCCCCATCATAGGAATCTCAACCAGCTCTCAGCATTCTGCTGATTTTAGCCATTTGTTATTCCCTTACTACAGGTTAAAGTCCCCCCTCTTTTTTTTTCTTTTTTTTGTCACACCCAACAATACACAGGGGTTACTCCTGGCTCATGCACTCAGGAATTACTCGTGGTGATGCTCAGGGGACCATATGGGATGCTGGGAATTATGCCTGGGTCAGCCACGTGCAAGGCAAATACCCTAACTGATGTGCTATTGCTCCAGCCACCACGTTAAAGTTTCTTAAGTCAAAGTCTAATGACAGGATTCTGTGTATTAGATACTCAGGCACACAATGAGATGATCTGGGAAACAGAATTCAACGTCATGCACACATATCTAGCTGTTTTGTTTTAATCTTGCCATCAAAATATTTAGAACAATTAGCTTCATTATTATAAGTGAATTTGTCTTCAGGAACGTGGAAAACTTAGCCATCTACTCCCCACAAGCCTGAATCCCCTTGAGGGTTTCCCTGTTAAGTGGCAATTCATCATACTAAGATGAATCTACAAATACATTTTCAGGCATTCCAGTTTGATTGCTAAGAAATTCTCTAAATTGAGAACAAATCATGTTTTTTCTTCATTTTTAACCCATGTTTTCCTATCCTGAGTCTTTAGATCTTGCAAAAGATGACTTTCTTCAACAATTGATTTTAAACAGGAAACACTTAAAAATATTTGAAAACAGATTAACTTTCCCCACCTGAATACTCCTGTTTCTCTGAAAGCTTTCCATATAAAACCCCACAGGGATGTTCCTCTGGGTGGTCTTCAGACCATCTCTTACAAAATCATTTGAGTTTCCTATGGATAAATGTCAATCTCAAGGTTTCACCTGGGATGCACTAAATCAGAAGGACAAATAGAAGAGCAGATTCTCTGGCTCAGGGGAAGGACCCCCAACTGAAGGGAGTGTCACCTTCTAACTGTTTTGGTTCTGGTCTTTGACAGGTCTTTGAACTCTTCTCTCTGCCCATGGAGTGAATACCAGTGGGGAACTTACCTTTTGAATCTCAAAAGTACTTTTAAATGTTTTTCCAGAAATTGGCAAAGGCATATGCCTTGGGATTCCAGAATTCTCTGATAGATGATAGAATTTCTAGCAAGAAGTGTGGTGAAAACCAGAAACTCACTGTTTAAGATACTGGATACAACAAATAGAAGGGATCATTTTGGGCTCAAAAGTGACTAATTAGGTAGAATGTTTGTTAGAGGTGTGAGACTCTGAAACGTAACTTTTCTTATCATTGGTAAATTCTATCCAAGGCCACAAACTAAGTTGGGAGAATATATATCTCCTTGGGAGTGAGTCAAGAAAAGAGAAATTTAGCTACAATTCTTTGAATCTTTGCATCAGAAACTTTGTATCCAAACTGATCCTCAACCACTAGGACATGGCAGCTCTGTGGAAAAAAAGGGAAAAAAAAAAACAACTTTTATTTGACTGAGAGTTTGGAAATAAAATACCAACAACTACCCTTTATTGTATGAAACCCATGATTTAGTGGGTCTGGAATAAGCTCCAGATGCTGATTTTGTTTACATTTTCCAGGTGTGACTGTAGTATGCATCTTATATTGAGAACTATATCCTAAATAATACACAAATCCCTTATTTCTGGTACTTATTGTCAGAAGTGATCTGAACACTGTAGTTAACAGATAACAAAATCATGAAAATGCAGTGATAGTTAACTATTTATTGGCTAAGACTTCTCTCCTAATCCACTGCTTTTGAAAAATTACTTTTTACTTTTCGAATCTCTAGAGAAGAGAGACATGTTCAAATTATTTGTAGGGAGAAGACCACCTCTCTGCTATAGGGAATAAATGAAAAGAAACAGATTAAGTGAATAGAGAAAATTCTATCACTATCAGTCAGGTATAATAAAAATCATCTTTTAAGAAAATAATAGATTTTTTCCAACCCTTTTAAAATTTAAAATTTAGGGTTTCCCTTTATTATTCAGATCATAAAAGCGAAAACCAAAAGAAAAGTAATATTTAAAAACAGTGAACAGTTTTGTAGGTGCAAGTTAAAGTGTATAGCATTGCAAATACAGGTAGTTAATTCATTATACCCTAAAAACATGTATGTAATTAGCATTGTGGGCCCAATCTCTTTCATTTGAAATAAAACATGATTTTTTTTCCTTTTTCACTCCCGTGCATAGTCATACAGGGTTTTACCCCCCTCTACTGAGAAACAATACACTCTTACAAAACCACATTACAAGTAATACTGACCTAGTTTGCTCCTCCACCCCCAAGCCCCACCCCCAAAGATTCAGCTTTTACAGCTGTTGTGCACTGTGAGCCAAATCAAAGCCCAGTGAAGCTTTGTAGTTTCTGTAGCTTCCCACTTCTTTGCAGAAAGTAACAAGAAATCTCGGGATGAGTGAGCTGGTGCCAGCCGGCAATAGATCTTACAAGTCTGACTTCTCCTCTCATCTTGGGGGAGCTAAACTGGCCGAGGAAAGCCACCTGTCACTGGACCACTGGCCTTCCCTGTAATCAAGGATCTCTTTGATGGCTCTGGTGAGAACCCTGGAAATCTGTGGTGTGGCCTAACATGAGAAAACTTCAGCCCCAGTGTACGACAGGGATGAAGTAGAGACATCAGTGATCAGCCTTCACATTACTGACATGTATGGAGTAGAGATACACATGCCTGTTCTTTCCATATGTATCTCGTGATATTTGAACTATAATTTTATGTTGTCTGGCTATGTAAAAATTACATTACATTTAATTAATTAATTAATTAATTTATTTATTTTGGTTTTTGGGTCACACCCGGCGATGCACAGGGGTTACTCCTGGCTCTGCAGTCAGGAATACTGGCTGTGCTCAGGGGACCGTATGGGATGCTGGAAATCGAACCCGGGTCGGCCGCATGCAAGGCAAATGCCCTACCCGCTGTACTATCTCTCCAGTCCCTTAATTTATTTTTTATGTAAAACGTTAGATTTTCTTTGGAGTTTAGTTTTCTTGTTAAGAGGACCTTTTATAAGTCTCTATATGCTGACATAGTAACAATGACTTATGGGAAGGATTTGCATGAGAAATCAGCAGGAGATGACCTAGGGTGAGACGATTAGATGTTTCGGCTTTGGAATCTGAATCTGGACCAGCTGATTCCAAGATGACAATGTGCGCACAGCTTTCACCACATCTGGTGAGGGGGCTGTGTCCAGGCCCATCAATGTCTGCCCATCACAGAGGCCCACAGTTCAGCTGAAATTTCCACTACAGGGAAGCTATTTTTTACATGTTGTATCTTGTCTCTGACTTTTGGTCTAATTTATTAACTTCATCCTCCTGCCGATTCTGTGCCGGCTGCAATAGCACAGCGGTAGGGCGTTTGCCTTGCACGCAGCCAACATGGCCGACCCGAGTTCGATTCCTCCGCCCCTCTCGGAGAGCCCGGAAAGCTACCGAGAGTATCTCACCCGCACGGCAGAGCCTGGCAAGCTCCCCGTGACGTATTCGATGTGCCAGACACAGTAACAACAAAATCTCCAATGGAGACGTTACTGGGCCCGCTCGTGATCGTACTATTTCTTCTAAATACTTTTCCTTTCTAAACATGATGACTGCTTAGTGCATATACTGCAAACCATGACATCCAAAAGTAAAGAGAGAGTAAGGGGGAATCTGTCTGCCACAGAAGCAGGGACTGGGAAGTGGTGGGGTGGCGGAAGGGACACTGGGAACTTTGATGCTAGAGAATGAGCACTGGTGGAGGAATGGGTACTCGAACATTGTTTGTTTGAAATATAAACACGAAAATGTGTAAGTCTGTAACTATCTCACTGTGATTAAGAAAAAATAAAGTAAAATAAAATAAAAAACCCCTTTCCCTTTAAAATTGTCGTGAATTATTTTCTGTAGTTTGTCACCAGAGATCTTGTCTGATGTGTATGGTTCTACTAAAACCACTTTTAGAATGGGAGTGATAGTGATTGTTTAAATCCTAATCCTGGCAATACCCCTTGGGAAAATATTATATGATGTTACAAGATATGTGAAATTAGAATCCAGAATACCAACACAAAAAGTGGAGATTAGTATTAGCAAATTCAACTATGCCATCAAATATATATAAGAAAAATCAAGAAATAGATGCTGTTGATGTTTAGAGTGAATCTACTTTCCGGAAATTTCTTCAAGTTCAGTAAATTTTTTTAAAATTTTTTTCCAAGTGAGGTAGATGTCATTTTGATTTGAAAAAAGGTCTTCTTTATGAAATCTCCATATCTCATATATGTTAGAAGCTCCCAACAGCTAATCTTACTGTGCACTGTATTGCCATTTTTTGGTGTTTTTCATCTTGGCTCAGAAGTCTCTTCTCCTCCTGAGGCCTCAAATCTGGGTCAGGCAATCTCCATCACTGTGGGCTTGAGGAAAACAAGCCTTAAAAGCCACTCTCTCTGTCTCTTTTGGAATGTCCTGGTCCTTTTTCATTTATTGCTTGGTTGACCTAGTTCTAAAGGATTCTTCTCTGGGACGCCTAGACTTTGAGGGACCCCAAAGGAAAGGAAATGAAAGCATCTAAGCAGACTTTGTGTGGTGCGTGCAGGCTTCCTCAGGTGAAAGGAGGGAGTCTTGGCAGTTGTCTGCTTAGACCGAGCTAGTTAAATGGGAAGAGCTGCGGAAGCCCCTTGGGAGTCCAACCCTCCTTTCTATAGTTTTTCTTTGAAAAGGATAAAGATAGGGTCGAGTGCACACAGATGCTTTTTCCTGTCAGGGGGGAATTCAAACAAAGATTTCCTTTAAAGACAGTGTGCTTAGTACTGTCTAGTGACGGATGAATCTCAAAAGATTCTGTTGCACTGAAACCCCAATGAGCGGATTCTCGGTGGAAAGCTGAGACGAACTTCTCCAAACTTTTCTCTTCTTGCGCTTTGTTCCCTTGACACCTCATTTCCCTTTTCTGGCTCTGTTCCCTCATTCTAGTCCCATTTGGTCCCTTACCTACATGGAATTTACCCCAAGGAAAAAAAAATAAGGAAAAATCTCCTAAATTGCCCCACTCCTGAAGAGAAATAAAAGCATGAGAGTTGAACACCACAACTTCCTTTCCAAGCAGAGAAGCACTGTGTTGAAAGACCCAAAGTTGAAATACTTGCTTAGTCTTCTTTTTTCCCGCCTCATTTCCAACTTCTACATACATTTCCCCAAGACTCCTATTTACTTCCGGTACAGGAATCCTGGAACAAATAGGCACTTCCGGTTAGTCAGACTCAAAACTTTGGTTGCCCTAGAAATGAGAAATAGGATAAAAATTTTTTCTCTTATTCTCAAAGAACAATTTTGTTCACTTATTCCTGAAGTTCACGTGCATCGCTCCCCGTGAGCATCTCTAGTAGCCTGAGTTGTGCAATTGCCTTCTTGTGAGGGCAGATTTTGAGCGATGAAATTTGACTGCATGATTATAATTTTGCTGGTCTTATCTTCAACTACAAGTTACAGGAGGTTTGAATGGACTTGAATAAGCAGGTAGGGGGAAATATTTGGAAAAAAAGACTTTGACTAAGATGTCCCGACGATATAAAAAAGGGGAATTAAAGAGCGCTTATCATCACTCCTCATTTTAGAGCTCCTATCATTTCTATTTCCCTCAAGAATTCTCTCTCGAATATCTAAAAATGAATGAAAATTAAGAAATCCATTCCCTGTATATGCCACCAGGGCTGCCGTGCATGACTATGTAGATATGCCTTGCATTAATTGGAAGGGAAATTATTCTCATTTTAGTCTGTTTCTGTGACTGCCCCTTGCATCTCGTCTTTGTACATTTTCTCTCTTCAGACAGTACTCAGGACATAATGAAAAACAGAGATATCCATTACATCACAGGAACAAATATAAGCATGCTGTCTTTGTCAATTATTCTATGATCTGATGGGGATTGACTCCTATCTATTTCTAGTCTCAGAGCACTGTAATCCCCCACCAATCGTGTATATTACCTATATTAATTGGATTTCTGCCGTGCGCCAAGGAGTTAGCTAAGTGATAGTTATATGATACTCCATATACTCTAGTCATGCTTACAAAACCAGAATTTATTATTATATATATTATATTTCTGAAACTATATTCTTATGGTTTCATTTAGTCATTTAAAATGTGATACAATTTAAATATAAAAATATTCCTTGTTTTAGAGTAAGTTTTTATGATTTTTAAAAACACACCAAGACACCATAATCAAGATTTAGGACTGCTTTTTAATCACTCTACAGTTTCTATCATGTCTCTTAAAATTCAATGCTCCATACAACCCATGTAAACTATCTATTTGATCTCTACGCTCTAATTTTTTCCAGAATGTTGTATACATTGAAGCTGTGCATTGGGCCTGAATTCTTAAACTCAGCATCATAGACTTAAGATTATGTTCTTGGGTGTGTCAATTTTTTGTTCTTTTAAATTACTGAGAACCATTTCATGGTAAAGATGTACCATCATCAGTTCATCCATTCATCCTTTGAGGATCATTTAGACTGATTCTAGTCTTTATAGATTATGAATAAATTTGCTATAAACAACTATTTGTACGAAGGGTTTTTGTTTGCCTTCTTTTCATTTCAAGGTAGATACCTAGAATTAGGACTGAATAATTTATTTCATAAGAATTGACAAGCTAAAAATTAAATAAAAATAAATATGTCAATAAATAAATACCAGGTTGTGGGGCGGGTGAGAGCCCTCTCCACCCCAAGGGACCCAGCCCCGGTAGCTGACCTCCACTACCCAACCACCGCCATGCTCCAGGCCACTTTCTGTACACATTATAAGACACTTCCTACCACTTTCCACAATTACTACACCATATCTGATGGGGTTCAGACAGTAGGCTACAAATCATAGAGAGAAATGTATAAATATATGCCTCTCAGAGAGTCCGGCAAGCTACCGAGCGTATTCTGCCCTGCAACTGGCAGAGTCTGGCAAGTTCCCCATGGCGTATTCAATATGTCAAATACAGTAATGACAACAGGTCTCATTCCCCTGACCCTGAAAAACCCTCCAATCGTTGGGAAAAGATGAGTAAGAAGAAGCTGCCAAAATCTCAGGGCTGGGAGGAATAGAGACGTTACTGGCGCCCGCTCGAGTAATTCAACGATTAACAGGATGACAGTGATACAGTGATGTAAAGCAAAGCAAAAATCCAATTCTGAGCACACAGGGAGTCAGAGCAGTGTGGGTTGGTGATGAACAAATCGTATAAAGGGGGCCAATTTTATGGTGGTTATGAAAATTAGACTTTTGGTGGGGATCATAATTTAGTGAATGCAGATTTCAAATTATAAAGCTGAACACATGAAACTTGTAAGATATTTTTTAACGTTTCTTAAATTTTTTAAGCAGACATTGACAAATGAATATTTCAGATAGCTAAACCATTTTGCATTCTCACAAGCAATGTAAGAAAAATCCTGTCACTTCCAGTGATTTGTGTTTGAGTGGTTAGACTTAAAGAGAAATTCGGCCATTCCAATATTGTATCTGGTAGGGGTTTTAATATGTATCTCCTCCATGAATGCATTTACACACTATTTTATGCATTTATTAGTCTGTACTCAGTTTTATGCATTTGGAGATAGTCTTGTGCATTTATTAATTTGTGCTCCGATTTTATCTTTTAGAATCTCCTTCCTGTGAGGAGTGCAACAATAGACAAAAATTTCATCTTGTCTAGAATCTTCTACAACTTCCCAGCTAGAAATAATCTGTGAACCTCGATGGTGGTTGATAAACAGTCACGAAGTGTCTTTACTGCTAAGTTTCATACAGCATTCTACTTCTATGTTTCCTTAAAAGATAGTAAATTAGCAGTGAATAGGGACGCTGTGCTATTCATCTTTGTATCTCAAATTCCTTCTTCAAACTTAGTATTTAATTTGATAAGTGATTATAATATATTAATTCAGATCCATTGAATTTTCTCTTAGCCAATAACAGAGCTAGACAGTTTAATTACAGTAATGCTGTCTGTTCAGATGCTATGTGATTCTATTATTTAATCTGGCTGTAGGAACCAGGCATAGCAAATATATTGAGGGCACAGGACTGAAGCAAATATACATATACCTGGCAGCTGATAATATAATTGTATATTGTTAAGAATAATAAAATGTACTGAATGTATCACAAAAGGCAGGACTTGTACTGTCAGAGGTTTCAAATATTATTTAGTTTTTCATAGCAACCCTAATTAATTAGATATTATTCACAAATATCTTCACTTTATAAATCCAAAAGAATGGTAAATAACTTACTCAAAGTCAGCCAGCTCTTAAGTTGCAGAACGGTTTTGAGATTTGAACTTTGTCATTCTTTAAATGCTATGCCCTTTATGACTTGACAGGACAGCCCCTGTTCTATGCCATGCACGATTCTAGATCATGGCACCCACTGTCTTCTGTCTGCTTTAAAAAATCAGAGCATAAGAGACCTGACAAGGGGTTTCCTGTCTTGGAATTCAAAGAGCTATTTGGGTGTCTTAGGTACTTTGTCATCGTGAAAAACGCAGTGTCTTCAATAAGAAGTCAAAATGCCATATTCTGGTGCATGAATGTGGAGACTGATATTCTCACTGATCAGAGTTCAGCAACTGTTAAATACCAGCGGTGTGTGTAAGACGGAACAAGTGGGAAGCTTCTGTTCTTTCCATCACTTCTGTCCCTCAATTCAAGATCCTGTTGCTTCCTTTAATTGCTTTTACTTTATTGGGTAGTACCTGGCAGTTTATTAAGTCAGATAAACACTGATTTATCACCAAGCTTCCACTCTAATTCCATTTCCACACATGGTCTCTTGTCAGCCTCACAACTCAGCTCACTATTGCATATGTGAGTGTTATTAGGCTATCAACAACTACTTAAACTCTTAGAAAAATGCATTTATTAAAATTAAGTAATACACAACATTCAAGAGTGTGCTACTGAAAATATTGACAAGTAAGCAAATTCTGCAGGAACTGCCACTAGCCCCATGTTGGTTTGCACTACCCCCCACCCTGGCCCCCTTCCATTCTCGAATATCTTACAGAGACACGGGGTCGGTCACTCCAACTGCTTCCTAAAAGTACCTGGCATAACATGAGTTTGGCAGTTTAGGGTAAGAGAGATATAGTGTGGCATAAGTCACTTGCCTTGAACCTCACTGAGCCCTGTTCAATCCCTAGTACAGCTTCTGGTTCGCTGAGTAGTGTCTTGAGCACAGAGCCAGGAATTAGCCTTGAGCATAGCTGGGTGTGGCCCCCAAACAAACAAACAAAAAAACAAAGAAGATGTGAGAAGTGGGAGGTAATTTATTCAATGCATGAGAACATTATGCTAATAACCTTTTGGGGTGACTTCCCGAGAATGGAGGACCACATTTTCTGGTAGTCTGGGAGTGAGGAGGATGACAAGTGTTCATTCTTTCCTCACCTCTTCCTCTCTTTCAGGTACAGCCACCATTCTTTTCTATGCCACGTTTCGGATCTCACCGTTATGACTTTTGTTCTAACATTTCTTACTTTGGCATGTATACATTCAGGCCCTAATTATAATCCATTGCCAGTCCAGATCTAAAATCCTCTCGCCAGTTATTTTTTCCCCAAAGCTTTCATCTTTTAATTAAAATAGATACCTCAGTTTCTTTCATCGTACGGCTTAGTTTTCTTTCATCTAAAGTGGTTAAGCTCCTCCCAATTTATTTTATAATTTGGGGTCTGATTGTAAATGAACAACATGGTGAGGAAAATTCTGGCAATTCTTTAATTTCTGAAAACAACATGATGAATGAAGTGATGCTGTGGTTGGTGGTATGATAGCAAATATCTACTTCAAATTGTTGAAGGAAGAAGTGTGGATATTTAAGCATTGAGACAGATGGGAGATCAACAAAAAGAATATTAAGGATGTGATGATTCTGTAGGTCTTTGAAATTATATTTTAAAATATTGTGGTATGTTGGTTTATTTTGTGGGTCTCTCAAGGAGGGTTCAGCGTACTGAGGACCACTTCCATCGATACCCCTCTATTGATTGCGTGGGAGTGTCATTAGGAGTGAGAATTCTCACTGAAGTAACTGAAAGTGCTACAGCCTGCAGTGAGGTGATACAGGCACTCAGAGGTACAGGGAGTCACCTGGTGATGCTCAAAGGACAATATGTTAATGGGGGTCAAGTCTGGGTCCTTATACATTCAAGGCATTAACCACTCACTTCTGAGCTATCTCCACAGCCCCATATTTTTATTTATTTATTTATTTATTTATTTATTTATTTTGAATACCCATCCCTCCACCAGTGACCATTTCCCACCACTACGGATCCCAGTATCCCTTCCACCCCCCATCCCCCCCATCCCACCCTGCCTCTGTGGCAGGGCATTCCCTTTTGTTCTCTCTCTCCTATTGGGTGTTGTGGTTT
>JAOXYA010000022.1:20835201-20847574 GCA_028565675.1 Sorex palustris
TTACCCCAACACTCAGATCTGCTGAAAAGGCAACAGTAGACAATTTGTTTTCTATTGCTGGTTAAGAATAACATATGGTGTCATGTGGCTGCAGTAGTGGCCGTGCGATTTTGAAATTATGAAATTTTAACACTTATATCTGGAGAAATTTCTGCCCAAACCTGTTGGGTTCTGAAATCTGTTTCTAAGTCTCTGGGATAGTTGCCATTAATGGCTTGATCAGGAGCCAGAGAGGCCGTTTGTGGGTGGCAACTTGGGGTCTCTTTGGGATGGGGAGGAAATAGCCAGCTCCACCCCCATCCCATTAGGCCCCATGTGTCTTGTCACTGTGGGCCCAAACCTGACTGCCCAATGGCTTCTGGCAGATGGCGGCCACAGAGCCACTAAGAGGGAGCAGGTGGAGGGACAGCACCCTTACCCCACTGGAGTGGCCTAGCAACAGTAACCTACTGCGGGGTCCAAACGCATTTCTGCCAAAAGCCGCTGGGTTTCAAGATTTGTTTCTGAGTCTTTGGGATCATGGCCATTAAGCAGCTTGATCAGGAGCCAGAGAGGCCATTCGTGGGCGGTGACTTGGGGTGTCTTTGGGATAGGGAGGAAAGGGCCGGCTCCACCCCCATCCCGTGAGGCCCCATGTGTCTCGTCACTGCGGGCCCAGTCTGTCCAGTGGCCTGTGGAGGATGGCAGCCAACACGCCACCAGGGGGAACAGGCCAAGGCACAAAACCTATTCCCACCAGGATTGACCTAGCGCCGGTAATCTACTACAGGGATTGGACACATTTCTGTCAAAAGCCATTGGGTTTCAAGATTTGTTTCTGAGTCTCTGGGATCATGGCCATTAAGCAATTCCATCAGGAACCAGAGAGGCCATGCCTCCAATTATATAGCTGAGCCCGAAGTGGTTTGTGGGTTTGTCTCCCACATACCTAACTTTTGGCCGTTTACTTTCTTGGTATACTTTGCCCCAAGTTTTTGGGGTCTCGCCAAAGGCACAGCAGCAAGTAATTGGAATACATTTGGGGTATCTGGAAGTCTGAAGGCGCCATCAGGCTGCTGATGCACTTGACTCACAGGTACAGATTGACCTGCTGACAGCACCGTACCCCCTAAATTTCCCATTTTCTAAGGGATTCTTTACTCAAATTTCTAGTTGTATAGATTTCTTTTGTTTAAATAAATAAGTAGCCAGGCTGTTTCACTCAGGGCACCCAGGAGCAGGGTGGGTAAGACCCCTCCCCACCCCAAGGGACCCAGCCCTGGCAGCTGAAAATGTCAAGAACTCAACCACCCCCATGCTCAGGGCCACTCTCCACTAATCGGGCTCAGACTCACCCACGAGTGAACCTATTTCTGGACCGCATGGCTGCAAACCCTACTCATACTCCTATCCATACTGTACCACATTTGATGGGGTTCAAAGTAGGAGGCAACCAATCTCAAGGGAAATAGTGTGTGTGTGTGTGTGTGTGTGTGTGTGTGTGTGTGTGTGTGTAGTATATAAAAGCACACAAGGCTCAACCTTTAATGACATGATAGTGAACTCTTAAATAAGGGCTTAATGGCCCCTGGGTTAAATTCAACAATTTTCATACTCTTTCCTCTATAGATACTTTCTGTAGCATTTTCAGTGGATTTTCATAACAAGCAATACAAAATATATTATTTGGGTTCTGCTTTGGGGCAAGGATTGGGGTTTAGGATGGAAACATCCGAAATACAGTGGTGGCAAGGTGTAATGGTGGTGAGATTGGTGTTTGAATATTAAATGCAATCAAATATTGTCAACTGCTTTATAAAATTATTTTTAAAGAAAATAAATAAGTAAACACAATGACTTCATTTATGTTTATTATTACTTAGTATGCATATTACACTCTAGGAGAATAAGGAACTTTTTTCAGCTAAGCTGCCTTGCTGTAACTTATGCAAAATCTTACACTGACCTGATGGGGCAAAGAAGGGCAGAGTACCACGTGGGACTGACTAATGGGGACCACAGGGTGACATGCTTTGCTCTCTCCCAAGCAGTGGGGGAAGGTTCAAGTCATCAGGGAAAGACCCGTGACTCCTATCTCCATTACCCTTAAGCCTTCTAACAGTAGGACAAGAGCAGAACACAAGTTTCTAATGATGATTGAATTAATAGCGAACAGCTTTAAGCAACAACAAAACATTAACTAAAACCATTAAGCTACCTGGGATGTTTCCTGCATTTTCTGAAACTTATTCTCTTTATCTTTCTTGTTCTTTTACCTGTATTCTTTCTTTTCATTAACACTGTTGATCCTTGACCAAAATGTTTGAATGGCACAGGTCCATTTATACACAAATTGTCTTATAAACAGATATGAACTTGAACTATCAATAAATAACGTACTCTCGGAGAGCCTGGCAAGCTACCGAGAATATCTTGCCTGCATGGCAAAGCCTGGCAAGCTTCCCATGATGTATATGATATGCCAAAAACAGTAACAAGTTTCACAATTTGTTGTGAGATGTTACTGGTTCCCGCTCTAGCAAATCGATGAACAACAGGAAGACAGTGCTACAGTGCAATAGTATTGATCTACTGTAGAGAATCCTGCTATTTCTTTTCTAATAACTAAAGAGAGGTAAACAACTCCTTGATTATAACATTTACACAGCATAGTGAAAAATTATATGTTGCAATACCTTAAAATGTAGCTGCACTTAGATAGATGGTGTTTCACAGTCTTTCCCCAAATTTGAACATCTTTTTATGTATCAAATTTGAATTCAGTCAAGGAAGAGCATATTATTTCAAGCCCTCCTGTCTTTTTGAAATCAAGTCTCTGGACATACATTTTGAAGTCCTTGAACACTGCTTGGAGGATGAGCCATCAAGAACAATAACAACAAAAATGGAAACACAGAAAAGTTCAAGTTTTTTGACAGAAAATCCAGACCTATATGTCATTTTAATAATTATGGTGGCTAAAAAATTTCATATTTCAAACTGGAGACAGTACAGTGGGTAAGGTGCTTGATTTGCAAGCAGTTGACCAGATTCAATCTCCAGCATCCCATATGATCCCCTGAGCACCTCCAGGAGTAATTCCTGAATACAGAGCTAGGAGTAACCCCTGAGCAACACTAGTTGTGGCCCAAATCACCAAAAAACCACATCATGTTTCAATCCAACGTGTATCAGCTATGTCCTCTCAAGCAAATCAAAATTCTAGAGGTATAAAATGTATAATATGAACATGATCTTGTCAAATAGTATTTTGGGTGCTCACAGTCCACCTATATTTGCCTTGTTAGAGCCCTTTGAACTTTAGTTTAGACTTCCGTATGTCTGCAACATAACCGACAACACTTTGGGCCTAATTGTTATATAATTACCCAATGATTTTGAAGTGTTAGTCTTTCTGGGTATACTTTTAAAGAATAATTTCTTCTCCTGACTTGTGTTTGCTGTGCTATCTTATGAAAACATCTCTTTGCTTTAATTTTTCATCATCTTATTATTGATTTACCCATTTATAAAACATGTGTAATTGTCACCACTTTCTCCCCAAAAGTACCAGAGCAATCCCACCACTGAAAAAAAAGATCGAAAAAGATCGACCCTACCTTCATTCTCCTTATCCTATTCTCCTTTTCAACAAGTAACCACCAGAATTTTCATCAACTCGAAAAAGGAATCCATTTCATTGCTTGTTGCCAGTTTGTTTGCTTTAGTAATTCATATGGGGGAAACATCCAATAATTGCCTTTAACTTTCTTATTTATTTCACTTGGCGTAATCACCCCCAAACTCATCCACGTAGTTCCAAATGGCACAACTTCATCTTTATTAATGGCAGAGTTGTATTTTACGGTGTAATATATGCCACAGCTTCCCTTTCCGGTTATCTGCTGATGCACGTGGAGATTGATTCCCTGTCTGTCTGTTGTGAATCTCGCTACTCTGCACATAGGGGTGTAAATATCCTTTCAAATTAGTGTTTTCAGATCCCTTGAATCAATGCTTAGAAGTGGGATTATTTAAAGCAGCTTCACTTTCAGCATGGGGAATTCCGAATTCCTTTGCAGAAAAAAAAATATTTGGAGGGAAATACTTGAACCCACTAGCACATAACCATAAATCACCTCAAGTCCATAGCAGGTGGGATCAAACATGGTAAAGTAGAATCTTAGATGGCCTAACTGTGATGAAAGGAGAGAAGGAAAAAAAAGGAAAATTCTGACCACAAGGTGAATGACCACAGAAAGGGAAGATGGAGACTACAAAATACATCTGCAGTACAGATTTTCTGATGTTCATGGAAGGACTTCAGTTTTTGCCATAAAGAAGCATTAAGAATATTTAGAAAGACAAAGCCCGGACAAATGGAGCTCGTAAATGAAGTATACAGATCTGTGGAAGCTCACTCTTAAAGTTAGCAGTAGGTCATAGGGGATAATGGGAGTTAAAAGTTTTGGAGACATCTTCGCTGGATGAGCTGAATTTGCATATCAGTGGGTATCCCATGTAATAGCAA
Source organism: Sorex palustris (assembly GCA_028565675.1). Lineage (NCBI taxonomy): Eukaryota > Metazoa > Chordata > Mammalia > Eulipotyphla > Soricidae > Sorex > Sorex palustris. The sequence continues at coordinate 20,839,712 of JAOXYA010000022.1, forward strand.
AAATGTGCACTAGCCCAATTCCTTTCTTAGTTCCTTACTTTAAAAAATTGTTATAAAAATAAAAATAAAATAAAAAATTATTACTTTAGTTAGCACTGTCATCCGTTGTCCATCAATTTGCTCTAGCGGGCACCAGTAACGTCTCCATTGTGAGGCTTGTTGTTACTATTTTTGGCATATCGAGTACACCATAAGGAGCTTGCCAGGCTCTGCCATGCGGGAGGGATACTCTTGGTAGCTTGCCAGGCCCTCCAAGAGGACAGTGGAAGTGAAACCAGGTCAGCAGCGTGCAAGGCAAACACCCTACCCACTGTGCTATTGCTCCAACCCAAGTTTCAAAAATCTCAAGTTTTTCTATTTTGCTTTGTATATTAGAAAGATTGTTTTGTCTTAAAATTAGTGGGACTACATTATGGAATATCAGAGGTAAACAGGACCACAAATGAGTTGTGCTAATTAGATTTGACAGCAACTGCGGGGTCCAACCTGGCTTCTGGTCGTATATGCAATAGACTTCTTTTCCTGCAGCATTGTTTGTTTTTAATAAAAATTATCACTTCTCACACATTTATATTCAAATACAGGTATCCAAAAGGGACCCAGAAGTCAATAAATGCATCTCTTCATTCAGTTGAGAAAAGCAACAATTTCCCCAGTGTGTGCCCATGTGTTTGTGTTTTGCTAAACATTTTCTTTTCTTTCTGAAAATTACATATGCTGCAGCTTCAAGGGTGGAAAATTTTATGCACTTCTATAGGGAGGAGGTTTAATTGTAAGGCCTTTCTATAAATTTTAGAGAAAGCCTTTGCAGGGGATAGATATTGCCTTGGCACCTAGAAATACAAATAAAATGCTATATTCCAGTGTTTCTCTTCCAGGTTCTCCAAATAAGAATACCAGTTCTGTGTCCCATCTTGGGACTGTGTTAATTCTACATAAACACATCCTAGAAAACAGCAAGAGGATATGCCAGTTATGACCTTCCAAATACATTCCACTTCTCTGCATGCTAGAATATATTTAAAGCAGATTATGCTTTCCCTCTGTGTTTCAGTTTTCACAGTTAATAAGACAGGCATTTCCATGGCTGACTTGCTGTTTTCATGGGTAGCAAATATTCTGATTAGTATTCCAGATACCAAGTTTACTGAATTATATCCAGAATAGAAAGTGCAATAAACAAAGATTTTACTTTTGTCATTTATATTTAAAATATCAAAATAATATGAATCAGAGAGCTAAATAGGTTATTTTAATAATAGGTTATTATTCTTATAGCTGGTGTTTCTAAAGAAATGTCCTTTGAATCAGTGTGTCTGGAAGGATTTTCATGCCAGTAGAAGCTGGTGAGATTAAAAACAAATAATCTTCTAACACTAATCTCATATTCAAACCTGTAAGATAAAGCTTTACTCCGAACCAGGGAAAAGACAAGCAGGAGATTTAAAATATCATGCCCACGTTACAAGTTTTGGTATTTATGATCTGAATTTCATTCCTATCCTGTCGTATGCAACCAACCTTTCAAAAACCCATTCCCAGGCAGAAAAGAATTGATGGGAATCTTGTTATGCTGTTAAATTTTTACAAACATTCTTGTGAAATTCATAGAATTAGCTGAGGTTTAGGACAAAATCTACCTTAATTTCCAACCTCTCTCTTTACAAATAATAATAATAATAATAATAATAATAATAATAATAATAAAACCCAGATTAGTGAAAGGAAACTCAACAATTCCCCTCAAAGTGCCCTCCTTTTGACTCACTCTAAGTCTTAGGATTTTCAGGATGGCACCACGGTGAATGAAATAGGTAACGGTGATGTGATTAGAAGTAAAATGAATAAAACCTTTGAAGTCCCATGGAACATGACATGATGAGAGAAACATTTGTAAGGGGAGTGATAACTGCAGTGTTCTATGGGCCAGGTAGATATGTCAGTTTGGAAATCACACCTGGGAATGCTCAGTATTTCCACCTTGCTCTACACTCAGGGACGACTCTTGACCTTCTCAGGACACTATATGTGGTGCCATCAACCAGGTCAGCTGCATGCAAGGCATGCTCTCTACCAACTGTATTATCACTTTGGCCCAAGGTCAGTTAGATTTTTGTTACAACTTCTAGAAATATTAATCACAACTCCATTCTTTGTTTATTATTCAAATACTATATCTGGCAGTATCAAGATAATGGGCTGGATTGCTATGTGTATTTGTTTTGAAAGGACTACCTCTATCAAGTTCATTCGCACCTTTGTCATCTTACCTATTTAAGCTTTTGGTTTGTTTTATTAAATTTTCTTTTGGCGAGAGCACTGAACTCTATAATTTGGACAAATTTCAAATATGCTTTATAGAACTATGAACCACAGCCTCCGAGACCTCAGATCTGACTCTACTTATAACAAAGGATTTGCATGCTTCCTGTTATGGCATCTTCTCACCTCTCCCTGTCCTGGAGCCCTGGAAACCAGCATTTTACTCTAGAACTCTTTGTTTTCTTTTCTTTTTTTCTTTTTAAAGATTTCACATATAAGTGATACTCTTTAGTATATGCATGTTTTTCTCTCTTGGGGCCATTTACTTCTAATGTCCTTTACTTGAACTTACATATTTGACAATAGAAAAATTTACTACTTTGTATGGGGGGGGCGGACACATCCCAAAGTACTTGGTCCTTATTCCTGGCTCGGTGCTCAGTGGTCACTTCTGGAGGGGCTTAAAGGATGATATGGGAAATGGGAGGGCAAAACCTGCTTGACCCCATGGAAGGCGAGCACTCATTCTTTGTACTATTGCTCGGCACCTAAACTTTCTATATTTTGTTGTCGTTGTTGTTTTGTTTTGTTTTGAGGTCACAGCAGCAGTACTCAGGGGTTACTCCTGGCTCTGTATTCAGGCGTTAATGCTGGAGGTGCTCCACGAACCAAATGGGATATCAGGAATCAAACCTCAGGTCAACCATGTGCAAGGCAAACACCCTACTGTACTATGTTATTACACCAGCTCCCAAATTTTCTACTTTTTTAATAAATGTTTTTAGGGGAGTTGGGTGAGGAGACTGGCACCCTTGGTTCTGCCAGGAACTACCCCTGTGTCAGAGTTCAAAGGTTGTTATAGGTAATTCTCAGGATCTTGTGATAACAGAGATGAAATTCAATCCTAATAGCCCCAAGATATCCTTCATTATAAAATAAATAATTTTTTTTTGGTATTTAACAGACCCTTTACAAGAAGGGATGCTTTTCAGAAGAGAGATAGTACAGCAGGAAAGGTGATTGCTTTGCATGCAAACAACCTGTTTGATTCCCTGTACCTCATATGGGTCCATTGAGCTCCCCAGAAGTCATTCCTGAGTACAGAATCAGGAGTAAGCCATGAATGTAGCTGGGTGTGGACCCAAACAAAGCAAGAAAAAGAGAAAGAAAAGAAAAAAAAAGGCAGAGGCTTCTAGTAGTCTGCATAAGGTATAGCAGCCACATAGGCATAGTCTGCATAAGGCATAGCAGTCTGTCTTCTACTATATCAGAGGAAAATTTTTTAAAAGAAGGAAGATGGGAAGGAAAAGAAAGATGAAAGGATCATAGGGCAGGTGCTGGAGCAATAGTACAGCGGGTAGGGTGTTTGCCTTGCATGCAGCCGAATTGGGTTCAAATCCCAGCATCCCATATGGTCCCCCGAGCACCACCAGGAGTGATTCCTGAGTGCAGAGCCAGGAATGACCCCTAAGAATCATTGGGTGTGACCCAAAAAGTAAAAAAAAAAATAAGAGCATTTATGAATAAACTACTTTCTGAAAGTTATCTACAAAGATTAAGTACAGGAGACTGGAGTGATAATACAGTGGGCAGGGCATTTGCCTTGAACACAGCTACTGGGGTTAAATCCCCAGAATCCCATATAATCCCTGGAGCCCACCAGGTAAATCATCTATGGTTGCTTATCTACGAGCACAGAGCCAGAAGTAAGGCCCAAGCACAGCCAAATGTGGCCCCAACTGCCTCCTTTACCCCAAAGAAGGATGTATTACAAAAGCAAAATGAAACTTCGTATCTACCCATGTTTGTGTAAATTAGCATTCTGGATTTTTTTTTGCTCTTTGGTTCACATCCGGCAATGCACAGGGGTTATTCCTGGCTCTGCACTCAGAAATTACTCCTGGCGGTGCTTAGGGAACCATATGGAATGCTGGGAATCGAACCTGGGTCGACTGTGTGCAAAGAAAATGCCCTGTGCTGTTGCTCCAGCCACAGAATTCTGGGTTTGTTTGGGGGTGGGGATGAGAGGGAGGAGGAGTTAGTTGGTAGATTGATTTGTTAGTCCTACCAGGCCTTTCTTCTTCAGGAATATGTTCAGGAATAAAAGAATGGAATCTAAGATCACTGCTTTCAGCCAGAAACCAGAGGAGAGTACCTTCAGCATTCTTGGGAACATGTGACTTTCAGCAAAAGAACCAAGAGACTGTGTCTTCTCTCTTTGTGGTGTGTAAATGAGCTAAAGGAACTGGCTCTGGTCTAGAAGCTGGAACATGGGGCAAAGTATGAAATGGAGTAGTCAGACTCAGTGAAAAAAGAAAAGCAAGAAACAAAGTCTCAACAGTGCTGAGGGATTTTTTTTTTCTGCAACCAATTGGTCCTGGGGAACAACTGGCATCCTCAGTCAGAGGCTGATCATGTGACAATGGCTGGGCCAGGGCTGGCACCCTTCACTGAATGTTGCATGTCTGCCTGACCCCATGCTCTGGCTCCCAGGGTCCTGTGAATCAGCAGTCCAGTTCTCCAAAGGAATGATGCACATTTGTCTGTGCACTTGTCCATCCCCTAGTCTGGGGATGAAAGAAGCAGATAGAGGTAAAGGCAGGCTTTGCAATTCTCTCATTGTTTTGTTTCGAACTGCTAGTCACAGCTTTTTCATCATGACGGCAAGGTTCTGAAATGATGCATGAAATGGGAAAAGATGGAAACAATATTTTCCTGGAATGGCAGGTCCCAGATATTAGTGATGTGGAATCACACAGCAATTGGTGGTTTAGTCCCCACTTACCTACTGCAAGGATGTAAAGCTGACAATGGTCGGTCATACCCATACATTTTATTTTATTTTTTTAATATTTTATTTTATCTCATTGGCTTTTGGGCTCACACCTGGCAATGAACAGTGGTTACTCCTGGCTCTGCACTAAGGAATTTCTCCTGGCATTGCTCAGGGGACTATATGGGGTGCCGGGGATTGAACCCAGGTTCGTTTTGTACAAGGAAAACACATTACCTGCTGTGCTATTGCTCCGGCCCCACCAATACATTTTAGATTGAATCATAAAACTTATTAAGGAGATATTCACTATTATAAGGTATTATGATAGAATTATACAAATGGGATGGTGCTTGGCACATATAAGGCACTCGACAAGCACCTGCTGAAATAAAATAAGTGAAATAAAATGTCCTCAAGGCTTTTATCACCACAACTGCTCTCATTCGTATTCCAATCAAACATCTGAAGCTGGAAATATCACTTGATCTTAGAACTTTAGCATGGGAATCAGTTCTACCACTTTCTCATGGTCACAGTAAGACAGTTGAATCCTTTACACGGTCCCTTTCTTGTCAACCACAAGCCACTTCCCAAGATTCATTTTCTTTGGCAACAACACATATTCTACTCTAATGGAATGTAGAATTTAATCAATTAATGGAGTTCAATAATAGGTCATTTCCAGTTGCAATACTTTGAGAGGTTAATTTTGCTATCACCTGAGTAATTTGGAAGACTATGGAAGAGTCTGGAGTTACAGCACATACTAAATCTCAGTGGACCAAACAAAAACGATCAATGCAAAAGTGTAATGTTTTCTCTACGAAATACCCTTGGACACAGTGATCATCCCCTGCCGACTTGGTATGTTCATTTAAAATTATATTGCCAAGTTGTTTGAAAAAGTAATTTGGAAGAAAAATTATTTACAGCTTGGGCAATATTTAGCATTTATACTAGCTTCTTTCTTTACCACGCCATCTCCTTGATCATAAGCCTAAGAATAAACAACTATTTGTGACAAAATATTTGTTCTTCAAACATAAAATATTATTTTAAAAAACAGCAACTGCAACAACAAAAAGAGGAAAAAAGAAATTTTGTGGGGAACTGGCCCCTACAAAAAATCCCAAGATTGGCATAGTCCTTAAAGCAAAACAGTTTAGGTATTTTTTTAAATTTTATTTTCATAGGGTTGTTCACTATAATTGTTTAATTCAATATTTCAACACCAATCCCACCACCATTACATCTTCCCACCAACTTTGTTTCGAATTTCCCCAACCACCACCCACGCCTGCCCCATACTCTGATGCTGTTTTATTTTTTATTGCTTGTTATGAAGAATATGAGATGTCGTGGAACCACAAAAGTGGCCGTGTGCTCCCGGAATTCTAAAGTTTTTAAATATTTGGTGTCTGGAGGAATTTCTGCAGTGTGTTGCTCTCTTCCAAGATTCATTTGTGAATCTCTGAATCATAGTGGTTAATGGGCTTAAATGTCCTGATCTTGATTTCTTTTGAGATTTATTTATGGATCACTGAAGCAAGGCTGATAAATGAACTTGTATAACTGAAAAGGAGGTGATTGGAGGGTGTGACTTGCACACACCTAACTTTAGGCCCTTCAATTTTGGGGGAAACTTGGCAATTTGTGGGAAGCCTGAAGGCCCCATCAGGCTGCTGATGCACTCACCCCACAGGTGCAGGTTGACATTCTGAGTGGCACTGTACCCTCAGATTCACTTGATCACTTGACTTCTCGTTAATCATGATTTGCTCAAGAGGGCTCCAATAACGTCTCCATTCTTCCCTGTCACATGCTAGTGTAGCCCAATGGCGTCTGTTCATTCTAGGAACATGAAGAGCCTCAAACCGATCATTCAGGGTTTGATGAAGAAGTCTGACCATCTGATAGGTGGGTGGCCACACGGTCTTTTGACATCCCATGGAATCCAGTCAATAACGGCTATAGTGCAGGAGTCAACTCCAAATCTCATTACGTCTCCAGCCCTTCTGATTTTTGACACTTTGGCAAACGAGACAGCGTCCCTGATACTTAACTTTCGACAGAGGTTGGAACTCCGGATTCTTTCTCTCATTTGAGTGAAATGTGATACTCCAAGCATAGCTCTATCAATTCCTTTTTGGGAGACCCTAATAGCGTTCTCATCCTGTTTTTGTAGGATCCAGGTCTCTGAGGTGTATGTTAATGCACGAAGAACAGTGGAATCGAAGAGATGTGCCCTGAGCCGAAGGTTCTTCGTCCTCTTAGCTATTTCTTCGACAGTCATGAAGGCGTTCCAAGCTGCTCTCTTCCTCCTGAGGAACTCAGGTGCCAGGTCATTTGCGGGGGGGGGGGGGGGGGAGGGGGCGCAAAACCAATCTCTGGCCAGCGGAGGTGGTCCTAGGATTCGTATGTGCAAGGAGGGACCAACTGAATGAACACAAGACACAAGAGACAGAATGCAGTTCAGAAACAGAGAGAAAAAGGAACAGGCTTTATTGGGGGCAATCAGGGTATATATCCTTTAGTAAGGCAGCTACACAAAAGGCCGTGCCCATATATGGTTAGAAAGGTTTGTTTTCATATATCACGCATAAAGTTTATGCGTATCTTGTACCAGATACGAGGTGGTTACACAAAGGGCCATGTCCATATGATTTACCAGACACGAGGTAGTTACACAAAGGGCCGTGTCCATATGATTTACAAAGTTTATACATATCACGTACCAGACACGAGATGGTTACTTCTTGTTATTACTGACAGCCATGACAGATGTTCTCTCAGGATAACCATACATCAAGATAACCATACATAGC
>JAOXYA010000022.1:20854429-20866812 GCA_028565675.1 Sorex palustris
CCGCTCAAGCAAATCGATGATCAACGGGAGGGCCTTTACTTTACTTTACTAGTGCTTTCTAGCTTAATTTCACCCTTCTATATCTTCATTATAAAATTCTCGTAAACAAATGCTGCATGATTAAATGCCACACTATTCAACAATGATATAAAACAGACTATGCCGGGACTATAATGGGAAGTAAGGAGAAAAAAATGAGTTACAATGAAATGTATGGAAGTTTTGGTTTGAGTCTGGTAAATCCTCTCATATACTCTTGCCTTCTGCATCTGTGATTGTGATGTGCAAGCTTCTAACTGTGACCCCTGCTTTTGCTGGGCTCTATGAATAGACTGGATCATAATGTTCAATTTGACTATTTGTAGTCTAGCAGTATATAAAATATTTGGATCATTGACTAGTTAGGGTGAAAGTCACATTTTGCCACTTTCTTTCCAATCATCAACTCAGCTCAATCCCAAAGTGGTTGTCCTGTCAAAAGGATGGGCTATTTATTCTAGTACAGGAAAGGACTCTTCTTCTCTTTATCAATCTTGTGGGCAGATTAAAGGCCACTCTATTTGGGACAGTCAATTGGATTCCTTGAATACTCTGCTATAGAATCCAGATGGTTGAAAACTATTAAATGGATAAAAGCTTAGGGACCAAGGGTTTCAATTATAAGTCACGTCCTTCTTAACCTGACTCTCTCTATGGCCACAGATATATCTGGGTATTTCTCAGCATTGCTTTTTCTTCCCCAAGCAGGGAAAGATGAAAAATTGGCTCAATACTGCTTTAGGGTTTGAAATTAGAGATTCCCATGCCTGTGAATTGTTAAAAAAAAAAAAACAATTCTCTTATTAGGTCACAAATGAGAGCAACTAATTAGAAAAATGCAAACTGAAATGAAACTGATCATAACTTCCATTATCATTTTGAGATACAGAAATAGCAAAATCAACATCAATCAGTCATCTAACTTCCGGGTCTTCTCTTGCCAATGACAGATAGCAGCTTCCTGGTTCACAAGATCCAATAACTACCAGAGCTCTTGCTTGATGTTTTCCTTCTCATTGGGCAACTTTAAACAAGTGTTTCAGAAGTACAAACACTTCTGTAGTGGCATAGGTAGTCTCAAAAGGAAAACATCAGAATAGAAAAATAGAAAATTACAGCTTCTAGAATTTCAATAAAGGGAGAGTTGATGCTTTTTTTCCAATTAAAAAAGTCCAATGGGCTTGGTTTCTCAGATTTCTAACTGGTTACAAGTTAGTTGAAGAGTTTCCATATATGCATCTGAATGGTGCCTCCAGGGTATCTGAACCAAATATACATATTTATTTCAGAAAATTAATTGTTTACACTGTTGAAATAGGCTGTTACTTAGAGAAAAATATGCAATAATGCTTGAATATGTGGAGGAAATTTGAATACATGCATTGACCCTTAAGTCTCAAGGACACAGGATGGCAGGGAGCACTTCAAACCCTTCTACATTAAAACAACAGTTTGCTAATTTTTTTTCTCCAGAATGTTAAACACAATAAAAGATGATGAAGACAATAGATTGGGTAGAATGTTCAGGGCAGATGTTTTTGAGGTTTTTAGTTTGTTTTTGTGAATGAACACCATAATGTACCCATGCTATAATAACTCAAATAGACAGTTAATATACCCAAGATTTAACTTCAAAGGGTATTAAGGTATGTTGAAATATACTACATTTATCCCTTGATCCCTTTAATTGGTTGTTTTGGATTTAAAAGAAATCCCGTTATCTAACGAAATTCTCATGAAACTATAAGTTTAGTCTTCCTGCTTACAAAGTAATTATTGCATGCATTGACCAGTCAATATAGGATGGAGTGACTTCATAGTGCACTAATAGGCAAGAAGTAGTCACCTTTCTAAACCAGCTGCTCTTCATGCTTTCCTTCTGTTTCTCCTTTTCCCTACGGGGACTCAACTCCAGGCTTTGACTTGTGTAACTGCAGAGAAAGCTTCCAAGGGATATGTGGTTCTGACAAAAGCATTTGCTTCTTCTTGCTAGACCATAGTCATTTTTTGTTTTTTCAGAAACTGTTTCCTAATTAGACCATGTAATTTTTTGGAGGCCCAAAAGACACACTGCTGTGTGGGGATAGAAAAGGTAGACCAAGGTTAAGCTAGACCTCATCAATGGAAATGAGGAAGAATGAAGATAATCATGGCATTGATAACCATAAAAGTACATAATAATAATTATAATATTATATATATATATATATATTGAAAGCGCCATGTTTGGTCAGACTACTTTTTAAAAAAATTATCACCAAACATGCTAAAACCAAATACATTCTTTTAAAAAATCATGTGATGATCACTGTTCTTGTGTAAACAATTAAATTTTATCATCCCACAGAGTCTAGAAGTGAGAATCATATGGGTACTAAATTTGCCAATACCTAAGACCCATTTAACATCCAAGATACTAAAATAATTCAAACATATATGTAACACTAATCCAGAATTCTATATTTACAAAAATTATTCATATGTGTGAAAAAAATGAGTCTTTTTGGTAGTAGCCAGCATGAAAAGGAGTATAATTTTTAGAAAATTAGAAATAGAAATTATATATGATCTACTTATCCTGCTTGTGAATCATTTCCCTGAGTTAACCAATGGTACTAATTTTAAAAGGCATATGAACCTTAATATCTATTGCAGCATTATTTACAAGGGCCACACATTGTAAACAACCTAAGTACTCACTGACAGATGATGATATAAAGAATAAAGTATATACACATGACAGGTATGGAATATTATATAGCTATAAAAAGGATGAGAGTCTTCTGATGAAGACATGATTAGACAAGGGGCACTGAGCTTAAAAATATAAGTAACAATAATATAAATCATCTATAGAAAGATACATTATACACTGTTTTACTCATATGTGAGATATAGACAAAGAGAACAAAATAAAAACAAAAACAAATGTGTAAGACAAAGTTAGTGATTACCATAAAGGAACAAAGGTAAAAGAAGCATAGATAAATTAAACAACCAATTAGTTATGTTTGGTGAAAGACAGTTTCAAACTTTTTGTGCTAAAGTTAATGTTTAGACAGATATTGTTATACTTGAAAACATGCAAAACTTGTATAATTCTCAGATGCAATGTTACCACAACAGAAAGTATCAACAACAACCTACAAAGGGGGAGGTGCTTATTGAATCATAATTTCTTTGGCTTCTGGGCCACATGCAATGAAATTTGAGGACTACTCTACTCCTGGCTCTGTGTTTTGGGAACAATACAGTACTGAAGATCCACACAGGTTTCCCCACATACAAACCATTTGCTCAGCCCTTGAGCTGTCTTTTCTGTCCCAAATCCTTAGCTCTGGATTTATAGATGAGCACAGATTACTTTGAAAATAAAAACAAAAGGAATATAAACCTTGTTTTATTTTTCATGGAATGTTTTATCAAAAACTTGAAAGCCTATAAAAGCTCGAATCTAATATTATACAAGCTCACTTGCTAAAGGGTTTTCCAAACATATTTTTTAAATTGGATTCTGCCCTTAATTACAGAGTCCAGTTTTCCAATTCATTTGAAGACTATGACTAATAGGTTATTCATGATAAATTCCACTGTAGACAAGTACTTGCAGACTATAAGCAAAATCATTTGTAAACATTATTTGCCTATTTAATGTCCTGATGCTAAAACTTCAGAACTGATTAAAGATCTACAACTTCCAGGCCCACATGAGCGCAATAATGCTCTCGACCATACCAACAAGAATTTATTAATCATGGTGATATTTTGGGAAAGGCTGGAGTGATAGCATAGCAGGCAGGGTGTTTGCCTTGCACGTGGCCAGTTGGCTGACCTGAGTTCAATCCTCTGCCCCGAGTTCAATTATCCACCCCTCTTGGAGAGTTTGGCAAGCTGCCAAGAGTATCTCGCCTGCATGGCAAAGCCTGGCAAGCTACTGCTGATGTATTTGACATGCCAAACACAGTAAGAACAAGTCTCACAATGTTACTGGGCCCGCTTGAGCAAATCCACAAGGGGAGGGTTGCTACAGTGCTACAATGTATTGGGATTTTTTTTTTTCATTTTGTCTAATCCAGACAGTACTAGGAGCTATCCTTGGCTTTGTGTTTTGGAGTCACTCCCAACAGTGGTCAGGAACCATGTGCTGCTGGGATTAAAATCTGGGTCTCCTACATGCAAACCATGAACTCAACCCAGCCATTTTTCTCTTGAATCCCAATCACAGTGAGCTTTACTTCCCCCAAATGGACTCTAAGCTCCATACATGCAAGCAATAATCTTTTTTGCCACTGTTTCCCTCAACACTTCCAGCAGAGAACTGCACTTGGATACTTTAGTGTACATTTAATTAATACTATTTAATAAGTTTGGAATATATATATATATATATACATATTGAACATATAACTTTTGCAGAGGCCTGAGGTCTTAGACCATTTAGTTAAACATTTTAGTCTGTAGGTAGGTCCATTTTTCTGATTACTGAGGGGCTAGGGTCTTGAGAACATTTTGGCTAGTGCTATATGTATAGATTATTTTTTAAGTGACTGAAAGATTTGAGTCAAAATATTTGTACTATCGCAGTTTTGTTCCCCAAGAGGGTTTTGCCTATTTTCTCATCTACAGAAGAATATTTTAATGTCAGTTTCTGGGTTAATAAATGAACTGCTTGATTTTTCTGTCCATCAAACAAAATTTATTCAACTAATACTATATTATAGGCACTGGATCACATTTTTCTATGGAAAAAATACACAAACATATATAAGTTCCTAAAAAACTACATACAGCATTTACTCAAACACACTCAAAACATTCAACTTGGCGCAAGTGAATTTTAATGTACAGCATAAGAGAGCTTAAACAGGGGTGCCATAACAATATTTTCTCATATCATGCCATTTATCCTTTCTCTTTCATTCTTGGCAAAGTAAATCTGATTATCACACTTTCCTAAACTTTTCTGAAGGAATATTTTTTTCACTTTGAATTTTTAAATGTATGTCTATTTAATAAAAGCTGCATGATTCCCTTTGGTTATTCTGCTTCAGAGAAAATACTAAGTTTAGCCTTTTGACAAATAATTGAGTTTAAAGACTCTAAGATATTTTCTAAAACTATCATACAATTCATGAGTTCTATTTCATTTAATTTAGTACGTACAGATGATACCCAAAACTAAAGAAACTATCTAAATTTCCTAACATATATAAGTCTTCCCTAAGAAAGTAGCTGCCCCTAAATACACAAAAAATATTCCAGAAGCATCTTTTATAATACCTGGCTGCTGTGCTAGGCACTGCATACATCCACACTGTCCATACTGTCCTCCTGTTGTTCATCGATTTGCTCAAGCGGGCCCAGTAATGTCTCCATTTTGAGACTTGTTGTTACTGTGTTTGGCATATTGAGTATACTCTCGGTATATTTAGGAAGATACTCTCGGTAGCTTGCCGGGCTCTCCGAGAGGGGTGGAGGAATCGAACCTGGCTCAGCCGGGCTGGCTGCGCGCAAGGCAAATGCCCTACCACTGTGCTATAAGATAAAAATAAATAATCAATAAGGAATGTTCATTATTTTTGGTGGATGATAATTATTGGTAAGCAATCAAAAAAAAAAAGCTTATGCCCCAATCCTTCACATTACTTCATTCTTTTTCTAGTCTGTCATGGAGTACTTGTAGAGATCCACTTGTAAATCCCTTCTCATTCTTATTTACTCAGTTGCTCAATATAGTTTGTTGGCTATGTCAATATATGAATGTTTCACATTCCTTCACTGTGAATTATGAGGCAGGAAGATGGAAAGCAACCACTACCAGAGCAATGGTTAGATAATGGAAGACCTGTCTTTCCTTGCTAAAGACTAGGGATTTATCCTATTGAACCTAAAGGAGAGTAGACACACCAAGGATTAGCTTTCAGAGGAGGGAATAATTGCATTTCAGTACTAAAAATACTCTGCATTCACATTTCTTTTGTTTCAAATGATGAGTTTAAGGCCGTAGTTCCTAAATTTATCTGAACATTGAAATTATCTGGGGATCTTTTGAAAATTCCAAAGCCCATACTATGTCCCACACCAATTAACTCACCATCTCAGGGAGGGCGTGCTGGGAAATGTTGGTTTAAGGAAAAGCAATTTTAAAATGGTATAATTTGGAGCAGATTGAATCGACTGGAGATGGGTTGGGCAAATTCCTGTATTAATGTAATCATTTCTTTTTAGTGATGTTTTACTGCCTAATTTTTTAGCAGTGAACAATGGGTGTTGGGTTCTCTCACCAAAAGGGAAGCCTACTCAGGTATATGGCTGCATAGGCAAGCTGTCCTCTGCTTGTAAAAGGAGGGGATTGGTTTGAGGCAGGAAGGACACTTTTCCAGGGATTCTATCACTGGGTCTATAAATTCCACTTTATTTTTCCTATGGAATCATGCCACTCCGACAGGGCCGCAATATTTTCAATCTAACACAGTTCCTTGGTACAATATTTTTACTTAGAGAACAAATAATATTTGTTTTCACCCTGATGTGTGGATGTGTCTGAGCAGACAGGACATAGGTCAATAATGGACAGACACTTTCCTGCTATTCAATTTAAATTGGGATTGGTTAACACATCAAAAGGGCTCAAGCCACAGCATTGTTTCTTTTTCCCTCAGTGTTTCTTGGATGAATAGGAAGCTGGTTGTTGTCCCAGTTTCTAAAATACAAAATACTATTTACACACACACACACACACACACACACACACACACACGCACACATGCACACATACCAACCAAGCATCATTCACTCTTGCTAATCTTAAAGTTACCTTAAACTAGAAAGCTCACCTTAGAGATAACACATTTAAAAGACTAAAAAATGGTGGGGGGGAGGGAGATTTTGTGACCCACCACCTGATTGCCTCATTTACTGTGTCTTTTCAGGAAGAGCCCCTGAGACAGGTGAAAGGAAGGAACACTTGGTGGAGTGTGTGGTGTTGGAACATTGCGCGAAACACTATCATTAACAGTATTGCAAATCACAGTGACTAATTTTTTTTTAAAGTCTAAATTTTAAACATGTGCTTTAATACTCCATTGTGATAGGCCTGCTATCCCTTTAGACCACTGACCTTAGCAGTCAAGTTGCAAGATTAGAAAGGTAGAAAAATTATTGCCTTGAAAATGCATTGTGTAGGGCTCCCCTGTTTGTCCTGAACATTGTTCTGAATCGAAGTGATTTTGTTGTACCGCAAAACCTAAAACGAGGTCTCAATTGGGCCCTCTAATCTTTTCAGCAGGTTTTTATTCTCTCCCTCTGTCATGGGGTATTAGCTTTTCTCTCATCGCGCATACTGTATTTGTGGGAGTTTTAGGATTCCCCTCATTCTTTAGCTTTGCCCCCTGTCTTTAATCCAATTTTCTAGCTATTTCTTATATTCGTGGTGCTCAGCCATTTGAGGCTTTACCCGGCATGCCCAGGCAAGCCTTCTCAACCTCTTGCTTCATTTTATAGCAAGTTTGCTCCTCAGGTGGGCAGTTGCTGTGGAATGAGGGTTAAACCAGAAACCCTGTAATCAGTATTGTTCTAACATCTAGCAGCGAGAGCTCTTGAATACCTTCTTTTTCTGTCGACTCTCCTTCAGAGATTTGGGAAAACTCATTTATCTGCTCTGCATACTAAATGAAGTAATTATGAGCCCACAGATGCATGGTGTATATTAAAATAATCTGTAAGTCTTAGAAGACTAAGAAAATTTATCTCAGGCCATGTGGTTCTCAAAATTTAGCTTGCGTCAGGCTCACCTGGAGGGCTTGAAAAAAAAAATCACAGCTTGCTAAACCCCACCAGCAGAACTTCTCATTCAGCAAGACTATAGTAGCACCCAGGAGCTTGATTTCCTTGTAAGATTCCGGTTGGTACTGCCACTGATGTAACTGGACCCAGGTCGCTCTGAGAACCCTGTCTAGGGCATTATGATAGTGCAAAGGCCCAATTTCTATGTGCTTTCTGTGATTCCCTGTGGTATGAACTCAACTGTTCCAGGGCTAACAGTCATTTGAAAATTGACCAGAACTATTTGTCTTCATAAAGTACTTACTGGAAACAGCAATGGAAAACAAACCTCCAAGGTGAGGTTGCCCAAAGTCCCAGTAAATTTTGTCTTCCCGCTGTGATTTCTCAGATAATGAATTTGTTTTTGTTTTCTGGACTGTGTGAGAGACCAGGACTAGCTCTGAAATGAAGAAGAATAATAAGAAAAAAAAGCCCAAATAGGGAAACTGAGTAAGAGTTCCAGAAGCATTTTTATCTGCCTCTGTTTTATGATGTGGTTCTGGGCTGTGGAAATGAAGAGGAAGTAGATATTGTGAGCTGAAGAGGAAGTAGATATTGTCATGTGATCAGTGGCAATGCACACTAGACATTTTGAGCTGGAAAATTAAACTAGACTGCAAAATAGCTATAAAGCTCTGCTCTGGAATCACTATCATCTGGTTTATGGATATTAGATCCCATAAAAGGAGGCTAATTAATGAACAGAGCTGTTGCACTTGGGAGTCAAGTGGATTCCCTGGAGACCTCCAGGATATTCCAAGGAGGTCACAGGTAAAATATTGCATTAATAGTGACCTAGCATGAGACTAGAAGCAAATAGGAAGGAAGGTCACAAGGTAAGAAAACAGGCTGAGAAACACTGGTCTAAAAGAAATCTTAGGGGTTGGGACAAAGTTTTGGGTGCGAAATAAGCTGCACCTACCCACACAGAGAGGAACTGACTGGATGTCAGTGAAACTCTAAAGGATGATACATTTGTTTAAAAAATCTGACTTCTATGGGAGATCTGCATGTAGCATGTGTACTTGGCCAAGTGTCAGAATCACCAAGTCTTTGAATAATCGATGGGTCAGTCTAATTGGTCATTCTTGAGCAATTGTGGAGGCTGTTATTTTTTTTAAAAAAATAATGATAAATTCAAAAAGAAAAGCATGATTTCCTTTCTTTTAATTTAACAGCTGTGAATGGCCGCTGGACACCATCCACGGTACTCAGATGAGCTGGTAAGGTTCCACCAGGCATACACCAGGATGAAGTCCTTGCTGGGTGTTCCTTCAGGGAGTGAGGATGGGTCTGGTGATCTGCATGGCTCTTGGTTGCCCCCTGCAGGGACAAACATCGGAAGCTTTGTTTGAAGATCTGCAGGCTGTAAAGATCTATATGCTGGTGGCTGTAAATTTCAAGGCAGGCCTGGCTCTTTAAGGGCCTATCCAGGGTGGGTGATTTAACAAACAAGCAGTATTTTTAGGAACCCAGTTTAATGCTTCTGATATACAAGGCATTTGCTGACTTGAGGAAACAGGAGTAATTTAGGACTGGGACCAATAGGAGGATGATGAGGATTATTTTTTTTCCTCCTTCCCCATTTGATGGAAAGGTTACAGAGTAATGGGGGGTGATCTTAGCAGAAAACAACATACTGCACCGCACTACACATCACCATCACCTACACACGTACGCGCACACACACGCACACACACACACACAGAGGGAGAGAGAGAGAGAGAGAGAACTCTTATTTTTATATATTTAGTAATGATGTCAGTGGAACTAATGAAAAGCAGACTGGTCACAGCAACATAGAAAATCAATTCTCAAGCTCTTTCTTATTCAGGTTTTCGATAGTGCATGGCTCTCATCTGTTATGTGAGGAGGGTCTCAACACGATTTTCGAAGCACTATTTTTTAGAGTGGAAATGAAGAAACATACCCTAGGTCACACGCAATAATCAAAGGTGACCTCTTTCTTAAGAATGATCTTGCTTAGCTGTGGTCTTCAGTTTTCAAGCTGATAGGAACTAATATTTATAATTTTGCTTTTATGAGGGTTTATTTATTTTTCCCCCGGTGGGTAATAGACGTCATCAACTAAAATGTGGACCATGTGCATTGTACATGCATTTGTTAATTCATATTGATAAATCTTTGGGATAATTGATGAACTCATGGTGACATAATGCTCTGTCATTGCCATCCAAGTCAGCAGGACTTGCCACTAATCAACCTGGCTATGTAAATACACATTTAAACATAGATCAAAGCCCACAGTCTCTAGTCGTTTGCCAAAGAAGACATATTTTCTCTAGAAACATCTAAAATCAGTCTGATTTTTTAAAGGAAGCATATGGAGAGGGAATATTTAGGAACAGAGTGAAGATGATTTCTTAATAGAAACCTATACTTTTGTTATTTCTATTGATGGATGATGAAAAAAATTTTAGCCATTTGGGGCACAGATTTAATAATAGGTAATTTCTTTAGGGCATGAGGAAGAATGGCAAAATGCCCTCAGTTTTCTTCAGTGGAATAACACATTTGGGTGACAGTATTTTGGAGGAGACTGGGAAGGCCACATCAGGCAGTTCTCAGAGGTTCTGTTCTGAGGTGTGACCTGCCGTAGTTTACAAGGCGCAAGTTACTGTGCCAGGAATCAAAAAGAAATTGGTTGGGCTGGAATGATAGTACAACAGGTAGGGCATTCGCTTTGCACGCAGCCGACCTGGGTTCGATTCCCAGCATCTCATATGGTCCCCAGAGCACCGCCAGGAGTAATTCCTGAGTGCATGAGCTAGAACTGACCCCTGTGTATTGCCAGGTGTGACCCAAAAAGAAAAAAAGAAAGAAAGAAAGAAAGAAAGAAAGAAAGAAAGAAAGAAAGAAAGAGAAATTAGTTATATATGAGCCGAGTGGCTTACCTTCTGCATGGTCTGTGGCCAAGTACCAATATTTTCTTTTTTCTTTTTTTTCCCTTTTTTTCTTTTCTTTTATTCTTTTATTTTTTCTTTTCTTGTCTTTCTTGCTTGTCTTTTCTCTTTTTATCTTTCCCTTTCTTTTCTCCTCTTCCCATTCCCTCCTCTCCGTTCTCCCCTCTTCTTCCCTCATATTTTTGCTTGTTTTTGGTCTATACCAGGCTGAGATCACACATGGCAGGGCTCTGGCAACACCAGGGGGTGTCGTGGCTCAAACCTAGGCCAGCCATCTGCAAGTTAAGTTCCCTACTGGCTGTATTGTCCTTCCACCCCTCAACATTAAAATTTTCAAGGTTCATTCGCTGGAACCCAAATTGTACGTGACGTATTCGATATGGCAGACACAGTAACAGTACTGGATACACAAACAATTTTACCAAAATACTTCCATCATGAAACCCGAGAAGGACATAATCAAAATAATTGAGAAATTTTATTTATTGCTATACCTTCTGGAGCGATAGCATAGAGAGTAGAGTATTTGTCTTGCACGTGGCTGACCCGGGTTCGATTCCTCCACCCCTCTCGGAAAGCCCAGCAAGCTACTGAGAGTATCCCCCCGCCCCCCCCCAACACACAGCAGGGCCTGGCAAGCTCCCTGTGGCGTATTCGATATGCCAAACACAGTAACAACAAGTCTCACAATGAAGACGTTACTGGTGCCCACTCCAGCTAACTGATGAACAACGGGACTACAGTGCTATACCTTCAAACTTTCATAGGTGTTTTAAGTGGTGGGAAGAAATTCCTAAGACTCATAAGTTTTCAAACTTTCTTCATTTTATTTGGGGTTGGGTGGGAGTGGGCACAAATTCGGCTGGGCTCAACAGCCACTCCGGGTAGGACTTAGAGGATCTTACGTGGTGCTGAATATCAAACCCAGGTCGGCCGTGTGCAAGACGAGTGCTTTACCCTTTGTACTGTTGTCCTGTCCTGTACATGATAGAACTAATTATGATCACTATATCTTTTTCCAGTTCCAAAATTGTATGAATTCATCTTAAGAGAGAGTCTGTAAAGAGAGAGTAGGGGGAAAACACCTGCATAATTCAGGCCACAGACTTTACTTGGCATTCCCATTTTATACAATTCATTCTTTTCCTTAAATTGGCACACATCGCTTTACACGGGGAAAGAAACTCAAGGTTGAAAACAAAGTCACTAGTAAGAAAATAAAAGAACAGAAATTTTGATAGGAAGGATAAAGATCTTCCTGTTAAATTGGTGCTATTAGCAACATGTTGCTATTTTATTTGTTTCATCTTGGGTGCTACCTCCATTGGAATTTCAGGTTTCGGGGGTCATTCCCCATCTCTGGCCTTAGGGCCCAGGACCCAGGTGGCATGTGGAACATTCGAATGGGAGAAAGACAAATGCAAGTGTTGATGAAATCAAACTGAGGGCCTAGCACATGAAGGCTTCTGAGCTACCACTTGAACTATCTCCCATTTTCCACACTGTCTTTATTTATTTATTTTTTTAATTTTATTTATTGAATCACTGTGGGAAAAGTTACAAAGCTTTCAGGTTTAGGTCTCAGTCATGCAAATA
>JAOXYA010000022.1:20914227-20939857 GCA_028565675.1 Sorex palustris
GGACACAGTTAATGTGAAGGCCTATTGTTAGGAGAGAAATAGTATATTCTTATCAGTGGATTTAAACAGCTATTCATCATTTCTAAAGGGCAATTATTTGGAATCCATTAAAGTGGAATTCATAATACCCCTGCATGCTGAATTTTAAATAGAAATCTGTATTTAGATGAAGGAATACATTAGTACAAGTCATTAGAGCCCTGAAAATCCATGACTTGTTCATTTTTCACTTTTTTTTTAGATAATACGAAGCACCAGGGATGTTGATCCTTTCCTAGGCCCAAACAAAAAGGAAATTAGGCACTATTTCAGTGGCATGTTAATGTATAATAATGTTTAATTTCTATTCTAAAAATCTTTTCAGTTTTTTTTAATTTATAGAACATGTATCACTCATGGAAAATTTCTCAATAATCAACGAAAAGATCTTGATTTAAATATAATAAAACCTTTCTGCAGATGTGAACTACCTCACTACCTGGTTTTCTACATCCGAGAATGTATTACTTCTTAGAGCTGGTCGAAGTTAAGGTGGAATATGTGAGACACAGAATTTCAAGCAGGTCAACTTGAGTGTAGTCTCAGTGAATGACAATGTATAGAAACTTTAAAATAAATAGAGATCCAAAAATAATTAGTTATTTTACTTGTTTTAATACATTGGCAGGAACTTTTATACTTATTATACATATAGGCTGCAAAAATATAGTTTTTGTTTTTGCAAAGCTTTGTTGCCAGATAACTAACCTAGTAAAAGTAATATTACCAATTTTCTCAACATTCTCTTTCTGCATATAAAGCCTGATAAATAAATCATAGTCCAGCCTGTGTTAGAATAAATGTCAACTTCGTGTTGGTGTGAACTGATTTTCTGTGTTACAATCCATCTCCACCACATCCTCCCAGCATGCACTTTTATAAACAATTGTGTACTAGCATTTGTATTGACTTCTTTAGCAGGCATACTTGGCAAAGAAAAACTTAAAAACTGACCACTAAGCACCATAAAGATAAAGAGCATCTCATAAACCTGAACTCTTCTAAACAGCCCTTCCTGAGTGTCCCCGTTCTTTGCATTGCACACTCCTGTTCCTCTGAAAAATCTTAAAAAGACAATCTAATGGAAAGGCAAGTAAAATAATGTCATATGCTCCACGTGTGTTGATGTGTGTTGGCACAAAATCAGATTTCTGCACAACTCAGCATATGGCCCTATGTATGACTTGCAGCCTCGTTTGAAATGGTGTGAACACGGTCTGTTCCAGTCTCCCAATTATTAACATTTATCTTGACAAAGAAAAAACTAGGTTTAAGCATGTATAGGAGCATGTGTATCTGTTGATATGCACATGCACACATAAACACGTACACTTTGTGTTCATATAGCTGATACTAGGCCATGCCACATACTGATGAACATATGATTAGGGTAATATTGATTTATCGGCCTAAGGAAGTCATTAAAATTTGAAAGATTGTAAGAAAAAAATTGCCACTTGAAGTCTTGGTTATAGATAGTCATCCTAAAATGAGTGAATAATCACTAGTTTGGACTTGTAAAGGCATTCGGGAAGCTGGTAGGGGCTGGAGATGGTATTTGGGACTGCTTGGATATTGGCCACATGTACTTAAAAGATGTTTGTTATTTTCCTTAAGTAAGAATAAATTTGCTCCCATTTTTGCTTTGTGCTTGGACCACACCAAACTGAGCTTATTCCTGGCTCTGTGCACAAAAGGGAGCCCGCAGCAGTGCTCCAGACAGAGGTGACCATAGATGATATCAGAGATTTGAACCATGATCCGTGAGATACAAACAAGATGTCGTAAGCCCTGTACTTGATCTTCAGTTTTAACCTCAGTTTTATTCAGTTGAGTTAGAGAAAAAGATTCTATTTCTTTGACACGTGGGACTAAACTTTCTTTGAGCAGCAATTTTAATGATGAGTGATTATTAGAAGTTCTTTTTTGTTGTTGGTTCTTTGTTTATTGTTTAGAATTTCTAATCATTACTTACAGCCAAGAAATCATAATCATCCATTTGTAACATAAATCTAACAAACCTTAAAATATGTGCTGACCCACTAGTAATAAAAATAATTGAAAAGATAAAAAAGGAAAAAGGAAGAAAACAATCAGTGGAGTTACATCTGAGGGATGCAAGTAAACTAGGCTTAGAGAGGTAGTTTTGTTCCGAAGATAGTTTTGGAATGAGGAATGAGGAAGATGGAAACTGATGAGCTTATAGTGCATTCTGATATAGATTTGTGGAATTCTGATAACCAGGCGGACTTACATTCATCAAACTGAGGATTGTCATTGTCTTGGCATAATGCCAAGAGGACTGTTTATTTTTACCCAGAGCACTACACTATTTTTTTCCCTTTTGGGTCACACCCGGTGATGCTCAGGGGTTACTCATAGCTCTGCACTCAGGAATTACTCCTGGCAGTGCTTGGGGGACCATATGGGATGCTGGGAATCGAACCCAGGTCAGCTGCATGCAAGGCAAACGCCCTACCCACTGTGCTATCACTCCAACCCCCTGCTGCACATCTTTAACTGTCTTAATCTAGTAGCAGGGAACCAAGAGCGCCGTTGGTGAGGACCAGACTAAATGCCACACGATGGGAAGTTTCTCCTGTCCTTTAAAGAAGCTCCTTTTAGGCTTCTTGCAGAACTGGGTTCAAGGCTACGAATTACCTAAGCTGTTGCCTGTCCATGAATCTCTGTATGGTTCCTTGGAATTTGAATGACAGTCTAGCTGGACAGAGTATTCTGGGGGAGGTGTTCACTTCACTGGGTTTTGATATGATACTCTTCCATATTCTCTGGCTCGTAGAGTCTCATTCAATAGATCTGCTGTACATCTAATGGGCTTTCCTTTGTATGTAAGTCCCTTTTTGATCTTGCTGCATTCAATATTCTGTCTCTATCTTTGGATTTCGTTCTTTTGAATATAACGTGTCTTGGGGTTTTCTTAATCGGACCTGTTTTCCCTGGGAACTTCGGCCCTTTCGGATCTCCGTTCCCATAATCCTCAACTCTGGGAAGTTCTTATAGATTATTTCTTTAATGTTCCTTCAACACGTGTGCCTTCCTGTTCTTCAGGGATTCCTGACAATTCTGAGATTGCTTCTCGTGAGCCCCTCTGATGTGCTGTTCGTTTCTCTTCAGGCTATTTTCCACCGTCTGCTATTTCCTAGCGGTTTCCTCCTTCTCATCTTGCAGTTCCTCGATCTTTTGCTCAGCGGCCGTTATTCTGCTGTTCAGAGCTTCTATCGACTGTTTCGTACCATCTTCCTATTCTTCATTTCTGACTGTAGTAGATTTTTCATTTTGACGCTCGTACTCACCTGCACTTTGCCGACTCCCGGTGCAATTGTCTCTTTGAGCTCATTGAACAGCTTCATCAGACGTCACTACAGACACCGTCTGAGGACTTGCTAGTCTGATTTATGTCATCGGTGATATTGGTCTTGATCACTGGCGGGCTCCTACGTGTTTTCCCCCATTGGCTTTCTAGCGTCCTTGCTGTGCTGGGGGTGAGTCATTGTGGTTAACCCCCTGGGGAGGCGGGGAGGGGGAAGCTGGAGGCTTCTCTCTGTCTTCTCTATCTGTCCTCACAGAATGACAGAAGAACACCCGTGAGCACCAATGGAATTTGTTGAGTAAGTCTGTCATGGGTCCACAGAAGGGACACATGCTCCCAGAGCTTGATTGGGTCCTTAGCAGGGTGCAGGTCGTGTGTGGAGACTGCAGAGACCCTCCTGGTGGCGGGGGGGCTGTGAGACCCTCTCCACAGGTGGGGGGATGGGGAGAGACTGTGTTTCCTGTTCCCAAGTAGGCCCAGTTATGTCAGCTGGATGTGAACCTCGTCTGGGATGGGGGGGAGCAGCAAATTCAAGGCCCCTGTTTTTTTTCCCTCTATTACAAATTAATTCACCTATTTTGAATTTTAGGCCACACCTGGGGGCACTCAGGGGGCCACTTCCGGCAGGCCTCGGGGGACCAGAATGACAAAGCGGGTACTGGGGCTTGTGAGTTTTCAAGGGGATGAGATTCACTGAACATTAAGGGGGGGTGTCTTTAGTTGTTGTTTTGGATTCTGGGCCACACCCAGCAGTGCTCAGAGCTTACTCCTGTCTCTGTGCTCCGGGATCAGTCCGGGTGGAGATCAGGGGGCCCTATGGGATGTCAGGAATCGAACCCGGGTCGGCTGCATGCAAGGCAAGCACCCTACTCATCGAACTACCTCTGGCCCTAAACGGGGTCATTTTTTCAGCAGACATTTTGGCTGTGTGGTTCTGGACATGTCACCCCGAGGGCCTCCTCTGGGAGTGTTGGGTGGGGCGTGCCTGGGATCGAACTCGGGGCCTCGTGCTTGCTAGACAGTGCTCTTTCTTCATAGGAGCCACCTCCTGCTCCCGGTACCCCGAGACGCTCAGAACCTGGCTGTGTCCTCCAGATGCCAAAATACCACCCCCCAAATTGGCTGAGCAGGGGCCCCGCCCTGTGTGGCCCTCCCACAGCCTGAAAGGGGAACAAACCGCAAGGTGGGAGGGGGTGGGCTTCGTCTCTGAGACGAGCCAGTCCCAGGCGCCCCTCCCCCTCCTCACCCACCGTCCGCGCCCCCCGGCCCGCAGGGGTCCGTCCTTCCCTCCGGCTCCCAACGGGGATGGGGACGATGACCCCATTTACAGGCGACGAGTGCAGGGGCGGGCGCGGGGGCGCGGAGCTGGGGTACCGCGTCCTCCCGCGTCGTTACTTCCCGCCGCCGATTGCCTTGGACGCGGGCAGGGCCTGATTTAATACCCGCATGGAAAATACCGCGCCTGATCCGATTACCGCGGGAATTCTGATACAGTCAGCAGGCGCGATGAAAGATGCTCGCTGCCGAGTAAACACCGAGACCCGATTACCGGGTCCTCTGGGGGAACTTAAGCGGGAGGGTCGCTGGGAGGGCAGAGCCCAGTGCTGGGGGGGCGGCGGGGGGCGCTCAGCCACCGCTGGTTTGTGCTGGGGTCCTGCGCCCGGCTCCCCAGGCACCCCAGAGAGAGGCTCCTCACCCCATCCTTCCCAGCCAGCCCGCTCCCCAGAACTCTGCAGGCACCTCCCCCCGGGTCCCCCACCAGCTCCATTGGGCACCACTAGGCTGCCCAGCCTCTGGCTCCCGGTGCTCGTTACGCCGGGGCACCTCACGTCTGGAGTGAGCCAAGCACCTTCTCCGGCTCCTGGAGTCTCTCTTCTGGGGGTCACGGGACCCCAGGCCTTTCCTGGGGCCCAGTGTGGCCCTGCAAGCCTGGGCAGGTACTCTGGCGGGGACACTGATGTCCCTTGATGCCCGACACAGTGACTGGTTTTCACAGGGACATGGAGGCGAGATGGTCACGCCGTAGGTGCTGCTGTCCACAGCCAGAGTCCCAGGCCAAGGCCAGCAGGGCAGAGTCTGACCAGTCCAGCTGCCTCTGCCAGAGGCTCACTAGTGACTGCGCCGATGAGCAGCTTCCGGAACACTCTGGACCCCCTGCCAGAGCCCCGCCCGGAGCCCACCGCCCCCGGCTCAGCGAGCCTGGGGTCCACACTTTGTCATGCAGCTGCTGGGACCGTGTTTGGTGGCCCTGGGCAGCACTGGGCATCGCACTCCCCATGTGTCAGGAGGGCACTGCACCTGCTGAGGCAGTGGGGCCCCGGGCTGCTCTCCGGAGCATTTCTGCCCACTCTCATGATTCTCTGTTCGTTTATTTTAATTTTTACATTAAAAAAAATGTTGTGGGCACGGGACTGTAGCAATAGCACAGCGGGTAGGGCATTTGCATTGCGTGCAGCCAACCCGGGTTCAATTCCCAGCATCCCATATGGTTCCCTGAGCACCGCCAGGAGTAATTTTTGAGTGCACGAGCCAGGAGTAATCCCTGTGCATCGCCAGGTGTGACCCAAAAAGCAAAAATAAAGAAATAAATAAATAGATCACTGTCACTGTCACTGTCCTCCTGTTGTTCATCGATTTGCTTGAGCGGGCCCAGTAACCTCTCCATCATGAGACTAGTTGTTACTGTGTTTGGCATATCGAATGTGTCAGGGGTAGCTTGCCAGGCTTTGCCGTGCGGGCGAGATACTCTCAGTAGCTTGCCGGGCTCTCCGAGAGGGGCGGAGGAATCAAGCCTGGCTCCGCTGGGCTGGCTGTGAGCAAGGCAAACGCCCTACTGCTGTATAAATAAATAAATTTTGTGGGCACACCCAACAGCATGCATGTCCCTCCTGGTTCAGGAATTGCTCCTGGTGGGGCTTGGGGGACCATATTTCTTGCCGGAAATCGAACCTGGGTTGGCTGTGTGCATGGCAAATGCCTACCTGCTGTCCCATGGCTCCGGGCCTTGGTTTCCTTTCTAAACCCTTCGGTCATCTAGCGGGGGCTGCCCGAGCTCGCCCCTGGTCCCCGGTGTGACGACTGATGGGTATAGTGGTGTGGCGCTTCCCAGCACGCGGGCGTAGCTTATATCCCACGTCCTCATTAAGATTCCACTCACATGAGTTGGAGCAATAGCACAGCGGGGAGGGCGTTTGCCTTGCGTGTGGCCAACCTGGGTTCGATTCCCAGCATCCCATATGGTCCCTCGAGCACCGCCAGGAATAATTCCTGAGTGCAGAGCCAGGAGGAACCCCTGTGCATCGCTGCATTGCTGGGTGTGACCCAAAAAGCAAAAATATAAATAAAATAAAGTAAGATTCCACTCACAGCTGGACCATGACTTTATTCAGCAGAACCTCCCACATGCACCTTGGGGGCCACCCGACCCCCACCCCCACTCCTACTCCCACCCGCACCTCGCAGACCCCACCCGGCCCCCACCCACCCTCAAACCTAGCAGACCCCGCCCGACCCCCACGCGTCTCCCAGTTGGCCTGGCGCCGCTCCTGCTCCTAACCCTTCTCGGTCGAAAATGCCCGAGGCCCGGGACCGCCTTCGCTGCCCCCAGACATCAGAGGGGCCTGAGCCCCTCACCCCTCCTCTCTCACACCCGCCGGGTGCCCCCACCAGCCCAACCCCCTGGATGGGGCCCACTCCTCGGTTCACTGATGTATTCCCTCGCCTGCCCCCTCTTCCCCGCGGGGCCTGCCTGGAGGACACTGAATGGCAGGGAATGACTTTTGTCACCTCTTGAGGTCACCACAAGGAGAGGGGCTGAGGCATGGGGCTGGGAGTGACGCGGGGACACGCTGTCTGCCCCCTGCAGCCCTCCCAAATGCGTGCGGGGGGGCGCCAAGGGGCCCAGCCACCCCGCCCCTTCCCGTGACCTTTGTCCAGCTGCTCATCTGGGCCCTCTGGGCCTCGGGTGACTGTCCACTGTCCCCAGCCTCCTCTGCCTCTGCCCTTCGCAAGCTGCTCCCCACACCAGAGCGGGTCACCCTCCAACCCCCAGTGCCCGCTGCCCACCGTCCAGGCCCCCCAGTGCTCGCTGCCCACTGTCCAGGGCCCCTTGAGCCTGGGTCACCCACTGCTTGATGCGGTGACCACTCAGCATGACGCCCCTGCACGTGGTGCTGACCCGAGTTCTCGGAACACTCCAGATCCGCTCTGCAGCGCGCCTGCTTCCTCTCCGTCCTGGAAACGTCGCCCTCCTAGTCTCACTTCGCATAGGCTGTTCCTGCTCCGCCACACTTGTTCCTGCGCTCAGCCGCCTCCGGTCTCATCTCCCGTGCCCAAGCGGTCGCCATACTCTGGACCCAGGAAGTGTGTGTGGGTGTGAACACGTGTGTGCGTATGTAAGCACCATGCCTGGGCACATGTGTTCATGTGAATATGTGCATGTCTATATGCGTGTGTGTGCACGTGAACATGTATGTGTGCATCCGTGTGTGCACACATTCGTGTACACATGTGCGTGTGCATGCATGTGACTTGTGTTCATGGGTGTCCATGTGTGTCTGTGTGTGCCTGTGTTCGTGTGGTGTGTGTGTTCACGAGCGTGCCTGTGTGTGTGCCCGAGTCCGTGTGTGTGTGTGTCCGTGTGTCCTTCTCTGCCTGCTCTACACGCTTCCCTGCCCCCAGCCTTCCTCTACCCAGACTCTGCTCCTCTCCCCTTCTAGAACCTTCCACCCGGGCAAGGCAAAATGGGAGCAAGACTGCACCCTCCCCAGTGGGGGGGCAGGTGGTGGTGGTGACGTCGGACCCCGCCCCCTGCCCCCCAGCTGGGCTGCTGGCCCCCAGGAATGCAGGCGCTAAGGAGGGCCATCCCAGCAGTCACCCCTCACCCCTCCCTGCCTGTGTCCCTCGGGGTGGGGCGCAGGGTCGAGGGAACACTGAACTCGGGCCTTCCCCGGTCTGGGTTTGAGCAGTCCCTGGAGACGGGCTGGGAATGAGGGAAGTGTGGCCTGGGATGGGTCAGCTGGAGCCGGGGGGCCTCGTGGCCTTTGCTTCCTCGGGACTCTCTGCCCGGCTGGGAGGGGGCAGTGCGGGGGTCTCATCTCTCCCCTCTCCTCTTCCCCAGTCGGGAGGGAGGAGCACAGCCAGTCAGGGAGGGCTGCATGGTGGAGGAGGCAACAGTGAGCTCAGCCATCAATGGCAGCACAGCTGGGGTCAAGGGCCCTGAAGGCCCAGGGAGGGGCCCTGGGATGAGCTCTGGGGGCTCCCGGGGAGACCACCCCCATGCAGCAGCTTCCCCTGGGGGGGGTGGAGGGTGCTAGCCGCTGGTGGGTGCCTGAGTAGGGGAGCGCCTGGTCAGTCCTGGGGCTGAGGGGCTGGGGACCCAGATGCTCCAGGGTCCTGGGGGGTCTCCTCAGGTTGGTCACTGGGGACTGGGGAGCCAGAGGGGGGCTGCAGAGGAAGCTCAGCCCCTAGGAGCCTGCAGGTCACTGTGGGCGCACCAGCGGTGCCTCAGTTTACCTCCAGCTTATGGATTTTTTTGGGGGGGGGGTTCCTCCTAAGTGACACTCAGAGCCCCCGGGGTCTTCCTGGTGATTCTTGGCCAACCAGGACACAGTTCAGGGGGACAGGGGCGAGGGGCTGCTCTGGGCGTCTGGGGCCAGGGACCCCAGGCCGCCCAGCGGTGCTCGGGGACCCCAGGACCACCCCATGTGCTGGGGGCATGGGGTGCTGGGGGGCACCAGGCTCAGCTCGACCCACACGCACCCTCCCCCCGCCACAAGCTCCTGCCCGGGTGTTTTTTTCTTCCTCACGGTTCAGTCCTGAGATGTGGATGTGGGTGTGGGGCCTCCCTGCCCCTCCCCTCCTCCAGCCAGAGGGAGGAAGCCCCCGCCCTGTCTCGCCCCCCCAAGTCCGGAGTGCAGGCTGGAGGCTGGAGGGGGGCGGTCAGGGATGGCGGGGCTGGGCTCTGCCAAGGGAGGGCCCCTGGGACCAGGAAGCCCCCTGTGGCCGCCCCGCGGGCTGTGTGGCCCAGGCGAATGAGGCCTGGCTGCGGAAATTTCAAAGGCAAATGTTCTGAGAAAGCCGCTCGGTGAGCCACGGATCAATACTGCGCTGGAGAGAGAGCGCAAGGGGGGAGGGATCCCCCCAGGGCTGCAGAGACCCGGAGAGAGCAGGGAGCACGGGGAGGGGGCAGACAGACCAACAGGCAGGGAGACAGAGAGACAGAGAGAGACGGAGAGACAGAGAGACAAAGACATAGAGACAGAGACAGAGAGACAGAGAGACTTCCAGAGGGGTCGGGGGCAGCTGCAGAGCCACAGGCAGAGCCCAGAGGGCCAGAAGGGCACAGATGGTCGTGGGGGTTCAGGCCTCCCTGAGAAGCCAAAGCTCTGGGCCAAGGTCACCTGCAGTTTCGGGGGCTTCCCTTGGTCTCCCCAGGTGGGGACGTTGTGCCCACTGCCATGACTCTAGCCTCAGTTTTTCCATCTGCAGGGGAAAGGCAGGCGGTGGGGGGAAGTTCTGGGCACCTTTTCCGGAAACTTCTAAGGTGTCCATTGGAGCCCCAAGGAGGCTGTGGTGTCAGGAGGCTCCCAGAGGGGCAGTCAGGGAGGGGTGCGGGGGACCGGATGTGAGGGAGATGCCCCCCTATCCCCCCAGAGAGCAGATTCTCGACACCAGCGCTGAAGCACTCCGGAGTCCCCGGGGCCTGTCCCCGCAGCCACAGGCCCGAAGCGCTCCTGTTCCTGCTCCCGGGCCCAGAACCTGGCCTGTGCGGTTCCAGTCCAGCCCTGGCCTGGCTGGGTCTGCTGGGGAGCTCAGGTTGTGCCCAGACGCCTCCCTGGTCCGATGCTGGAATCAAAGACAGACAGGAAGTGGCACATGTCCTGCCTGGCTCCCGGCTCTGCGCTGGCCTTACGGGGGAGCCCTCGGCCAGAGGTGCGGGTGGTCCCGGCTGTAGAACCAGGCTCCCCACAAGCCCCGCAGATCCCTCAGCCACGCGTCAGCTGTCCCCGGCCCCGCACACCCATCCGGGAGGAGGTGACAAATCTGGAGTAGCAAAGTGGGACATTAAAGTTTAACGGGGGGTGATGCATATTTAATGGGGCCTAACAAAGCTTCTCAAGACATCCCAGACGCCGAGGGGGGGGGCAGGCTGCGGGTGGGGGCGGGGGCGCCCGCACGCTCCTCATCTGTCTGCGGTGGCATCCCCGCCACAACTTGGCATTCCAAGCTCCTGCGGTGCCAAGCGCGGCCCGCGGCCTCGGGGGGAGCTGCCCTTTCATTATTAATTTCCCGGGGACAGCTGACAGAGGGGCTGCGGCAACGCATCTGGAACGTGGCCCGGGCGGGCGGGTGGGTGCGAGGGGCTGCCGGGGGCTTCTCCAACCTTCCATCTGCTGTGACCCCCCCGCCGGTCGACCAGCCGAGGAGACCGCCCTAGGATCGGGGGTCAGGCGCCCCCCGGGTGGCTGGGCCCAGTTTGTGCCTACGCGCCCCCCAGCTCCTGCCCACGGTGTCCATCGAGAAACTCCAGACCCCAGGTCCCACCCTGGCTGGACTCACTGCGAAAGGCCCCAGGTTCTGGTGGGGGGACCCCCCCCCGGCCTGAAGGACGGACCCTCCCCCAAGGCCCCGTCCACACTGTCCCCAGCCTGGCCCCGGGGCCCCTGTGAAGCTCCTGGCCAGACCCAATCTCTACCCTCTCCCGTCTGAGCACCCCACCCCCAGTTACCCTGCGGGGGCTCCTTCCAGGGTGCTCCAGGACCCAGAGGCCGTTTCCTCATCCTGTCTGGGCCCACCCCATGGTGCTGAGCCCCCTGCATCCACCCCGTCTCCCACGGTACTGACCCCACCCTCCGCGTCCACTCTGTCCCCACAATGCTGACCCCACCCCGTGTCCACCCCATCCCACATGGTGTTCCCTCGGCCCCCCCCCATGCCCGCAGTGGCCCTGCAGTGCTGCTGTGGCTTCTGACCTCTCCCCCCTGGCTGGCCCCCACCCCCTGGAACATTCTTTGCCCCATCTGTGGCTCCCCCCAGCTCCCTCCCGGCCCCCCCAGGACTTTCTGCCCCACAGGGCTCCACCAACCAAAGCCCCCCCACAGCCTTGGCTGTGGGTGACCCCAGTCCTGGGGTCCCTCACCGTGGTTCCCACCCGGTCGCTCACCCCCTTGGCTACTGAGCTCTGCCCTGAGCTAGGCCTGTTCTCTGCACCCCAAATACCACCACATAGGCTCCCAGCACCCCCATCCCCCACCCCGAGGGCCTTCCTTGGACAGATCCCCCAGCCCTCACCCTGAGCTGGCAGCGGCCCTGCTCAGCTGTTCCCGGCACAGAGCCACCCACTGGGCTGGCAGCAAGCTGGGGCCCTTGGAACCGGGAGACCGCGTCATCTTGGGATCCAGGGGTCCTCCCGGAGTGACACTTTGGCTCTTGGTTCAACAGCACGTCCTTGCGGGGAGCCGGAGTTGACAGGCTGCAAGGCCCCCGCCCTGCAGGGTGCTGGGAGCTGAGGGGTCCCGAGATGGAGGGGGGTGGCACCCGGCCTCGATTCCCCCTTGCCCTTCTCTGCCCTGGGCCAGGGCGTCTCTCACGAGGGGGTCTGTGAGGGTCTCGTGTGAGACCTGGCCCCTCATCTGAAGATGGGGCGCGTGTGTTAGGGGGTCCCAGCTTGGGGCCCAGCCTGGCCTGAAGCGCAGGGAGGCGGAAGGGCGGGACGTCTGCAATGTCTGGCCCTGCCCCAGAAGCAGCCGGCGCGTCCCGCCCCCTCGGGCGCCCACCCACCGCCGGGCGCTGCCAAACCCTCTGCCATTTGTCATCTCCCTTTTTTGGGGGAAAATTCCCCCAGATTCCTGGGGGGCCTCTGATTTCCTGACTCCGGGTCTGGAAGGTTCCAGAAACTCGTCCTGTCGGTCAGTCGGGTGAGCTGGGCAGAGCCCTCCTGGCCTCCCTCTGCCTTCTGCCTTCTCCACGGGCTCTGCAGCCATCTGGGAGTCAGTGGAAGGTTCTAGAAAGACAGTTGCTAAGCTCTGCCTTCTGGAGAGGGGTTTAGGGACCCCCGGGGCCCCGGGGATAGCCACTGTGCGTGGAGGGACCCGCCCCTCTTTTTCCCTGGCAAGGCTGGGCACGGGCGGGGGAGCCATGCGGGTCTCTGGCCCGGTGGGGCTGCGGGAGAACAGTCACTCCCTGCAGGGACGCGGGACACAAGGGGGTCAGTGGAGCCTCCCCCAGCTGGCTCTGCTGCAGGCAGGGTAGATCTCTCCAGAAAACCTTCTGGAATCGGGCACACCGTCCAGGTCCTGGCAGAAACCCGCCAACTGCTCCCCTTTTCTGCATCTTGTGGCTTCTCCGGGGCCCGAGGGGACCCGGGGTGTCAGAGTTTATTCCACGGAGCGCCGGGGGGTCCCCAAAGCTCTGCCATTGACCACATATGGGGGCAGAGGGCGGAGTGGGGGTGGGTAGCCCGTCAGGCCCACGTACCTGCTTTCCCCTCAGGCTGAGGCTGGCCTGGCCAGGACCAGCCGTGACGGAGCCTGGAGAGCCTCGAATCAGCAGCTCCCTTGGAGACCCCCATGGGCTCACCCCTCACTGCCACAGACCGGGGTGGCGGGAGGGCGGCCAGCTGAGTAAATGGGGGGGCGTATTTTCAGTGGGGTCTGATGCTCATAGTGCCAGGGTGGAGGTGACGGTGCTAGACTTGGAGGTGAGGGTAGGCTGCTGGGGATGACACTAGCACTGGTGGTGATGATTGTGTCATGGTGGTGGTGGTGGTGGCGGTGGTGGTGATGGTGACGGTGGTGATGGTGATAGTGGTGGTGATGGTGGTGATGGTGGTGGTGGTGGTGGTGATAGTGATGATGGTAATGGTGATGGTGATAGTGGTGGTGATGGTGGTGGTGGTGGTGGTGATAGTGATGATGGTGATGGTGGTGATGATGGTGGTAATGGTGATGGTGGTGATGGTGATAGTGGTGGTGATAGTGATGATGGTGATGGTGGTGATGTGGTGATGGTGATGGTGGTGATGATGGTGGTGGTGGTGGTGGTGGTGATGGTGGTGGTGGTGATGGTGATGATGGTGATGGTGATAGTGGTGATGGTAATGGTGGTGATGATAGTGGTGATGGTAATAGTGATGGTGATGGTGGTGATGATGGTGGTGGTGGTGATGGTGATAGTGGTGATGTGGTGATGGTGATGGTGGTGGTGGTGGTGGCAATGGTGGTGATGATGGTGGTGGTGATGGTGGTGATGATAATAGTGATGGTGATGATGGTGATGATGGTGGTAATGGTGATGGTGATGGTGGTGATGGTGATGGTGGTGGCGATGGTGGTGGTGATAGTGGTGGTGATGGTGGTGATGATGGTGGTGATGGTGGTGATGGTGGTGATGGTGGTGGTGATGGTGGTGGTGGTGGTGGTGATGGTGATGGTGGTGATGTGATGCTGATGGTGGTGATGATGGTGGTGATGGTGATGGTGGTGATGGTGGTGGCGGTGATGGTGATGGTGATGGTGATGGTGGTGATGTTGATGAGGGTGATGGTGATGGCGATGGTGATGATGGTGATGGTGGTGATGGTGGTGATGATGGTGGTAATGGTGATGGTGGTGGTGGTGGTGGTGATGATGATGGTGGTGATGATGATAGTGGTGGTAGTGGTGATGATGACGGAGGTGATGGACCAGAGAGGGGGTGTGACTTTGCAGAGGTCACAGAGTAGAGCTGAGGAGGTGATGGCCAAGAATTCAGGGTGGTGATTCAGTGATTCAGCCAGGATCTCCCCAGTCCCCTCCCTGAGGCCCCAGGGGGAACACAAGGGGACAGCGCAGAGTGGCTTTGAGGGTACAGTCTGCTGTGAAACCTTGGGTGAGTGTCTCACCCTCTCTGCGCGGGAGTCAGAACTCAGAGGGAACATGAGAAACTTGGGCCCATGGGGGTGTAGGAGAGAGTCTGGGGCAGAGTCTGGGGGTACATGGGGTGTAGGAGAGAGCCCCCACCGGGCAGAGTCTGGAGGTCTGAGTGGGAGGCTCCCGGGATGGAACCCTGACTCTGGAGGGCACCCAGAGTGCCCATTGGACTAAGCCCCTCCTCAACCCTTCGGTGCTGACCACTCCTGGGTGTCCCTTGATGGGGAACTGGCCTGAGGAACTTCAGCTGCAGGAACGGGGTTGCCACTGTCAGCATGGGGGTGAGGCCCAGGCAGAGGGTCTTGGGTGCCGGCCCCTCCTTGGCACTCAAGCTATTGATCAGAAGAAATCTGAAAAAAAAAAAAAAAAGCCAACAAAACCAGATGCTTCTCGGAACATTCTGGCTCCTTTCATCCCAAACAGCAAACTTCCTCCCGCTGCTGCTGCCAGGCTTCATCTGCCGGCCCCACCCCCGGGACATCTCGGGAGAGGGCAGCGCCCCTGCAGCACCCACTCTGCAGCCCACCCCACCCCTGCAGCCCGCATCCACCCCTGCAGCCCCCATCCCTCCCCTGCAGCCCAGCCTCACCCCTGCAGCCCGCATTCACCCGTGGAGCTCCCATCCCACCCCTGTAGATAAGCCTCACCCCTGCACCTCCCACCCCTGCAGGCCCCACCCGCCCCTGCAGCTCCCGTCCCAACCCTGCAGCCCTCACCCCACCTCTGCAGCCCCCACCCCACCTCTGCTGACCCCACCCCTGCAGCCCCTACCTGCTCCTGCAGTCCCCCCCCACCCGCAGTCCCCACCCCTACAGCTCTCCCGGCTCCTGCAGGCCCCTCCTGAGCTGCTCTCATCCCATCTCCATGGCCACTTAGCCGCAATCCCGCCTCGGTGTCCCCTGGGAGCCCTGGCGCTTGGCTGCAGCCCCTCTCTGTCCCTCCGTCCATCACTCTGGAGAGGCCGTGCCCTCTGCCTCCCGGGGGCCTCCTGCCAAGCAAGTGGGTGGGGGTGACTCATGGCCGGGGCTCAGGGTACAGCAGGGGAAGGATGGGGAGTGTCTGGGCACCTGCAGGAGGCAGAGCCCTCAGCCAGGCCTGTCCTGAGGCCGGGAAGAGATGCCGCCGGGGGGGCTGCCGCCCAGGTGGGGGTCCCTGTGGGCCCTCGAGGTGGCTTAAGCTGAGGGCCTCGCGCAGACGCTGCACACCGACGCCACAGGGGTCACGAACAGCCTCCCGCACCCCCATCAGAGAAGAATATAAAAGGGAAAAATCCACACCCACCCCGTCTAATCCTTCCCGGCTTAGGCCGCGCAGCTCAGCGCTCGCAGTTCCTTGGGGATGATGGAAATGTGAATTTAAATAGAGTTATGTCGAAAGCACATTACCCAGCGCCGTCCCAGCAGGGAGAAGCCGGGAGTGGGGGCTGGGCCGGGAGGCCGCGGCACCTTGGCCGGTTCCAATCAGGCGCCTGATTAGCCGCCTCCGCCCGCCTGCCCACTGCCCGCAGCCCCTTCCCAGCTCGCCGCCTTCTTTCGGGGCGCTGGGGACCAGCCGGGCGTGCGTAATCCCCGAGTGGCGCCAGGATGCCATCTGCGACTAAAAGGGTCTCCGAGCCAGCTTCCCGCGAGGCTGGGTCCCCGCTCCCCGCGGGCACGACCACCAGCCCGGGACAGGATTAGCACGGCTGTGAGCTGACGGCTCCGTCACGGGGCTCCAGGCGGATGCCGGCTGGTGCTAAGAGCTGGGGGCATCCAGGACCCTCAGACCCCCTACCGGCCCCCACCTCTCCTCTCCCGTCATCTGGCACTTGGGGGCTCGGCTGCCCCCTCCCAGCAAGGTGCTGGACCCAGCGAGGTTAGCTGCTGCACTCCCGGGGGACCCCAGCACCCTGGCTCAGGCTAAGGGGAACTGGCCAGCCCGGGGCAGGCCAGGAGGCCAGGGCTCAACTCCGGGTTAGTTTGGGGGGGGGTCCCTGCATGGCTTAAAGTACCCCGGGCTCCTGATTCCCCCAACAGGGAGAAGCGTTGGCAGAAGGATGAGGTTGGGCTGGCCCAGGCGGCAGGATGAGGGGGGTCTGACTTTCAGGGGGTGGGCACGAGGCAGGCCTGCATCAGAGCATGCATCCAGGAACTGGTCCTCCCCAGAAGTGGTGGTGCTGGTGCTGCTGAGGGTGAGGGTCACCAGAGCCACTGCGGGCCCCTTTGCCCCCAGGCCAGGAACTCACACGGCCCACACACGCGGCCCCTCCCTCCTCTGTAGCATCCCAGCGCCGCTGCCTGGGGCCTAGGCTCAGAGTCCCCCACAGCCGTGCTGCAGACCCACAGGGGCCCCGGGGCTCTCCCCACATCTGGTCCGTGCCCTGGGGCCTCTAAACCCAGCACTGGCCTCATAGTGGTGCAGGCTGCCCTCAGTGCCTCTTCCTCAGCAGAGCCAAGCCCACTGGGATTGCCCGGTGCATGAGCACAGACCCCAAAAGGCAGCCCAGGGCCAGCCTCACGCAGGGCTCTGGGGGTGGGCAATGGCCCTAAGTTGGTGCTGGGGGATTGGACTAAGTGCTCAGTGATCGCATTAAGTCAGTACTGGTTGCTTGCACTAAGTCAGTGCTGGGTAATTGTACTGAGTTGTTGCTGGGTGATTGTACTGAGTTGTTGATGGGTGCTTGCACTAAGTGCTGGGTGCTTGCACTAAGTCGGTGCTGGGGGATTGTGCTGAGTTGATGCTGGGTCCCCACACAGAGCGGGGGAGCTGCCCCCAGGCCTGGCCGTCAGGCGCCTCCAGGAGCCCCAGCCCGCCTGCCAGGGAGCAGCCCTGGGGATTGGAGGATCCACCGGTCTGGGCCTCGGTGAGGGTGTTGCAGGAGTCTCAGGGTGGCTTTCCAGAGGCCCTGCTGCCTGGCATTTCCCTCATGTCCCCTCAGGTGCCGGGGAAGCCACCCCCCTGTGGGGGCTGTCAGATGCCCCCAAGAGCCATGAGGGGTGAGGCCCCAACTCCGTGACCCTCTGCTCGGCCTCTGCAGTCCTGCACAGTGCCGGTGAGGGGGAGCTTCAAGCTGGGCCAGGGGTGACTCGTCAAGAGGCCCTGGGGAGTCCTGGTTGGGCAGGGGTGCAGTTACAGCACCCCCCGGCAGGGGGACCTGGGGGCAGGGAGGGGGCCACTGTGACCGGCTGAGCCTTGGGGTGTGCGTGCCCCACTCTCCTCACTCCCCGTCAGCTGTGTGGCATCCTGCTGATCTACCCAGTGCCCAAAATTCCCCGTGGCACCTTCCCGGCCCTCCTCCCTCCTCCCAGGGAAGGCCCAGGTGTGGGCTGGAGTCCAGGTACGGCGTGGGTGGGAGGGGCAGGTGGAGCCGGCCAAGGCCAGATGCTTCCCAGCTCTGCTCAGCTGAGTCCGCAAGGGGCAGGGGAGGGTCCAGGGAGCGAGCCCAGGGCGCCTGGGTGCAGAATCTCCAGACCTCTGACCCTGGAATCCCCCGCCCCTGGAAGCAGCCAGCTAATTAGCCTGCCTGGAGCAGTGAAGGGCAAGGCTGCGGGCGTGCCCAGAGAGAGGGAAGCAACTCTGACGGGGAGTGAGGAGAGACGGGGCACACACAGGCTCGAGACCCCGTGTCCCCGCACCCGCCTCAGCACTGGCTCCGGCCCTGTGAGCGCTCGGTGCCTCGGTTTCCCCTCTGCCTCCGGGCCCGTGTCGGGACTGAGAAACTGCCACGTGCCAAGCCAGCTCCTGCCCCTGGTTCTCCTCCACCCGGAAGTGCTGAGGCCGGTGGCAAAGTGGGCAAAGTGCTGGCACAGGAACATCTTTCCACCAGGCGTGCACGGAGGGACCTCACCGTGTGGACCCCTGCCAGACACTGTCCACTCAGCTCAGCCGGACCCTTCTCCAGGGCGAGCCTGGACCTGCACAGGCCTTAACCGGGGTTGGGGAAGCTCTGTGCGGCTGGGCGCGGGGAGCAGGCATGGGAGCCGCACGTGAGACGTCAGCCAGACACCTGCTCGTCTGGCGCCGGCCTCCCCGGAGCAGGGAGGTAAACACGAGCGGCTGATCTGGAGGGGATCCCGGGAAGCTGCGAGGAAGTGGGAGTCGGGGGGGGAGCAGCCAGCACCCCCCCAGGAGACGCTGAGTATCGGCTGCGGTTCCAAGTCCCAGGAACGTCTGGGCGGCAGTGGGGCCCGCAGCACCGTGTCCCCGCCGCCTGCCAACCCCCTCCTTGGACGCCCGGGCCGCCCGGGCCGGAGCGAGCACACAACCCCTTCCTGGGCGGGCACCGAGGGCCCGCCTGGGCTGACAGCCAACTGTGCCCACTGGCCGTGTGCTCCAAGGCCACTTGAAATAGGCGCTTTCTAGTCCCAACCTCGGGGCTGCCCACGAGCGTCCCCCAGCCTGCCAGCAAGCACCCCCTCCCGTCCCTGGCTCCGTTGCCAGTTGGCACATATGGCTAGACTCTCCACCACCACTCTGGTGCCAATTCTGCAGAAGTTCCATTTTTTGAAAGACCGGAAGGAAGCACCCCCTGATGTGCGCCGAGATAATGGGTGGCTTCTATCACGGGGTGGGGGGACAGGGAGGAAGGGACGCGGGTAGAGCCCCTCTGCTGACCCGTGGAGCGCAGACGGCCTGATCCGGGCTTAGAGACGTGTTATCAGCATGTTAGTGGGACCCGGCTGTGTGCGGGGAGCGGGGAGGGGAGGGGGACCCGGCTCAGTGTCCCCTGCCTGTCCTGCCCTGCTCTGTACCTGGCACCCTTAGCTCTCTGCTCCGCCTGGGGCTCTGCGGCTGAGCTGGTGGCCCCTCTGGAAGGTTCTGATGGAGACAGCGGGAGGGGACTCTCCCTGGCTGGGGGTGCTGCCTCTGCACCCCCCTCCTGCAGCCCAGACAGGGCCAGAGCAAGGGCTGTCCCCCAAAGGGACGCGGTGAGGGGCGTAGCTGCCCCCAGAGGGGCGGGGCGCCTAATTCCCAGCAGGACAGACAGACGCTGGCCAGTGACAGGCAGAGGGACAATTCCACCTGCACACGGAGCCCAGGAGTTGGGGGAGGTCAGCGGGCAGCACCCCCTAACCCTCAGCCCGTGGGCTGCCCTGAGGAGAGCGCAGGCTGTGGACCATTCACAGACGCCTGAGGCCCAGGCCTGGGAGGGCCATCGCGGTCTTGCTAAGGCTTACACCCTGGGGTCCTTGCTGGGGGTGGGCAGGGGGGAGGACTGGAGGACAGAAAATGATTGACAAGCTCTCCACAGGCGACATTTCCAAGTTTCCTGCAAGATGCGGCTTTTGGGGCTGGAGCAATAGCACAGCGGGTAGGGCATTTGCCTTGCACATGGCGGACCCAAGTTTGATTCCCAGCATCCCATATGGTCCCCTGAGCACTTCCAGGGGTAATTCCTGGGTGCAGAATCAGGAGTAACCCCTCTGCATTGCCAGTGTGACCCTTTTCAAAAAAAGCAAAAAAAGAGATGTGGCTTCCTCGTGACTGGCCACAGCACGGCCACCCTCCAGGGCTGGACCTCAGCAGTGTGGCTGGTGGGCTGGAAAGGACCAGGGGACGGGCCCCCCTAATCTGAGAGTCCCCCGGGGCATCTGGCAAAGCCAGAGTGTGGCCTGCAGGTCAGGCTCACTCAAGGCGCACAGAACAATGGGTTGGGAGGACGGGGAGTGGGTGCTGGGGTTTCCCCCCCAGATCCTGGAGGGAAGGGCCCCGTCCTCCGCCCAGCCACAGTGGGGGGGGAGCTGTCCCAGCACAGCCTCCCCTCATCCGGATACACGCTCGAGAACAGCCCCTCCCGCTCCATCCCCCGGGAAACAGCCCAGCTGTCCACAACGCGGCAGCACACGTGCCGGCAGAGGTGGGGTAGTCCTGGCAGAAACAGGAGCAGACGCCCACATGTGCCACGTGGACCCGGCGCCACGAAACATGTCTCCTTTGGACAGGGCCCCGGAAGTAGCCAAGCTCAGCTATTATGATAAAAACGGGGTGCCCCTACCCGGGCGGTGAGGGGCAGGACGGTGTGTGGGATGCCGGGTGGGTGGGGAGGAGTCTCAGATGTGGTGTTCAAACTCAGCCCAGAGGCGCGGGGCTTGCCGCGATCTGAAAATACGCTTCGATTCCTTTTTTAACATAAGGAAAAAGAACAATAACACGAGAGAAGGGCCTTTTGTGTTCGATAATATGGCAGACTAGACACAGACATGGAAAAAGAAAGAGCCACAGAAGTTGGCCGCGATAAACCAAACAGCCTGAAGAAGGAAGCGCTCCGCTCCAAACAGAAGGAAGGAGGGATGAGCTGAGCCAGGAATAAACCGACGGCGGGAGTTGGCAGGGGCTGGTCCGGGCCGCGGGGAGAAGGGTTCCTGCTCCCCAGCACCCCAAAATCTGTGCCTGGGAACCCCGGGGTCTCCGCTGGTCGCTCGTGAAGGGAGGACTGAGAGGCGGTCCTGGGTCGGGGCGACTCCACACCTGAAGGAACAACCCCCTGACCCACCCCACCCCCCAGGGCCGGAGCCAGAGGACAGCAGGGAAGGCGCTGGTCTTGCTTGTGAGGGACCCAGGTTCGATCCCCAGCACCACAGAGGGTCCCCTGAGCACCCCTGGGAGGGATCCCCAGCACAGAGCCTGGAGCACGGCCCTAAGCACGGCCGAGCACCACCCAAAAACATAAAAGAAAAAGAAGCAAGCAACTTTTGAAGAGTTCGCTGGCCCCAAGGTGAGACTGTGACAAAGGGGAAGAAAACAGCTCCCAAATGGAGAGAGTGAGCACCCCAGGACCCTCAGCCCGACCTTGGACTCTGCTGGGTCCAGGGCAGAAGGTCCGGAGAGGGGGCTGAGCTCGCTGGACAGGCTCACTGACCACTGCCTTGCACGGCAGTCCTTTTTTTTTTTTTCTTTTTGGGTCACACCTGGTGACACTCAGGGCTTACTCCTGACTCTGCACTCAGGGATCACTCCTGACGGTGCTCGGGGGACTATCTGAAGTACTGGGGATCAAACCCGGGTCAGCCACATGCAGGCCAGCGCCCTCCCCGCTGTCCTGTCTCTCCAGTCCCGTGGGGAGGTGCTGGCCTTGTAGACCTGTGTGACCTCTAGTCCTTTCTCTTGTGTTTTATGGTCTGCTTTAGTTTGGGGGCTACACCTGACAGTCTTCAGGGCCGACTGAAGTATCCTGGAAGTGTTCCAGGGACCATGGGGGGGCTGGGAATCAAAGCATCATCATGTACAAAGAGCCCTAACCACTGTACTATCTCTCTGGCCCCCAAAGCAAACACCAAGAACCCCAACTGTTACTGGCTTTGGGGGTCCCTGCGGGATGTGAGGCCCCAGATGGACTGGGGTAAGGGGTGATCTAGATGCTGGATGAGCTCCCCTGGAAAGGGGGGCGTCAACCAAAGCAGCATCTCCCCTTCCTTCCCTGGGGGACTCCCACCAGGATATCTGAGTGGAAGGGGGGCATTTCCTGCCAAACTCTGGGTCTCCAAGGCACCTCCATTTCCTCCCACCTTCAGCCTGGGGTTGACCTCCATGTCAGGGGGCTCGTGGGGGTCTCCCAGCGCAGCCCTGAGCCCCTCCTGCAGCTCCTCACTCGCTGCCTGTGCTCCCACCCCGTGTCCTCCCGCCTGCGACCTTCTGCTTCCTGTCCACTTGCCCTCAGGGTCTCTGCCCTCCCTGGCCACCCGGAAATCCAGTTTTTCCCACAGAATCACCCACAAGGAGCTTGTGTTGAATAAGTCCCTTCCTGCTCCGTGTGTAACGGGCACCGACGTGTGTCACAGGGCCCGTGGGAAGGGCAGGGACTCCTGCCTGCCGGACACCCCAAGTCCGCTCCGGCCCGAGCACTCAGGCTCGGCACTCAGGCAGAGCACCCCAGGGAACCCAGCTGGCACCCCCCCAGGGGCAACAACTGGACACGTGTTACCAGTGGGCTCCCCCCACTTCCCTGGTGGGCACACGAACCCCCCCTGCTGTGCAGATTCTCATCTCTCCTGGCGGACTCTGGTCTGTGTTGACAAAGCAAAAGAAAAGAAAAGGGGAAAAAAAAATCCCCGCTGTCACTCAGCCCCCGCCCCGCCTTCGTGCTATGGGGCTGTGTCAAGGTATGCTGGATTCTAAATTAAATGTCAGCCCGCCGAGGGTTCTGGCTCCGTGAGAGGCGGGCACAGGCACTGGAGACTGTCCAGTCCGCACGGCTCGTGCCTAACCACGAGAGGTGACGGGCCCGTTGAATCACCGCACACGCGTGTTCCAGGCCACGGGAAGCCAAGACACATTTATTTTTCATGATAAATGTGCTGTTAGAGTTAAGTTGAAACGGCCCGATGGCAAGAGCCGAGCGCCCTCGCAGTCTGAGACGCCGGCTCTGAGGACGAGGACACCAGGTCCCGCCTGGCCAGGTCCCCCAGGCCCCGAGAGGCGAGCGGGGTGGCCAAACCCCTGCAGCACAACTGGGGGGCTCAGGCTCAGCTCAGCCCAACCAGGGGGCTGGACAGAAGTGACCGAGGGAAGAGGGGTCCCGCGGGACAGATCTGGGTTCAGAGCCTGCAGCCAGG
The DNA here is from genome assembly GCA_028565675.1 of Sorex palustris. Classification (NCBI taxonomy): domain Eukaryota; kingdom Metazoa; phylum Chordata; class Mammalia; order Eulipotyphla; family Soricidae; genus Sorex; species Sorex palustris. The sequence goes on from JAOXYA010000022.1 coordinate 20,937,039, forward strand.
GCCTGGAGCGATAGTATAGTGGGGAGTGCACTTGCCTTGCACGCAGCCAACCTGGGTTCGATCCCCGGCATCCCATATGGTCCCCCGAGCACCGCCAGGAGTGATCCCTGGGCACAGAGCCAGGAGTAAGCCCTGAGCACCACTAGATGTGGCCCCAAACACAAAACCAATCTGCATTTATCTGTTGCTGTGTGACCGTGGCCCAGTTACTTAACCTCTCAGGCTTCCATTGCCGTGTTGATGAGATGGGGGTGCTGGTAGCCCCCATAGGTTTGGGATGAGGGTGGCATGAAATAAGGACTCATGCTGGGGCTGGGGAGATAGCTCAGTGGTTAGTGGCATGGGCCATGAATGTGAAAGGAGCCAAGTTCTTGGTGCTCCAGGGCCCCGAAGAACTGCAGGGCACAGCCCTGAGTTCTGGGCACCACCAGGCACAAGCACCAGATTGTCAACGCAGGTGAACGGCACAGGAGTGCCAGTCGAGTGAGTGCCTGACATCCCGTGCACGGCCACAGCCAGGACCAGCATCCACATGCCTGCCCCTGGGCCCTGACTTGCCCCCTGCCCAGGCCAGCACCCCCGAGCCAGGCTGTCCACCAGCTGGAGGTGCTGGGAGAGTTCTGGCCCTGAAGAACAGGCTGGGTGTGGAAGGGGTGGGGCCTCATGGCTGGGGGGGCCCAGTCCCAGGTGGGTTGGGACAGAAAGGGGGTCCGGCTGCTTCTGGGGCTCCATGGACACCCGCTGGGTCTAAGGGTAGTGGGAAGGCGGGTGTGATTCCTCTGGGGAGGTGATTTGCATGTTCTCAAGGCAGGGTGGGCCTTCGCTTCCAGAAGGACCCAATTCCCTCCTATGCCCTTCCCAGAGCGCCCAAGGGTCAGACTTGCCCGGGTGACCCCAGAACGTCAGGGAGCTGCTGAGACGGGGCACTGGCACCTGCTGCAGGGCCAAACCCTCCCCTGGGTGAAGAGCAAATGGCCAGGGTCTCCTCACGGAGCGGGGGTGACCAGCTGACCAGGGTACCCCTCTCTCGCCCCCCCAGGACGCACAGTGCCAGGAGGAGCCACCGGGTGGCAGTGCCCACACTTACCTGTCCAGCCAGGAGCAGTACCAAGGCCAGCCTTTCCCCGGGGGCACCTGCTGTGCTCAGGGTGGGAATCACCATCCCTTGCCCCTGCTTCGGGGTCCCCTACCGGGCTGCCTGTGCCCCAGCACCCAGGCGGGACCAACTCCTCAGCTTCTCGGCCCCCTTTCTCCAACTCCCCTTCCATGCCCAACTGGAACGCAGGCTGGACTCCCCGCTACCCCGAAGCACCCCACCAGCCTCCGTTATCAGTTCAGGGGGCAGGGCTGGAGAGACAGGACCGGGTGGTGGAGGCACCGTCCCCTCTGAGGACAAGGACCGGAGCTCAGCCTGAGGTGGCCGTGGGGAAGTCTGACTCCTGGCCCTGAGGTGGTACCCGCGTCGGAGAGAAGACGGGGCGCTCTTCTGCACCCCCTGGGGAGCCGGAGGCTCAGGACCACACGAGCCCCACGGCCAGGGCCCAAGTCTGATGGCCTGCGGGCGCCAGCTAACCCGCAGGAGACTGGCGTGGCCAGGGGACAGCGTCTTGCACCCGGGCTCCGAGACGCGTGGGGCAGCCCAGGCGACGCCTGAACCCCACCCGTCTGCGGGACCGGGGCGTGTCCCCATCCAGGCCGCTCGCAGCCGGCCACACGCGCGGTGCCGCGCCGAACCAGGCAGGCCGGGAGCAGGGACCGAGTCGGGGACAGACTGGTAGCCGGTGGGGGAGACGAGCCGGTGCCAGGGAACAGCGCGGCGGGCCCAGGCGCCCCAAGAAGCCGGAAAACAGCTCCGGGGAGAATGGGGGTGGGTGCGGGGATCGGGGGTGTGGGCTTTGGAGCCGGGGGGCGGGAGCCAAGCGCGGGGGAGGGGCGCGCTGACTCGGCGGCGGGGCCGGCGTGGGCGCCGCGGCCAGGAGCCGCGGGAGCTGCGGGTTCCCGGCGCCGATTAAGGACTTTTGACAATTACCTGCGCGGGCTGCTCCGGGCGGATTAGACGCCGGGAAAAGTGCGGCGGGGGGCAGCGGCCACTCGGAAGCCCCCCGCGCGGCCCCGCTCCTGCCTCCCGGGGCCCGGGCGGAGGCGCGGGCTGAGCCGGCTCGGGGCGCGCCCGGGGGCGCGGGCAGGGCGCGGAGCGGCTGGACCCTGAGCGTCTCGCCCGCCGCACCCCGGCCTGGGCGCCCCCAGGAGGCTGGAGACTCGGGGACCCCCGCGCTCGCCCCGGGCCCTGCAGGGGGCGCAGTCCGGCCGCCGCCACCCGCTGCCCGGCGACGCTCGGGGCGAGCCCAGGGTCCAGGGGGAGGCGCCAGGAGCGCGTCCCGCGCCCGGGAGACGCCGACGGCCCGGAGGGGGCGCCCTGGGGGTCCGCCCGGCGCCGCGCCCCCCGCGCAGGGTGAGTTGGCGAGTCCCGCTGGGGAGGAAGTTTGGGCAGGGGCGCTGCGGGGGGCTTCTGGGGAGCCCGGGAGGGGGGGCGGGGGGAGCCGGCCCGCTCGCGGCTGTTCGCTGCCCTCTGGGCGCGCCCGGGGGACCCGGGGGGCCGGTTCTGCGCCCCTTCATCTGGGCTGCTTGGCGGGGGCGGAATTTCCCTCCCACGGGTGCGGGTGCGCGCGCGTGTGTCCGAGGGGGTCGCGGGAGCAGGCGAAGGCAGAGTCCGAGACAAAAAGCCGCGGCGACGGGCGGGCGGAGGGCGGGCGAGGAGCGCGCGGGGCGCGCGGGAGCGGGGACGGCGCGGCGCGGGCGGACGGCGGCTCCGGGGCTCC
>JAOXYA010000022.1:21003906-21015424 GCA_028565675.1 Sorex palustris
AGAAACTCATTAGAAGTTTCTAACGGAAACCTATATACTGTACATATACTGTCACTGTTACTGTCATTGTCCTCCCGTTGTTCATCGATTTGCTCGAGTGGGCCCAGTAATGTCTCCATTGTGATACGTGTTACTGTGTTTGACATATCGAATACGTCATGGGGAGCTTGCCAGGTTATACACTATATATCGTGTACAATATTCTATATATTGTTGATTATCTGACAGTTCTTAGTTTCTGGTTTTGGTAAGTCCAGCTGCGTTCAGAGCTTACTCCTGCCTCTGTGCTTAGTAACTACTCCTGGCAGTGCTTGGTGACCATATAGCAGGCTGGGATTCGAACCCTTGCTGCGTGCAAAGCAAAGACACTCCCTAGTGTATTATCACTCCAAACTTGTCGGACACACTTTTACACTCCCAACATTGCTTCTTCCTCCACCTTTTCATCATCACTTACACAGCTATTATCCATTTTCATACCACATGTGTGGAATCTCTTTGCACAAAGGCCCTCTCCCGTTGAAATATTTCTAAGGGGAAGATTTTATTTTTGTGTCTTCCTGACCTTGGGCTAAGTACTGATTTATTTTTTAGAAGAGTGATTGAAGGAGCATTGGTTTTGTAATCCTCGATGCATTTTTTTCCTTTGAAAACTAATTTGAATACTAGCTTTCTTGTTTTATGTTTCCATCTGATACACATGTAGAGGTTGCTTTTAGAAGTCTAATAAATGTCTCATCCAATTAACCTTTGGTTTACATAATGTTATCATGTATTTCCCCAGTATTCCTCTAGATATCATTTGATGTGTTGAAGAAATAATGGAAGTAGTACTTTTTAGTTATATTGTGAAATATTTTATGTGGCATTTCCTGGAACTGAAGAAGAAATATACAGTACTTAAGTTATTTACTTTCTTGCAGTTGATCCTGATTGAATCACAGCATCTCTTTTTACCGATGTTTTACCTTGGATACTGAAACATTTGAGAGATGATTTTCATTTTCCAAGGTAGTACATTGGAATACAGTAAAATGTCCAGAAATATGATCATTTCATGTAGTACTCAGCATGAGTAACATTGCCGAAATGTTGATTTTTGTTTTAATAATCTAGTTGCTTAAAGGAAAATTGTATTTGATTACCTAGATGGATTTTTCCTCTCAAATTTTTGTGCTGTTTAGTGAAAAGACGATGTACTCTTAAAGTAAAATCTGTAGAATAGGTTTTAGATTAAAAAATGATTGATTCTCCAAGATAGTCCTGTTCAGGTTAATGTGTGCATACACACACACAGACATATACACACACATACACACACACATATATAAATTTGTGTACTTATTTTAAGTCTTGCCTTTGGCAAGAAAGTGAGCTTCTAAATATTTATCTCAAAATAATTTGTGTTTGTACATTTTGCATCTTTTCATAAATCATTTTAGTAGGTAATCATGTGTTATAATAATTATGTTCAAATATTATGATAAAGTGAAACTGTATTAAGCACTAATAAAACTATACGTTGTCACCATTTACCTATGATTTAATTAAGAGTTTATAAGAAGAAAAAAGGATAGAACATGGTTTTTAAATGTAATGTCAAGAAGATATATAAATTAAAGTTTAGTAAATCAAGGAAGCATTTAAAGCTAATCAAAAGAAACTAGCAACATGAAAGAAACTGTTTTATTTATAAAATTCTCTGCAAATGAGAAAATGTATTAATTTATTGCTTTGTTTTCTTTCTGTAAAGTAAAACATAAGTCATGCTCTCTTAATTTTTTTCAAAGAGTTTTCTAAATTATGGAATTGCATGGTAGAAACCGAGAATTAGTTACAAGATTAAAGGAAATAAATGTTCATCTTAGGGTTGAAAACTCTATTGGAATTAAGCAGTGAGTGTAGTACTAGAAAATATATTAAAAAAAGAAAGAAGTTGAAATATAGTAGAGCTCTCTTTTCATAATTAATTTTAATTGGTTAACTTTAATTTAATTACTTCAGTCAGGTAACCTGAATTATTGTCATCGTTTTAGTTATAACAGTGCCCCAAATATCTTGAATTTTCAGTTTTTAAAGACATTTAATTCAATTTAACAGAATAAAGAGGATGGCAGAACACCTTTATTTTAGAGATAATGAAACCAAAATTCAGTTAAATACAATGCCTTAAGGAACTTTTTAAATTTAATTATCAGAATTCATTTCAGTGTTTCATCCTAAGTCCAATGGATAGTTTTGTTTCTTCATACCACAATGCTGTGCCTTTTAAATATATAATTGGAATATTTGTTAATTGTTAAAATAGAAGTTTTGTCCATATTTCGTCCTCTCCTGAATTTTTGCCTTTTGAGTTTTTTCTTTATCTATATAAATAAAAGGTAAGTTTCTCTTGTAAGATGACTTATTTACTTAAAGCAAAAGTCACTTCTGATTTTTTGCAAGTAATAAAAGGATGCAGTTAATTAATGCTAAATCAAATGCACACTTAATTTTCCGAATGTAGCCTGCCTACACGGCAGAGTCTGGCAAACTTCCCGTGGCGTACCCAATATGCCAAATACCAGTAATAATGATGGCTCTCATTCTCCTAAAGAGCCTTGAATATAGCACTTTCTTAAAAATCTCAGGGCTAGGACGAAGGAGACATTACTGGGGCCTGCTCGAGGCAATCGACGAATAATAGGATGGTCGTGATTCGTGATTTGTATAATTTTGTATAATGTGTGCCCTTTGTGACTTCATTTATAATGAGTCTTTTATTTCACAAATGAATTCCCTCCATTTTGAATATCTCAGACTCTACAGATTTGCTCATAAAGTAAAATCAATAAAGCAATATTTTAGACTCATTGTGGTGTTGTTGCTATCTTAATAGTTTTATTTTTCTTCTCGCACAGGTTTAGCCATTATGTTAATGAAGACACATTCAGGTAGATGTTGGAGAAGTTATAAGAATCTGGAAGCAAAGTACACAGTAAGATAAGAAAACAATATAACCTTCCCCGTCATCATGATTTCTCAAAATCCCTCTTCTCTTTCAAAGCTCAGTACAAATAGCAAGTCTGAAATAATTGATTTTTTCCCTTTGATCTTTCCCCCTTCCCTAAGGAGCTAGTATTGTAGTCATGTCACAAAACTAGAGAAACAACAAATTCATTACGTTAAATAACAAGCCTTTCAGTAAAAATGTGGCAATTTTGGTTTGTTTGGGGACCACAATGGACTCTTCTCAGGGCTCACTCCCAAATGAGGATCACTCCTCAAGGATCACTCCTGGCAGTGTTCAGAAGACCATCTGTGATGCTGAGTCTTGAAGCTGGCAATCAAGGACCTTGCCTTGTCATCTCTCTGGCTCCCAAGTTGATGATAATTAATGCTAACTCTCAACATTGAATGCCTAGAGCTGAATCACATGAAGCATGCATTGAGTATGGAAGATCATCAAGATTTCTATAAGAGGCACAGCCAGAAGACAACAAATTGGGACTCTGAGGGTATGATAAAATGCAAAGGGACCAAGGAAGCACCCCTGAGATATCAAGAAGAAAAGCTACTGACTTTTAAAAACTGTAGGACAAGATTCTCAATCCCAGGGGCTGGAACGATAGCACAGTGAGTAGGGTGTTTGCCTTGCACACAACCTACCTGGGTTCGATACCTAGCATCCCATATGGTCCGCTGAGCACCCCAGGAGTAATTCTGGAGTGCATGAGCCAGGAGTTACCCTTGTGCATGGCCGGGTGTGACCCAAGAAGAAAAAAAAAGATTTGATCCCACTTTTCTTAGTATATTTCCGAGAATCCAGTTGGGTCTCCAACCTGTTGGCCTGTGGACTTCTTGTCCTGCCACAGACAGAAAGAAGGAAAATGAGCAAAATCTTGGGTAAGTTAAATTCATCTTGGGTAACTGTCTCCTCTTTCTCTCTCTTTCCCCTCCACCCCTCTCTCTGTCTCTGTCTCTTTCTCTTCTCCCAATCTTCCTCCCTCTCCATCTCTCTTTGTTCCGCCTACCCACCCACCCCCTTTCTGGCAGTGTGCCTGTTATCTGAATTCTTTGCTGAAACTTAATTCTAAGATATTTCCACTCATCTTTGTGATTAAACTCCATCTCGTCAGTGCAAGGGGGTTACATTGAATATACAAAGGTACGTGGCTTTCCCCCGATGATGGCGTTGGGAAAGTGGTGTATGATCATGAAAGGATTCGTGTCTCCACAGTAGCAAGTCCCAGAGTTTCCAGCTTCTGTCATTGCCTAATTTCCTTCTGCCACATTGCTCTGTGGCAATGTTCAGTCATTGTCTTTCTCAGTATGTTTCAATTGACAGGAACATTTACAAATGAAATCCTCACTAAAGGTGAAATAAAACGATTTTCTCCTTCCAGGTCTGAATTTAGAAACCTGCCTTTTCTCATAACAGCTGATGACATCTTAGATATCTAGGAACAGAGGAATAATCCGTTTGTTGGCAGGAAGAGAAAAAAAACAGTGTACGCAAGATAGTTTGTATACTTGCAATGTTTTCCTGAACAGTAAGGATGGGAGTGGTTTCAGTGAAAGTGGAAGTGCTAAATATCTAAGTTCACATTCTTTATTACTGCATGCAAAAGCCACTTAAATAAGCTCAGAGATGACACTCTGAAAAATCACTTTTATTCGAGTCTTTAAAAATGAAATATATACTAAAGAGGGCAGTGTGCTAGAAAAACTAAATGAAAATATTAAAATATAGTATACTTATAAATTATCAGTGTTATTTAATCTGTGTTCATTCTCATTTTGTATTTCTTGATGCTGAAAGATAATTATGCTGTCCTATACCTATCATCATGATGTTTTAGGAATTGTTTCCTCATTTAGGTCCTTTTAAAATTACTGATTTGGAGTGCCAGAGTGGCAGTACAGCGGGGAAGGGCACCTGTAAGTACCCAACCTTGGTTTGATCCCCTGCATCCCATATGGTCCCCCGAGCATCACCAGGAGGAATTTCTGAGTGCAGAGCCAAGAGTAGCCTCTGAGCGTTGCCAGGTGTGGTCCCTAAACAACAACAACAACAACAAGAGCAACCATTAATTTTTGTCCTGGGTGAAAACAATGTGGCTTCAAGACCCTTGAAGATCCCTACTGAAGTCAGCTAAACACCATCTTATATGTATATCCAAGTTTGTTGTTACCTAAAAATACTAATTCTTGTGAGCTGCCCAGGGTAGATCATTTTAACAATGTGCTACAAAAATTATTGGAATTGCTATGAACAATGGCCCCTTTGTTATAAAGAGGAGAGAGAGAGACAGAGAGAGAGTGAGCGAGGAGGTGAGAAGAGAACAAGAACAAGTAAATCACTTCCTGTTGCAAAGTGATACATTCTTGAAAGCGATTCCTGTATTTTTCACATTTCTCTTTGACTGGCCACAACAGCCAGACACAATCAGGGTGAGGTATACGTTTTTGTGTCTATGTGGTACCTTTAAAAATGTTGGTGCACAGGCTTCCTATATTTCATAGGACATCCAAAATTGGTGGTTCTTCAACACTATTTTAAATTATATTTAGTAATAAAATAACTGTGTCTGGCATATCGAATACTCTCGGTAGCTTGCCGGGCTCTCCTAAATACTTCAAAAAGCATGGAAGTTTTGCCTGGTCAAATTTATGGTAGTGAAAAGTGGTATCTAACCCCTGGTGTTTTCATGTACCGGACACTTAAATCTTTCACAGGCATGAATCAAATTACCCTTCTTAATTTGGAGGTATTAACAGAAATGAGTGCGTAGTGAGAATATTGAAGGAGCTTCACAATAGGCTTCTGTTGACTTTATTGTAATCTATTGCGACTAAAGAATCAGAACAGTATCTGAAATTTATTTTATCATTTAACTGTATCACTGTCATCCCATTGGTCTTTGAATTACTCAAGTGGGCACCAGTAAAGTCTCTATTCCTCCCAGCCTTGAGATTTTAGCAGCCTCTTTTTACTCATCTTTTCCCAATGATTGGAGGCTCTTTCAGGGTCAGGGGAATGATCCCTATTTTTGTTACTGTATCTGGCATATCGAATATACTACGGGGAGCTTGCCAGGCTCTGCCTATGCAGGCGGGATACTCTTGGTACATTGTCGGGCTCTCCGAGAGGCATAAATGGATAGTAAGTGTCTTATAATGTGTCTGGAAAGTGGCTCTCACCTGCCCCACAGCCTGGCGCGGTGGCATGGTTCTGGGAGCCTCATTTTATACTCCCATCTGGGAGGAGCATCCTTGAGTTCTGTAGAGTGGCCAATGAGGACATTATCTGGTGCCAATAGGGTGTTGCTTATGGGTGTGATCCCTGTGATCACTGGAGACTGGGGGAAGCAGGCAGAGTTTCTGTGATCCGGGTCCCATTGAGTCCAGAGTCCAAGGTCACATCATTCTGCATTATCTGGGTTCCATGGGACTTCATTCTTGCATGAAGCTCGGCTTGAGTGTCCGGAAAACAGCCTGGAGTGTGGCGGTGGTTGGGCAATGGAGGTCGACTGCCAGGGCTGGGTTCTCATTTAATCAATTAAAAATGGAAAAATACAGACCTCTACCTACCTGGGAACAACATAAAACCATAAATAGAAGAAGTGAAGCAAGAATCTGAACTTTAATTTGAGTAAAAGAAGACATTCAAAGCATGATTGAAAGGGTTGTAGAGATAACACAGTTGATAGATGCTTGCCTGGCATGCGGCTGACCTGAATTTGATCCCTGGCATCCCCATTGGGTCCCTGAAGACTATCATGAGTCATTCCTGAGCACTGCTGGGTTGACTCAAAATTAAAACAAAAAACAAAAGAAATCATTCAAGTGAAATATCAGGGTATATAAATATATATTCTCTTTCAAACAGTAATCTTTAGCACAAAAGCGTGATGTTCTTTTTCTTAGTATTATTATTGATGTTTATAATAACATCGTAGTACAAGAGCTTTTAAATTGTAGCGTAGGTAGCATGGTTACAAAAGTGTGAACATTTATGCTTTTGGTGCAGAGCTACTGGTTTTCAGCAGCACCAAAGTGCCCAAGACCCTTAACTTCTGTCCCTGTGTCACTCCTAGGTCACCTCTTCCTCTCCCTAAGTGATGGCCCCTTCCATCACCACTTGGTTACTTTAGTTCTGTAAACAAAGTCTAGGAGTTTGTTATCATTGGACTCGGTCCACTCCCTTGCTTTGCTTCTCCCTATTCCACAGATGTGTGGGCTCACCTGCTATTTGTCCTCCCTCTGACTTACTTTGCTCAACATGATGCATCTCTAGCTCCAGGTGTCATGGTTTTGAACTTGTTTTCTTCTGTTCAAAGTTAAAGTGTGAGTCAAATTAATCAATATGCTTTACTCTATTTTTCTCTTCCTAGCCTCCAATTTAGCTTAATAAAGAGGTGGAAGGCAGGGGAATTTAGTCCACAGAGAAAGCACTTTGGATGACTTGCCTACGCTTTGAATGTCAGCTGTTTTGCAGTAATTGGCTTCTAATTTGGAGAAGAGAGCCCAAGCATAATTCTATTGCTTTTGCATTTTCACTGCCTTCATGTAAATGAGAGGGAGAGGAATATGCCATCTTTCTTCTTTAAAAATGGCATTTCTGTTTAATTCACTTTTTTTAGTGAAAACCTCCCTCTTTTCTGTTTATTTTTCTTATTAAATATTATCACCATTTTCCTCATTACACCCTCAAAATTCATCTTACAAAAATGGAAGTTGTAACACAAATTGTGTAATCTGTAGGTTTGTGACCTTTTTCACCCATTCTCTTTACCCCCAACAAATGCTCAACTAGTATCTTCCTAAACATTTATTTTAGTTTCCTCATATATTTGATAATATGTAGTATTTGTATTTCTCTATCTTAGTTCAACTCAGCAATGCCCTCAAGGTTCATCAATATTGGAAATATAAGGATTTCCCTTTTTTAAATATGACTAAATAGTATTCTGTTGATTTTATACATATGTCACATTTTCATTCATTAATGGACACAGGATTTTGTTTCCACATCCTGGGAGTTCTAGTACAAGACTTATTTAAGTTAGATATAAATTCATTCCAGTTCTCTCAAAGACAGCTTTCCCACTGGCAATATGTGAAGAAGGAATAAGATTATTGGAGAACATCACCTATTAAATGTTTTTCCCTACTATTTAATGAGTCTATTCTGATAGATGGCTTGAGGCCATTGCTGGAAGTGCAAAATGAATGCAGAAGAAATTCTGTGGAGACACCCTATACCTTTTTTCACCTGATGTATTTTAAAAGTGTTTTTGAGGTCACTCCCTTCACTTGGAACTTGAACAGTATTTAAAATAATTTATTACAGAGCAAGATGAATTTCTGCCCAGAAGAAATCTTGTCTCTCTTGCCTCTCTCTCTTTTTTTTATCTCCTTGTCCTTCCTCTTCCTCTCTAGCCCTTTGTCCTGCTCATAGTCTGTTGGCATCTATCTTTGTCTCTCTCTTTCTCCCTTCCTCCCCCCCCACACACAATCTACTTGTCTCTACCTGTAATAAAATGACAAGTTCTCTCCATCAGCTGAGCACCAATTCCAGTGGGCAGCCCTTCCCACAGTGGAGCTTGCATTCATTGGTTCTCAAGAACTTTCTCTTAAAAGTATCAGCACACCAGCACCACAGTTTACCCTAATACTTTTATACCAGTAGATCTTAGCTTTATGATAGGAAGCTCAACTACACAACACCAAATGCTCTTCTACTTCTAAGTGTGTTCTCCTTCATTCATGCTCTGCTATGCTATGAGGCCAACACGCCCTGAGTCTCTAATGACTCTGAGTAGTTTTTGTGTTATCCAAGGGTAGTTGCCTTATGTTGGAGTCTCAGCTCCTTTGACCGATGCTGGAGGTTCTCAAAATCAAATCAGACACTTACTAAGACAAGAATCTGCAAATATTTATCTCCTTTATCTCCAGTCATACACATCATAGTATATGACTCCCAGGACCAACGCTGATCCTCCTACCTTGATTCAATAAATTTTGTTAATACAATGACTATTTCCCCATATTCCACCAAGTTCAGTGCAAGAACCAGAGATAGGAAAAATTAGAGTTGCCCTATCTTCTTGGTAAGTTGCTAACAGCTTCCTCAAAATTGTGTCCTCCATTAATTTTCCCCTAATTTCCCTTAATTGTATTTTTCTCATTAACCGCTATCATCATGCTATACATTACTGTATAATGTAAGTATAATTATAACTATAGCAAAAGTTGTAAGTTGTAACATAAATTTTGTCAACTATAAGCCTTTGAACCCCGTCACTCATTCTTTGTCCTTCCCCCAAACAAACATCAATCTGATATCTTTAATATTGCCATGTTATAACCTTAGTCTTTGTCATTTACTGGATTTCACTGTGTTACCCACAACCATTGAAGCCTTTAGAGCTCTATTACTACCCCTCATCACACCATTACACATATCCCACACATTAATCTCCACTTTGTATTTTCTGCTACCATTTCCCATAATAGCTTTTTCCATAAGCATTACTCTCATTGACTTTACTCAGACAAGGATTTTGCCAAACTCAACACCATTTCTAGCTTATAGTTTCACAGATAACATCATGATGTTCAATCAAATCAATCTATCTGCATACTCTTTGATCTTTTCTTCCCGTCTGGACATCTAAGGATAATAAATTTATCCTGCAACCATGGTTAATAATGTCAATGAACCCTAATGCCATCATGACTCCTTGCCTTATCTCTAAAATAACAATATTTTGTTTCCTCTCTCCACTGACATCCTTTCAGAGAAATATCATGCAGAAAACATTTCACACATAATAAAATGGCTCTAATTTTTCCCTTTTAATCATCATGCATTTCTTTTCTCCCTTGAATATAAAGGTACTAAACCGGAGTCTGAACTTGATGCTTCTGATCCTGTAATTCTCATCCACTGCAAGGTGAATTCTGTGTCCATCATCTCATAAAACATATATCATCAAGATTACCAAAGTTTCCCAATATTAAATTGTGATCAGTTCTTGTTAATAATGGAATTATCTCAAACTCTCTGAGGGGTGAACTCTAAATTGTCTCTACACCTTTGAATTTCTTGTCTGTAATTCTTGTTTCTTCTTTAATTTATCACTCTGCAGAATTTTCAATTTTCACTTCTCTCTCAAACCAACTTGTTGTTGTTTAGCTTTGTCTGTGAGCGTGGTCATAAATGTTTCAGGCGTTTTGATGTGAAATACAAATGGATCATGGGGTAAGACTCATATAAAGGGAAGGCAGCAAACATTGACATCACCAACATACGAGAAGGATAAATTTTAAAGATTTTTCTTTCCACAGCAATAATGAGGACCGAAAAAAGGAATGAAAGTATCCAACGTTTTAGGAACAGGATTCTGATTTTGAAGAAAGTATATCGGAAAATGGAAAAGACTTAGAGAAAAAGGAGAGTTGTGGGCTCATTACAAAGTGCAGGTAAAAGATTCCAAATGCCTCAGGATATTTCCCTTAATATGGCTCTATACACTACAGCCCCCAGTTTTCAGGATTAAGAAACTTATATACAGGGATAACAGGATCTTAAATAAAGGAAAGGGCAGTTCTCTCTGGCCATATATACAACACTCCGAGGTACTGACTGCAGTTTTTGTTTCTTTAATTTAATTGTAATAGTATTTGACATTCTTTATAAAACACAAATGATAATAATTTCCCGAGAGAATTAGTGCAGCTAACTAGCTAAATGCATATAAAGAACTGAAGAGCATATTAAATGTTCAAAAAATGTTGTTAATATCATTATTGCTGTAAATTATTCTTCTTGATACTTGGGAGGAAACATTCATACCCAGCTATTTAGATCCAAGACAAGGGACTTTTAAGATCCCACTCCTGTGTAAGATCAGTCTCTTATATTAGATAGACTTACCTCAAGTTATCCAGAACAGTCATTGTTTTTCAATAACTATCTCCTTGATATGTGCAGTTAAGATCAATAGAACCCTTGTGGACCTGAAATAAACTGTTGTCATTGCCTTCAAAAATGAAGATTACACGGATTTGGAACCATCTCCAGAAATCTGTTCATTAGAGTAACCCAGCCTGATGCAGGCCCTATATCTAGAAAGAAGCTTTTGTCATCTGAGAATGAGTTCTTCATCACATGAGTCCTCTTCTTCCTTTATCAATACCCCAGTCCTTTAGCCCTCCTTAACTTGGAATATAAACCTTTGAATGTCCCACATATTCTGGTATTTACAGCATATGAATTATGCATGTGTTCATGTTAAGTTGCTTGATCAGTTCTTAACTTAGTCTAAGAACAAAGAGGGAGAGACAATATTTTCCTGTATTCATATTCCATATTCCACACTCAATGAGAACTTTTCATATGAGTTGCCCCTGTGAAACCTTTTTTTTTTTTGCTTTTTGGGTCATACCCGGCCATGCACAGGAGTTACTCCTGGCTCTGCACTCAGGAATCACCCCTGGCGGTGCTCAGGGGACCATATGGGATGCTGGG
>JAOXYA010000022.1:21068025-21084142 GCA_028565675.1 Sorex palustris
TTCAATTCTTTTGTCCCTCTATGAGAGCCCGGCAAGCTACCGAGAGTATTTCACCCACAAGGCAAAGCCTGGAAAGCTCCCTGTGATGTTTTCGATATGCCAAACACAGTAACAAGTCTCACAATGGAGACAATACTGGGCCTGCTCGAGCAAATCAATGAGCAACCGGAGGACAGTACTTATACAGTGCATATGATTATGCATTCATATTTACATTACTTTAAGGAAAGCCTCTGATATTATCTGTGTCTTTGTTGTGCTGAGAAGATCCAATATTTGATATGATTTTTGAGATATTATATTCATTTTACCCATCAATGTTGAGTAGGTTTCTCTTAAAAAGGGAGGGTAGGGCCAAATCCAGCAGTTATCAGGTCTTTCTTTTCTTTTTTCTCATAATTCATTTTCTACTTCTTTTCATGAATAATCAGCTAAAAAAGGATGTAAAAAGTTTACTGACATATTAAGGGTTGAGTCTTGTGTACATCATGGCTGTTAATGAGCCTCATATAGGACAGAGACTGTTTGTGAGTGTGACTGCCAGGCTCCCTGAAGAACACAAAGTTGGAGGGAGATTGCTCATTCATAACACTGGGAGAGCCTGGAGATTTCAGTTATACATCCCGCATACCTTTTTTTTTCCCCAGCAGATTCATTCTCATCTGTGATGCTCATCCTGAGGCTGTGGAGATTGGAGGTAAGCATGGTGGTTATTGGGTTCTTGAGATTTTGGGCTACCAGGGCACTGTTGGGGTGGAGGTTGGGCTCACCTGGCCTGCTCATGGATAACCTGGATGAGACTCAGCCTGGTGCAAGGTTTGAAGGCATCTCTCTCAGGGCTTTCATTTTTCTCTGCAATTTAGGGATTAGTACTGGTGGACTTGGAACTATATGGGTTTTGGTGATCAAACATGAGTCAGCTGTTTTCAAGACAGAGAGTCACCCAATATATTATCTATCTGACACCATTACAAAAACAATAATCATTATTTTATTTTAATTCAACGTGATAAATATATTTGCTCCATTTTAGCACTTTTTTATTTGTTTGATTTTGGGGTCACACTCAGAGATTACTCTTGGTTCTATATTCAGGAATCACTTCTGGTGTTTTGTTAGGACCCTGAGTTATGCTGGAGATTGAAGCATAACTTCAACTTAAGACAAAGTCCTTAAAGTATCTATCCAGCCTCCATTGTATAAAGTTTTTTATACGACTGATATTATTAGTAATTTCCATTGTACTAATTAACAATTTATTTTTGTTGTTGGGTTTTGTTTTTGTTCCTTTTTGTTTGGGGTGTCATATCTGTAAGCCAGGACTTACTCCTGGCTCTTTGCACAACAATCATTCATGGTGAGTTTGGGGAGCCACATGAGGTTCTAGGGATCAAACACAAGTTGGTTGTGTGCAAAGCAAGTACCTTTTATACTGTACTATTGCTCCCACCCAACTAGTTGGGTTCTGGGTGTTAAATTCAGGTCACTTGCATGCAAGAAAGTGTCTAACTGTAGGATAACATTGATTTGTTCTATCTCCTTTTACAGAAGGAGCTTAGGTTTATCGGGTTACACCCATCATAGTGCTCCCATTCCTCTGTGCTTATCTGCAACTTCTCTATGCTCTCTTCCCCAACCAGTTAATCAGCTTTTCCCCCAAATCAGATTTTGTTAATTTGTAAAGTCAGATCCTTCTAGGTCACTGAACTTGTAAGTTAATATTGCCTTTCTCCTCTCCTTATGTCTTTTGAACAGTTTACTTTAAAGCAATGTCATATTTGTATAGATACGTGAAGACAGTTAATATTACACTTTTGTAACTTGGCTTCAAATATTATTCATCCCCTGGGAATATGCTTCCCCAGCTTAAGCCTTGTTGCCCTTAGTTCCTAGCACCCCAAAAGCAGGGTGCCAACGAGAGACTGAATGGACTCAGGGCAAACTCTGAGCTACTCTGGCATTGAAATGAGCCAGGCCAAAGCACCAAAGCGCCACAATTCTTAACTATAAGTTAAGAGCTTGATCATGGAAAAATGCTGTCATGATCCAAAAGTAATGACAAGACTAGGACCCTGCTAGGGAAAGAAAAAACTAATCTGGCCTGAGTACTGTAGTCTGAGATCAAGATTACCCCAGGAGAGCAATTCTGTAAATTTAATGTATCTCTTACTTTGTCCACACAAAATTATTAGTGTTATGAATGCTTATATGTTTGTTGGGCAAGGAGAAGAGAAACCCACATATGGGATTCTACTCTTGGGTGGGTCTTCCTGCTGATAGAGTGTCTGTCCTAGAAACATCCTCTGGGAAAAAAATTTTATCCCTACTGATTGTGACCATACCTATGTTTAAGCCCTGAGCCCTCATGCTTTGGTATTAAACTGGTGGTAAGAGGGGGCTGGGGGATCCAGGATCCAGAGCCAGAAGGAGAAGGGAATTGAGAGCCAGGAGGAGGTGGAGAATGAAGAAGGATCAAGGAGGAGAATGAAGTAGTATGGAGGAGGGAGAAGCATAGACAGAGAGAGAAAGAGAGAGAGAGAGAAAGAGAGAGAGAGAGATGAATGGAGATGAGATTGGAATAAACTGAAACTGAGACCAACCAGCCTAGCACTTGTTCCTTTTTCCACGTGCCCATGGCCATCAACCTTCCTGGGGTAGGGGAAGAGGCAGAGACTACCAAACGTGGGTCGTGGGAGAGATAGAGCACCGCTGCCCCTTATGTGATTACACACCTTACACACTGTACAATCTCTTGGTCCCATTTTTCTCCTCTTTAGATCTCTATGTTTAGATATTTTCTCTCAATGTCATCTTTTAAAAAGTATGTTTTATATAATTATTTATTTATATCTTGGTGATGTCATGTATTTTCTTTAATTTGAAAACATAATTATTTCCATATTTCTTCCAGGAAACAAAACAAAAGATGTATGACTGACCCAAAGTGTCTATTTTATGAGCACTTACTTATTTTTAGTTAAC
Source organism: Sorex palustris (assembly GCA_028565675.1). Classification (NCBI taxonomy): domain Eukaryota; kingdom Metazoa; phylum Chordata; class Mammalia; order Eulipotyphla; family Soricidae; genus Sorex; species Sorex palustris. The sequence continues at coordinate 21,071,008 of JAOXYA010000022.1, forward strand.
CAATTTTAATGTGATACTTTCAATTGGGAGCATATTAATGTTTGTAAATATACACAGCTTTCTTAAGTCTACTAAAATTTTGAGATCTATCTACAGTTATAATTTGAGAGAATCTGTAGTTGCTTGTAATTAATTTTCTGGTTTCTCACCTAGCAATGCTGATCCAGTCACTCCTCGTGGTACTTGAACACCTACAAGGCTTCTCCCTTCTGTTCTGAAAGCCAAGAAACTCAAGAAGTAGAATTTACAACCTCTTGGACTCCAGGTTTCTGCTCTGCCATTTGAGTTTCATCTCAGGTAGGTCCTGAGAATAATGAAGAGATAGAGAAATAAGTAATTTAAATGTCATTTAACTAAAAATCACAAAAATATTGGGACAGGGAGATAGTACAGTAATTAGGGTACACACCTATAGTGTTCCTAACTGGCTGAATTTATTGCACCATGGGATCTCCTGACTATTGCTCTGAAGGCCCCCAGATCACTGTCTTTTGTGGCCCACATGGCCATCCAGAACTGCTGACATGGTCGTGATGTCCCCAATACTGCAGGGCTAGGGGTACTGTATTGTTGATAAATTACATTGACCTATTGGTCCATTTGTCCAAGAATAATGGGTCCTGCAAATCTAGGTTCCTCTGCCATTTTCGTTATGCATGAGGCTCATCCTAGCATGTGGAGAGTGGTCTCAGCATGGCTGTGCCTGAATCCCAGAGGTCTTCAGCTGCAGGGGCTCTGCTCATGGCAAAGAGGGAAACCCAACTCATCCCCCTCCAAAGGGCCCAGGTGAGAACAGCCAGGTGTGGGGGCAGGACAATATAAATCAAAATAACAATCAGATATTACTTCATACCAGTGAGACAGGCATACATTAAAAAGAACAAAATAGTCCAGAAAGTAGGGCTGTCTTGAAAGCATATGAATTGCTTTGAACCTTGGAATCACATTTCATTGCCTTGGGAACAGTCAGAAGTAATTCCAGTAATTCCTGAGGGTAGAGCCAGGAGTAATTTCTGAAATCTTCCAGGTATGGCTTTCCCCATGGAAATTAGCACTGACATAACATGAAGGAAACAATATCCTACATATCCACTGTTGGTGGGTGTGAAACAAAACACTCTTAAATGGAATTCCACGCTTGGGCAGATCTCCAGATCCAGAAATCTGGATCTCCTGGTAGGGATCTAGAGTACTGCGGAGAATTTATTCTTACATTAATCTCCTAGAAGTACTTCCCTTGAAGGTAGGGCTTTACATCTGTTCATTCTTTATGATAATATTCAACCACACCTATGTGTAATTACTACCAAACCCTTTATAGTTTCTCTAGAAACTAATGCTATGTAACTGTAATTAAAAAGCCACTGATTATCAACCAGCCAAGGAATAACCCCCTTTCCTTCATTCCTTTGTCACCATTGGCAGGTCAGGGGACAGTTATTTGGTCCCGAGTGCACTCAGGAGATGCTTGGGCTCACCGAAGGTGGGGGAACCACCATCATCCACCCAGGAACAGTGACAAAAAAGGGTACCAGGAAATAGAAAACTATTCAAGATTCATTGATTAGAAGAATTATCATACTCAAAATGAGTATTTTAACATAATAAGCTACATACAATATTAAAACTCCATCAAAATTCCAATTATAACGTTTTGGGGGCTTTGTATATCAGAAAGCACTTAGAAATTACTCCTGACTCTATACTAAGTGGTCACTCTTATCTGGAACCAGAAAGACTTATGAAATGCTGTGATCAAACCAAGCTTGGCTGCATGCAAGGTCAGTGTCTTTCACACTACTCATCTCTCCATGCCTCCCCTGCCTAGCGATAATATGACACTAACCCAAACGATGTAACCCAAACGATGTAGCAATGGAGTAAAAGTAAACTCACAAGCCATTGAAACAGAATTGAGACCCCAAAGATAAAGTTTAGATTTATGGAGAGTTAATATATTGAAAAGTACCAGAAACATAAATTGTAATAAAGAAAGCAGTTTCCACAATTTGTATTAAGAAATTTCACACACAAACACACACACATACACATGATACTGGATCCATATCATAAAAATTTAACTCAAAGTAGCTTAAAGACCTCAATATTAGACTAAAATTTATAAAAGTAATTGAGAAACATATAGGCAGAGCTCGTTAGAATATGCATCTCAAATGTGCTTTCAATGATTGACTCAATAGGCAAAGAAATCATAAACCAAATTAAATTAGCAGGACTACAATAAATTTAAAAGATGTAAATGACAAAATAAATGTGCTATAAAATAAAAAGGCATATTTCAATGGGAGAAAACAATGCATATAATACATCAGATGAAGGATTCACATAAAAGATATATGGAGCTATAACTTTTTCACAAAGGTAAAGAGGAAAATATTTTAAACCTATCAAAAGTGATAGTTGATGAACAGAGACTTCCACAAAGAAGACATGCAAGTGGCTATTAGGCATATGAAAATTGCTTATTATTGTTTACTATTAAGCAAATGCATCTCAAAATGACAGGGAGATTATCATTTCAAACCTCCTGACTCCCCTGCCTAATATTATTAATATTAATATTATCAAATCAGTGATAATGACACATATCAAAGAGACTGGAAAAAAAATGTTAGCAGGGACATGGCAAAAAAAAGAAGTGTCCTTAGTTATAATAAAGCATTGTTTGCTTTCACTGATCACTTTAGTTATTTCTACTGGGTAATATTACCCTTTTACTACACCTTAGCAACTCTGACATGTTTTCCATAAAGTGGGTTCTCACCTCACCCCATGTTCCAGGCAAACAATTGTCACTCTGATCAAATATCTATGTAGCACACAGGTAGAGCTTGTGAGCATAATGTAAACAAGGTAAATTAGAAGGGAAAAAACAATGATTGGACTATTTCAGCCATGTGGGCTTCATTAAATATATAAAGTTGATGAGCAGAAAAAGGAAATAAAAATGACCTGTAGACATTGGTAGTAGGTGTCAGGTTATGGCAGGGACTGGGGAAGCAGAGTTAGGAGAAAACATAGAGAGAATAATAAAGAATGTGGGATTAAACTTTTTGGTAACAAAAAATTGAAATTTCAAAAAAAAAGTTTATTCTGCCAAGGTGGGTTCCTGCTCATTCCACTGTGAACCTTATCAATCATACTGCAGAGCCTGTATATCAAGGCATTTGGAGAAAAAAAATATGTCTCCAGCAGCCCTCTGCCTGGTACAGACCTGGGTGGTAGGCAGGTGGAAGGCCTTTGCCCACCCTTATAGGTAATTTAAAGTCAGGTCATATGAGATGCCTTGGGAATCAGATGATAATTTGAGCTCCAAGGGTTAGCATGAGAATGTAGATTGAGCATTGCTGAGGGGCACCAAGGGCTGTAGACTGAGACTGTACCCCCAAGAAGTTAGGTCTGGCTTTGACAACAGTAGGGATTTAAATAACAAAAGAGAAGAGGAAAGGTGGGAGGGAATGGTGGGCAAAGAAAAGATACCCAAAGTGGGATTCTTGCATTGAATGAGCACTTACTGTAACCACCCCTGGACAGATCACTTCGTTCACTCACTTGCTTAGTGTTTTCCATAAAAACCACTGGTGGTGAGTCATGAAGAGACCTTCCTCAGAATAGATGAATATCAAGTGTAGTTTTCCACAACTCAGTCATTGAATTATCAGCTATTGTCACTGGGATCTGACTTGAGAATGGCATTGTTGGTTGCTGTTGGAGGAGAAGGAATCTGGAGAGAAAGAGAGAGAAAGAGAGAGAGAGAGAGAGAGAGAGAGAGAGGAGGAGGAGGAGGAGGAAGAGAAGGAGGAGAAGGAGAAGAAAGAAAATGCCTCCATAGAAGCAGGTTGGGAGTGGTTTTTGGGAGGGAAACTGGGGACACTGGTGTTGGGAAATGTACAGTGGTGGAGGGCTGGGTATTGGAACACTGTATAATAGAAATCTAATATGAAAAGCTTTGTAAGGGCCTATCTCACAGTGATTCAATAAAAATATCTTAAAAAGAAAAAAGAGAGAGATGAGAAGGTAGAAAACTTACTGAAGACGAAAGAATTCAAGAGTGAAATGGAGGACTTGAAAATGATGAAGACAATGGTTAAATGGAATACTCTGTCTTGCAGAAGTTCCTTGTTACTTGAGTACTTCATCGTTTTGTTTGGGTTTGGGACTACACCCTCTGGTAGTGTTCAGGGCTCTCGCCTGTTTCCACACTGCTCAGGGAATTGATTGATTCTCACTGCGGTGCTGGGAATCAAGGTCAGATTGGCCATGTGTAAGGCAAGCATCTTATCTGCTGTACTATCTCTCTGGTCCAACTGCTTTTTGTCTGGCGTTGACCTGTTCCCATACCTGAGATAAGAAGGTAGGCTATGGACCATTCTCTTCAAGGTCTACCCAGGGATGAGAGCCCTTGGCTGGGCCCTTCTCTTTGCTGAAGGAAAAACATGTCAGGAAAGCCTCTATCTCCATGGAAGGGAATTTGTGTCTCATCCAATTATACCTTCTTAAGAGAACACATCTGTCTAGCTCTAGGGTTGAGTGTTGAGAGATCTGTGCAATAGTCCTCATGTGAGGTCAGTGAAAGTGAGCAGAAGTGAACACGGTCAATTCTGAGAAACAGCGTGGGGCTTATTTCCCTCTTGGCCAAGACAACTAGCACTATTCCATCTGGAGTTTGCTCCAGGTACAAGGTCCCTGTTCAGATGACATCCTCAGTCCACCCACAGTGCACTGTAATGCAAAGGAAAACTAACATTTGTTTCTCTCCACCCCGAGACTCTTTCCTGCATTGTTTGTTTTTGTGCCATAAACTACCTATTCTGATTTATACCATCCCAGTTGTTCGGAAGCTTCTTTCAACAGCCCTGCCACTATGTAAAGGACAGACATTAACATTCCCATTTGTCCTGTTTCTTTTTTCCTTCTCAGACTCTGATGGGATAGAGGCTACTATTCGAACTCCCACACATCCTGATAAGGGTTCTGTCTGCAGAACTCTGGATAATAATTAATCCTGCATCTTAGTCTACAAAAAGGAAAACTTGGAATCATGAAAATGTATTGGTGAGTTCTGATGTTGTGAAGTGAGTAGAAGATTATTTAGATAAACGGATTAATCTGATTGAAATGGTTCCCAGAAGTAAATGTCAATGAACCAGACATGGTAATTTCGTGCTCATGAAGTAGTGTTAGTATGCATGTGATTTGAAGTTTATGTTAAAACACATGCATGAGATTGCCTCTTGGGCGGGTGGATGGTGTAAGTGGGATGGGGTTGCCTTGAATGGGAACTGTTTGTGTCAAGTATGGTTAGCTCAAGCAGGATGATGGGCCAGATTCAAGGTTCCTGGAGTGTAGTTGTGAATCATAAACAATAAGCCAAAGTTGGAAAGAGACCTTTTTATGTAGAAATTAACACCAGGCTATCTGTAAGCATCTGTGAAGCAAATTCTCGGTCTCTCGGTGAGGTGATTCAGTGTCACAGAGTAACACATACTGTCTTTAGAGAAAACAATTGCTACTTCAAAATGTGTATGGGCTCTTAAGAATAGTTACTCAGTCATGCATGGATTTCCAAAACTGGGTTAGTGTTAAAACTGTGTGCTCAAATAAAGGGTGATTTAAAAAACAAATAATTGAGGAAATATGAAGTTAAATGCTTTGAGTAGGTTTTTTATTTGATTTTTCTTTCTCTTTTATTCATTCATTCTTCCTTTCTTTTGTTCTTCCTTCCTTCCTTTATTTATTTATTTATTTATTTATTTATTTATTTATTTGGATCACACTCAGCAGTGCTTACTCCCAGCTCTCATTTGGGGATCACTCCTGGTGGGGCTACGGAAACTGTTTTTTGGTGCTGGGGATCAAATCTGTGTCAGCTACATGTAAAGCAAACATCTTACCTGCTGTACTGTCTCCTAATCCCTGAGATGTCTTTTTAACTCTTGACTTTCTCAGATGCACTAACATATTAATATTCATTATGATTCCAGAAGGGATTATAATGTACAGCAATCACAAACTTCCAAACTCTCTTGATCACAGAACTCCAGTAGGTGATAGATAGATAAATAGATGGAGAAGCACACAAAGTAACAAAGGGATAATATTGATAGATATATAAATATATAAATATACGTGTATATACATCTCATTAGACGATTGATTCATGAAGAAAAACATTAAATGACCCTGTGAGTGTAGCTTTGACTGGATAACCAAACCTGTTCTAATGTGAACTCTTACAATGAAAATGAAATCATCTCATTAGATTAGGGTGCTTTGGGACACATGCGAATCACACTTACATTTAAGGGGAGTTTAACAGTAACAATACTATGTCACATAAGAAATTTGGCGGTGGATGATTTTAGAATGGGGTGCTTCAGCTGCTCTGTACTACAACAGATCCAGATGCTTTCTTTCTGTTCTGTCCTCCTTAGCACAAAAGCAACATCTCCATCCTAATCGTGGATATGGCTGCAGTTTCAACACGAGGTTGAAGTTGGAGAGAGCCATCTCCTGCTGAGTGACTCCTCTGGTGGAGAACAAACTGTTTGCAGTAGATCCCAGCAAAACTCTCTGATAAGTCCACATAGCAAGGTTAGGGTTGCATGTCTTCTGTGCCCTGAATACAATGGAAGTTGGAGAGGGTAATGTTTTGCATTCTAAATTTCCAGAGTGGAAGGTAGATCCGACCAGCATGAGCAACTGGAGTATCTTAGGATAGTGACCTAAGTAGGTAGGTAACTAAAAATATCTATCATGAAAAAAAATATATCCATCATGGACTATTATGCTATTATTGTTTAAGCACAAAACTAAAAACCATAAGTCAATTCTCCTTAGCTCACAAACCCATGAACATGGGGTGAATGATTGACTTCTGACCTTGTTGTTGTCTTTTTGTAACCCCTGTGATGCCTAGGGGACCATATGGGTTGCAGAGGATAGAACCTGGGTCCTGAAAGTGCAAGGCAAACGCCTTCCCTTCTGTACTAACGCTCTGGCTCTGGTTGTGTCTATTTCACAGACAAAGAGGATGGACTTTTACAAGCGCCCACCGGGCACCCTCTTGACTGCCTGTTTTACTTCTAAGATATACCCTGGCAACATAAACCTAACCCAAGAACAGACCTTGGGTCTTTCATAGCATCATTTAAAAGGAATAAATCGTATTACAGCCCTCAAAGTGGATTTGGTTTGTCTTGGGCTTGGATATTGCATAAATGAACCAAGGTGTTCAATGAACAGGTGTCCCCAATTTTATCTCCAGTTCATTAAATTCCTGCGAGCAGGGTCTTTTGCAGCTCAGCAAAATGGGCTGGGGAGTATTTCCCAAGCTCAGCTGGTTCTGGAAGACAGAAAATCTCTTGTATCCTGACTCTCATCTGGTAAGAATATTTCGACAATGGATGAGTTGCACGCCTTGATCTAGCGGTGCTTTCACTCCCGCTAATCGTCTTCCCAACCTCGGCTTCCTCCATCCCACTGTGGAGAATCCACCGTAAAGAAAATGCCCTTTCAGCTGGAGCTTTTCTGCACACAGCCCTAGCCCAGTTTTGGAAAGAGCTCAACTCCTCACCTCCCCTGGGCACTTAGAACAGCAGAGAGGAAGAATGAAAACTGCCAAAATGCTAATCATGGGAGAGAGAAAAAAAAAGAATAACAAGATCCAGGTGGGACAAAATGGACATATTTCATTTATCCTGGGAAACTCTACAGTATATCATTTGTGAGGCATAATACACCCAGCCCTGGCCTTTTATAAACAAACGCTACAGAGGCATATGCCACAAGATTCTAAACAGAATTGCCATAAATTTGATGGGGCCGTCCTCTGCACGCTGCACTCACGGCTCGGGCTTATTCAGCGCTATCGGGGGCTACAGTCTGTTCCTTTGGCTGCTAATCAATCCCGTAATCTCAGCTCACCCAAAGGGGCATAGTCCCAGAGGACCAATTCACCCTAATGAAACTCAGAGGCGTTTCACACCAAAGAGACTCTGCTTCTGCTCACGCCAGTGGTGTGTGGCTGCCGCGTGTTGGGATTTTTTAAGAGCTGGGAAAGCTCAACCTTCCTGGGAAAGAAGCAGGTTGTTTTAATAAGCGAATAAATTCATAGATAGAAACGGTTCCAAGTAGTGTCTTGCGGTCCTTTCTCAACCTCTGCCCTGCATCCCCAGGAGATGTGGTAAGAAGGGCTTTTTTTAACACCCACCTTTTGGAAAGCACATTCCTCTCGCGATCTGCTCTAGGGTTAGAGCAACAAAGTTTGGCAACAAAGTCAGATGAAAGCTCAAATCTACTAGAAGGTATTTTCATTGGGGAGCCTGGAACTTGGGATGTCTCAGAGTTCCTCTTTAAGAAATCTTCAGGATAGAAACTGTCGTCCATACTTCAAGAGTGATATTAATATAGTCATGACAGTCATGAGTCACGAAGGTTAGCACACTCCAGCAACGATTGCAAATCATTCTACATACAAAACTCATCAGACACAAAGGGAAGTTTTAATAGCCTTGGGTTTTTTACACCTGATGAGCTCTGCACTGCTTCTACAATCCTCACTGTGGTTTTAGGTAGGTAAACTCGTGTGTGTGTGTGTGTGTGTGTGTGTGTGTGTGTGTATCTGTCTGTCTATCTGTCTCTGTGTTTATGTGATGTTAATTTCCAGAGCCCAAGAGTCCAGAGAGAGCCAGACACAGGGTAAATTAACATGTAGGTTCATGCAAATTATCCTAACTCTCCCTTTGAGGTCAATTATCTTAAAATTTAAGGTCTGTGGAAAATTGTTTGCAAGTAGGTGAAGGAAGAGGAATTGGAAATGCCCCACGTCAGGCCACTGAGTCTTTGAGGGTGTGGTTTCGAGAGAGGGAGGCCAGCTCTATCTGGGGAAAGCTGGGAGTGATAAGGCAGGTACCAACCCTGACCCTGACTCTTTACCCATTATAGGGTTTTGTCATGGATTTGCTTTTCCATTAACATTTAAGTTTTGCTTTAGTTAAACACAGTCCCACTTTAAGAACATTTAAAGTTAATGCACCCCCTTGGTCTTCAATTCTATACTCTTCTCAAAATAAGGATTATATAAGGAACATAGGACACCTTGGGTGTAATGATCTATATGCATGTGGAAAATAAATAGAACCAAATAGTGACAAAACATCATCAAGTATTCTTTGGTTTACCGTTATTTTAGAATAATATTTCATTGACACTTCAGCGGATACCCAATATGGTAAAATTTAGCACTGTTGCACTTAGCACTTCCTCCCATTGTTCATCGATTTGCTGGGGCACCAGTAACATCTCCATTGTGAGACTTGTTACTGTTTTTTGCCATATTGAGTATGCCACAAGGAGCTTGCCAGGCTCTGCTGTGTGGCAGGGATACTCTTGGTAGCTTGCCAGGCTCTCCGAGAGAAATGGAGGAATTGAACCCGGGTCGGTCGCATGCAAGGCAAACTCCCTACCTGATGTGCTATCACTTCAGCCTGATAAAATCTAAATCTGAATAAATCTTGCTATATTTTTCCAAATCTCCAACAGACTGAATATTTGTTTCCTTCCTGTATGTCAAAACTCTTGAAACCCTTGTCCAAAATCTTATTATGAAGTTATGGGCCTCTGGAAGATAATTCAGGTCATGAGAGTGGAGCTTTCATGAATGAAGTGTCACTTCTATAAAATAGGCCTGGTGACCCGGGAACTATGTGAGGGAACAAGAGATGCCAATCTTCTGTCTACAAACTGGGTTTTGACTATTGTCAAAATCCAACCATTCAAGTATCCTGATATTGAACTCTCCCAGACACAAGAACAATGGGAACTAAGTTGTGAATGTTTATAAAGCCAGTCAGTGGCATTTTGTTGCAAAAGCCAAGTTCATTAAGTTTGTAACTGAGATAATGAATAATAATAATAAAGACAATAATCAATGAATATCCATCACCAAAACCTTTAAATCAAAACTCCTCCAAACTGACTTGTATCTCTCTAGAGTGATTTGAACCCCTAGAATTTTGGAAAAATTTGGCACCAAGAAAGAGCACTGTAAAAAAAATGAGAAGTAAAGGAAAATTTTAGAGACAGTTTTTGTACCATCTCCCTTATCCCCAACTTCATTTAGTATAAAGAGAATATCGGACTTGGCTAGACATGGAAATCTAAGAGCACAGAAATATATCCTCCAGCCTCAGAGAGGCTTTTTTATTTCCAGGATGTCAACTTAACTCCCTCTTTGTACCTACTTCCTGTTCCTGTAGAAAATACAACCTGCATTGCTTCTACAATCCCCACTGTTGCTATAGGTGGGTAAACTTTGTGTGTGGTGTTAATTTTCAGAGTGAGATTAGTTTCCCTATTCCTGTTTCTTCTCTGTGGTGCATTTAGATTTCAGCATGGTGCCATGCTTGGGTAGGGAGCCTCCGATTGGTGGTATTGTCTTTGCAGTCTGTCATTTCATGTGCTCCGTAGATTGCAACCCTGGAAGGCAGCTGTGAAGATGACCCTTACTCTGAATTACAGAAGCTATCCAGTTTCTGCTCTCTTCCAATTGCTCCCATCCAATTATCAGGCATTGGAAATGCTTAGCTGTCTTCATGAACCAGAACAAGGGGAACTTTATGAACTTGCTGAGCAGTAAAAAGTTCTTGTAGGGTGAACAGGAAATTTTTCCCACGATGTGTAGGACTTGTGGGTTTCTTAGCATTTTTCTGCGGCTGGAGGATATACTTCTGTGCTTTTAGATTTCCATGTCTAGCCAAGTCCAATATTCCCTTTATCGTAAATGAAGTTAAGAAGAAGGGAGATGGTACAAGAACTGTCTCTAACATTTTCTTTTATTTCTCCTTTTTCCTGATGCTTTTTTTTTTGGTGGCAAATTTTCCCTAAATTCTAGGGGTTAAAGTCACTCTAGATTGAGTTTCTACTTTTGCACACTCTCAAAATCTATTTTCTTCCCTTGTGTTTTTTTTTTAATTTGAAAGTCAAAGCCAAGACTTTACTCTCCTGTTTATTGCAATCTTCAGCACAATATCTTTCCTGAGGCAATTCTGGCAGAATGCCTCATTCTGGTTTGGTTGGGCTGGGGTCGGGGTGAGGGCTAGGGGAAGAACAGAGATCCAGAAATAGTGGGCAAATGATCTAGGCTTATAAATCAAAATAAAGCAAATAATTTCCCACCACACTTATTTGTGATCTCATCTCAACATACTTTTAGGTTTACTCATAGACAAGTACAAAGGATACTAGAGCTGGTGGGATCGGGTCAATGAGTGTGTGAACTAAATTAATGAACTTGATTTTTGAAATGTGCTTTAAATTTAGGCTTTCCTTCAGTTTCCATAAACCAATTATATTCAATTTCACAGAGGCATACACTACATGGAACATTGAACAGACTAGATAATAAGTACAAGAAAAAGTGCAGATCACTTTTGTTTTGGAAATTTCAAGGTTTGACAGTATATAAACAGTCCTCGAAGACCAGGCAGGACTCTTGATTATGTCTTCTTGAGCGGTATCTAATTCATTTTGATCCTAGGCATAGCAATTTTTATTTATTTATTTGAAATAAATGTTTCTTCTTTGCACAGCTTTTTGGGTTTCTGAGACCTCTAGTTAGGGTCTTTAGTTGTCTTTTACCTTGGCAGTTAGTTAAATCTATGTCTCCTAGGTCATCAAAACTATGAGTTCCATTTCCATGGTAAGAGAGCTTCTGGAACTGAGCATAGACTTGTGATGCATTTAGTAAAACAGAAAGGACAATTCCTGGTGTGAAAGAGAAAACAAAAGTTGGAATCTGGGCCTGACTATCCCCAAAGCTCAGAGGGAAAGAAATAGAAACAATTAAAACAAGAAAATAAGTCTCCCATTCCCTGGTCTATTTTAGGCACATTAGAATTAGAAAGGGAAATTTCATGGCTTACTATCTAATTTCAGCGTTTGTTCATTAAACTTTCTAGGTACTTGAATATTTAGAAGTTAGTGATATGTGTTGATTAAAATAAACAACGATGCAGTGATATGCTTGAAAGTAAGAAAGATGATAAAAAACTAAGTTGTGTTGACTACTAGCTATATAAAAATATTTATATTCTCACATATATATTTTACACATATTATTAAAATGTTTAAAGTATTCAAACACCTTTATAGCTGTCCTCCCATTGTACATCGATTTGATCGAGTGGGCCCAGTAACATCTCCATTGTGAGACTTCTTGTTACTGTATTTGGCATATTGAATACTCTCGGTAGCTTGCCAGGCTCTCCCAGAGGGGCGGAGGAATTGAACCCGGCTCAGTCGGGCTGGCTGTACGCAAGGCAAACACCCTACCACTGTGCGATCGCTCCAGCTCCAACACCTGACATATATATTCACTATATTATAGTAAATATTATATATTTATTATTTGTATTTCAGTAAATATTGTCTTCAGTACACAAAATCCATATTTTTGTGTTTGTGTAATTTGATTTTGATATATAGACCTAGTCCCTGCTATTTCCAAATTAACCAGTAATCGTTTTATATTTTAGAAATTATATTGCATTTTAATATTTTTACAAGTAAAAATAGCACAAGCTTGTTTGTGCAAAGTATATAGAAGAAGGTCGGGCTATAAATTCTAAAATCAAGTTGATTGAGAGCTGACAAAGCCTACAGGAAACTCCATCTAATCTATATACTGACATGGGGCTGACAGTAAAATAACAATAATAATAGTAATGAAAATAAAAATGAATTACTTTGCACAGTCATACTGGTTTTAAAATATTAAAATAACTGACTTGGTAAAGTAGTTGCTTCTTTAGGTCCTTTTGTGCTTATCATCTATGTCGACTTTCTCTTCTCTTTGGAAATATTCTTGATCTTCCCCAAACTACAACATGCCACAGTCCAACAACTAATGTGTTGAGATTTTACTTTCCTGAGGATAATTCTCTGTGACTGGAATATATTTGGATGCTTTAGTTTATAGTTTGTGTACATTCCAGATATTAAGTCCATGCCTGAATTATAGTTGGTGATAACTTTCTCCCATTGTGTGGGGTACCTTTTCACTCTGATGATTATTTCCTTTGCTCTTCAGAAGCTTCTCTCATTTCGCATAACT
>JAOXYA010000022.1:21097108-21107591 GCA_028565675.1 Sorex palustris
TAACAACAAAGTCTCCAATGGAGACGTTACTGGGCCCGCTCGAGCAAATCGAAGATCAACGGGAGGGCCTTTACTTTTTATTCTCATGCAAGGTGAGCAACATTACTGATTTAATATTAATTTCGTGAGGAGAGAGGACTTTGTCCCACAAGTTTGAAATCTGAAAAATATAATGGATAAATTGTGGCAATGCCTATATATCATTTATTTTTTACAGTGTGGGGTACTGTGCTATATGCATGAACTAATTTATTCCTCTTAATAGTCCTGGCTCAGTTTTTCTTTGCTAAGAATAGAGTCAATGTAGTTCACCTTCCAGCCTCATAGAGAACTGTATGGCACAGTGATTTTGATAACTTTCCACAATCCAGCTAACTTCCTCTATTCCTTTATTGGCAATGAAGTCACTACTAAATTTGCCATTTTTATTTATTAATTTTTTTGCTTGAAGCCACTTAAACTTCAGAGTTCTAAAGTCTAAAGTCTCAGTTAAACTATGAGTTTCTATTCCAAGTTTTCATATTTTTTTAATGTTAATGATGTATTTCTGAGCTTGAGTCTCTTGAAACCTCTTGATTTTTTTCCACCCATGGGTTTCTTGTGTATATTTATTTTTAGTTTGACCAAAATTGAATCCATTTGCCCATTCATCTTTACAGTTGCACTTTCACCAGCAAACTGGGCTCCCTTATTCCTCCTGTCGCACGACCTTGCAAATTTAATTCTCAATTTAGAATCAATTCTGTTGTTTCTTGATATATTAGTGTGTTCATAAGTCCATGCAGTCAAACTGTGCCCATTACAAATGTTTGAATGAGGTTTTCCAAATATCAACAGGAATAACTCCATTGACATTTTCAAGACTTGATTCATATAGCGTTTTTTCCTTTAATTCCAACCACCTTATTTAATTAGAAGTACCTCATTTTTCTACTGGCTCTGTACTCTGGATTATAATCTTAAAACAATCACAGTCTATCATACTTTTTAAAAATAATGAGTCATATTCTTTATTATACATATTATCTTAGGTTATAAGGAAAACTCAACTAGACAAACTAGGGACTTTGTCTATTTTATAGACATAGACAATGTTATACAAGTGATTTTGCTTACATAGAAATGCAAATACTTGTATTACAGCTACCTAAAACATTAGCTGGGATGTAGTATCATTAAATGTGAATTGACTTAATGGACAAGTATACTCAAGTATTTTAATTGTGAGATATCTTCCCTGTCCACACAAAGTAAAGGTTATTTAACCCATTTCTAAATAAGACTGATCATGATAACAGCAAATCCAGCAGAGCTCTGAAGAAATTTGCTTATTGACATCTGTACTATGACTCCACAAGGTGGTTTTAAGGATACATATTTCACACCTAGTATGAGAAAGTTTCCCTTGTCACTCATTCTACCTAACTAGTTCAAGGGCAGGAAATGCATTTTCTGACTCCCTCACCTCTGATAATCTCTCAGTAAATCTAGACAGAACACATATCACTGCACTACTCCATCTCTGTCATTAAGTACACTCCCCAATACAACTGGCCTTCAGGTTGACCCAAAGGACAGACATCAACTATATTTCATTTTCTTTGATAGCTTGGTCAAGGTTTTTTGTCACTCTGACTGAATTTTGTGCAGATTACAGTCTACCGGAGACTTCATTGAAACTATCAAGTATAATACTCTTTAGAACACAAGTCAAACTTGAGTCACAGTCCCCAGCGTACTGACTAGTGGAATGTATAGCAGTGATACAATCAACTATTCCCCTTTGGCTGAAAACTGTTTGCCCAGAATCCACAACCTACTGGAAAATACAATGCAAGCACCTGTTATTTTCAAGTTTGCTGGGATAAAACATAACTGCAAGAAAAACTTTACCCAGTAAAAAGTATTTCCAAATACTGATTTTCCAGGCTTTAAACAAAGAAACCCTTTTTAGGAGACCCATTACGTTCACTTTGAATGCCAGTCCCACAAAACAAAATCATCTGTTCTTAATGTTTGAAAACACTATTGCTTGCCCTAATTTTCTTTTTATGGAAAATCAAAATTCCATTAAAATTTTAATTGCTTTATTCAATTTACTCTTGCAGTTGTTTTTAATTTCTGCTCTAATTTTTCAATGGTTCCTGGGCTGATTTTATTTAAAACTCATTTTGATTTTCAAGTAAGATAGCATATGCAATAGATACGTGATTGAATTTTTGTGATAAAATTCTATTTTTTTAGAAAAATCATTATTGATTCCATTCACAACCTGTATGTATTGTTTGAAAGGAATGGCTGTCATCAATTTATCTCCTATGGAGGTAAGGGATGTGAACAATTTGTGGTTACATGATAAGGAATTGAGTTGCTTTCCCCATTATTTTCACAGAAGGAAACTTTCCTAGTTCCCCATTTCTCCTTTAAACTATTGAATTAGAGATCCCACTTCAGTTAGGCTGCGATAAATTTAAATTATCAGTCAGTCCCCACATTACCAAGAGATTAAGTCATTAAAATGTGTTTGCTATCTGCTTTTGGTTTTGTAAGTCCTAATAACTTTTTACATAGAAATAATATTCCAGGAAGAGTTAATATAAGTCTCCTATCTGGATATATTTCATGTAAGAAAGGAATAGTTTGGGTACTTAAGGTATTTTACTCTTTCATATCTCCTCTCCCCTTAGTCTTTCTCTTCTATTTTTATTATACTTTCTCTTTGAACTTTTAGTCATTTACCCTTTGATTCTCCTATTTTACTCTCCTGGCTCTCTTTCGTGATTTCTTTGCTTATCAAATGTTAACCCCATTGGCCGATCAACTGCACATCAATGACCAATTTTTTGTCTTCTGTCATAATATCTAACAAATCACTACTCCAATGCCAGCTATCCGGGTATATAGCTGATATGCTTTGATCATTCACTGGATATGCAACAATGCTTCATAATAGTCTCATAAATTTTCTTTAGCTCTACTCCTTCACCCTTTGTGCCCATAAATATTCATCCTCTTTTCTATCCCTTTCAAAGGGAAAGTTGTACTTCCTCTTGTTGCTTAATCTTTTCATCTATGCTTTGGTATTATAAGACACTTTCCTCCCATTTTCTTTAATGTCATCTCAGCCTTCTGAATGATCACTTTGTTAGTAGGATAGTTTCCTAAGGAGTCACATTGTATGCCCATGAGTTTAGGAAAGTAAAAGAAAGCAAAGATGAATAAAATAAGTTAAGAAAATAAGTAGGTTTTCATGTTGCTTGGAACATATTCCCAAATTTCACAAAGGAAATAACTTATGACCAGTCACTAAAATATTAGTGAGTAAGAAAGAATTAGTGCTTCTATGGGTTCGGTGAATAAGAACTGATATAAATTTCCAAGGAACAGAAATTTTATTTCATGGAAAGTGGAGAAAGTATATCAAATTCCAAGCAGAAATCAAAGTGTTTGCAACTTTAATTTCTACACACGAGGCCTATGAGATGGGATAAAAGGAAGGGAAAAAGAAAAAAACAAGGGAAAAAAGATTCATGTGGATTTCGTGGCAGTGACCTTCCAGTAAAGGTAGAATGGAGAAGGAAATGTTCAATGAAGCACACGTAAGTGAGGATGAAATGGAAATTTGTGAATCAGGATCTTCTAAACACACATGGGTGGTGAATACTAAGCAATGAAATGAGGCTGAGAGAAAAAAAGATCCTGGAGAAATTATGGTATAAGATTCTAGTCTATAGATGTAAAATAGAATGGCACAGATGTAGAGTAGAATGACACAATCTTAAATAATGATGAGGATAACAGTCGAGCAACGGCAGGACACACTAAACACAAATTACCAAGGTTTACCGTGATATTTTCTAATCATGTGGAGAGATGTCATGGATCAGGAGAGTATTTCTTAACATTTTCTAGCTGTTGATTCTGTCTTCCACCCTGTTCTACCATTTGGCCACCTCATCGCATTCTATGTCATCCCCATTTATGTGATTTTTTACCAGTGATCTTTTGAAAATATCCTGGGGATCCTGGGTACCATAGGATCCCTGACTGAAAAATGCTATAATCTCTCTCTCTCTCTCTCTCTCTCTCTCTCTCTCTCTGTTGGTGGGTGGAAAATAGCTAGTTCTTCAGGGGTACTGGATGAGTAAATTGTTACTTGGATTGGTTGCACTAGTTCTTATGGCATGATACAAGGACAAAGTTAACAAGCAGAGAATCATTCTGCTGCAGTATTTGTATTAAGAGAGAGGATAGACATAAGTCAATCTGCTGTATAATAATATTCTAAATTTTAGAATTTCTGCACCTCTCATACTCTATAGCATTGATGCACCAAGCTTTGGGGGTCATGATTTGGGATTTGGGGTGGAAATATTCGAAATATAGTGGTGGTGATTGAATATTAAATGTAATGAATTGTTATTAAAAACTTTATAAAAATAATATAAAATTTAGAGAAAAGAGAGAGGGGGTAGAGATCTCATGGTCAACAACCTGATCATAGAAGTTGACAGAAACTCATCACTAATCTAAGCTTGACAGATCCACAGAAATACTGTTTGTGACCATCTGTTTCAGTAGTAGTTCTCTGTGTTTTCTTAATGGCATGTCATAGGAATTGGTTGCATTACCCAGTATACTCTTCAGAAAATTTGAAAATTATGATTGCCACACAGAACATTCAATTATGGATATATGAATCATCCATTCACCCTGTATTTTCCCCAGTAGATACATATTTTTGTATAAATATATAAACATTCCATGAACTTACTTGAATCCATTTCTAATGCATTCACTAATGAAAAACAGAATTAGACCAACTTTGTTTCTGGGTTTAATGTGCTTTCCAGATTAGTTATATTTAACTGGAAATAATATGACTACCTTTAGGGTGCAATAATATGAAGTATTTTGCTCTGTGCATGCAGCAATACTTTTCACCAAAGATATCCTGAAATAAGCAAAGGGGACAGATTTAAAATTGGAAAGATGAGAAAGATTAAAGCTTTTTATTTGAGTTAACTGAATATAGAAATAAAATCGAGTAAAACCATGATGCACAGTCAGGGTAGCCATAGTAAAATTCACAGTTTTTATACAAATATTAGGTATGTAGATAGAATCAGTCACTAGTATCGGGCTTCATACAAAACATCATAATCTCTCTTCTTAAAATTATGTCCATGCAGATGTTATTTCTTATGATGGAAAGACTTCTAAATGGGGGGAAGTAGTTTTCCTATGTCAAATGTAATAAAACCAAACCAGGTAAGTCAGCTTTGCAGCCTGAAATCCTATTTGTTTGCATTAGTTTGACTTTTCTCATATATCTTTCACCAGGAACATCAGAATGAATATCCATTCTGATGATGTATAAATGGAAAATTTTCAGTGTAAAATCACAAGGGAACATCCATAGAATCATTCCGACATGTCTTTTCTCTTATGTTTTTCCTGCCATGATTTTGGAAGGCTGTGCTTTTCTCCTGCTAAAATGATTAGTGCCTTAAGTGAATGAGCTCACTTACTGAAATAAAAGTCCAACCAAGCCATATTCTCATATTGTGATCTCATACAAGCTAGGCCTGCAGAGCTGTCCCCAGAGATTTGGCAAAATTGTTCATCCAATTGTTGTATGCAGCTTGTGTTCAGAAAGGAAACGTGGTTGACAAAATCTCGTAAAACAGGCCCCTGATGCCAAAATCAATACAAATGCACGTGTGCCTTTATATAGGCTTGCAAAAATCATCTTCCTTCTTGGACGTTTCAAAGCTTTGCTGTGCAAAGCACTTCACATACGTCATTTGCATAGTGATGTGTACAGAGAACTATACCTCCAAATGGTTCAAGAGGCATTGGTTGTTGGGGCTGGAGCGATAGCACAGCAGATAGAGTGTTTACTTTGCACGTGGCCAACCGGGGTTTGATTCCCACCATCCCATATGGTCTCCCGAGCACCGGCAGGAGTAACCCCTGAACATTGTCAGGGTGTGAGGCATTGGGTGATGCTGAATTAGCTCCAGGCTCTGCCTAGCTATAATGCCACTGAGTTGTTCCTCTGACAAAGGGACCTTTGGATTTCCAATTGCTTAATACATTTAGAGAGAGTGGTCACTGCACATACCTTAGGTTCCAAGAAATTCATGGAAATGTGAAATGAAGGAGCATCAATTTTCTGTAGGATTAATATGGAAAACTCTGTGAGGCAGCACCCAGCATGTAGCAGTGCTCTCTCTTTGGGTTACTGAAGGTTTGCTATGGCTAAGTTTGCACTGTGTCCTCTGGTTTCCTTTCTGGACAGACCCTTATTCCTTCTCGAACTTCTCTCTAGACCCATGTCCTTTCTTCTCATATGCTCCCTCAAATCCTTCTCAAAAATAACTTTATTTTCTCTGCCAAATATATTTTTGTGTTAAAGTTTAAAGAGGAATTTACAACATTAAGTGTGTGATTTGGTGTTTTAATAAGTCAATATGCCCAATCTGACAAAAGGGCACAGACCCTGTCATGCAAACTTGGTATTTGTCCCAGGCGATAGTTTATGAGATTTTAGAATTGTCTGAAAGAGAAATCAAATAGACGCTTTTAAAAAATGTAAACAATAATTTTAAATAAATAATATGCTTCTGGAGGGAAAATAAATTTCCCTGGTCTATGGAAAGAGTGTTTAAGGAAATTCCAAAATAATGACAGTATGACAACCTCTTGTTTCTTTCTTCTGCGTGCTAAAGGGACTGCTATAAAGGAAACAGTGAGTTTCTGCTTTTACTGACTACTTGTAAAAGGCATGTCCCAAGTTAGAAGACATATGATTTGTATCTTGTCAAAATCTAATTGCTGGATGATGTAGATGATCTTTATCCTGGAGAGATGAATCCAACTAGAAATTCCATTAAGTTTCACAACAGTGGGAGTGCTTAAGATAATTTGATAAAGTCCTTTCTATTTGGGCAGTAATTGATTGGAAGGTAAACCAGTTTTCCAGGTTTTTAGTAAGTACCAACTACCAGGTTGAATTTTGGTTGGGGTGAACCTGACCTAAATTAATAATATGGTTACTTAATTTTAAACTCTCTGAGTCTAAAAAGAAGTTTGCGTTTTATTTTTTTTAATTTTTATTTTTTATTTATTTTTTTGCTTTATGGGTTACACCCGAAGATGCAAAGGGGTTACTCCTGGCTCTGCACTCAGGAATTACCCCTGGCGGTGCTCAGGGGACCATATGGGATGCTGGGAATCGAACCTGTGTTGGCCGTGTGCAAGGCAAGTGCCTTACCTGCTGTGCTATTGCTTCAGCCCCGAAGAAAAAAATTTAATGAGTAAAAAAATTGAGTTTTATACTTATCAATTTTAATATTGGAACTTTGTTATCTAATCATTTTCAACTTTAGAATATAGTCAACAGTTGTAACTTTTGTCTACATTAAAATAAACAATTTTTTTTCTACCTCTGCTTCTCAGGGAAATGTCTGGCCTAGCTCAGATCAGTCCCAACCTCAGTGCAGGCATTCTGGTCCATCACCTTTCCCCAACAGAAAAGAATTCCAGGAGGAGGCAAAAAGGCAAAACAAGAAAAAAAATTATTAAAACTTAGTTAGAAAGGGAAACCAAAGTCATAGTACACCTGATAGGGCGCTTGCCTTGCACACAGCCAACTGGGGTTCGATCCCCGGCATCCCATATGGTCCCCCAAGCACTGCCAGGAGTAATTCCTAAGTGCAGAGTCAGGAGTAACTTCTGAGCATCACTGGGCGTGGCCCCCAAACACACAACAATAAAACTTATTTAGAAAGACGTGAGGGGAGTCAAGGGGAGAAGTGTGTGTTCAAGAGAGAACACAGCCTTCTCTAGAGTGGAAATAGGCAAGTTAAAGAAACACACTCAAACGAGATGCTTGTTCCAGGGAGAACACAGGCTTGAAGAGCAATCCCGGATGGCTTTCAGAAGCTTTTATACAGTTCTTCCAAATGGGGTTGTTGTTTTGAGTTTCGCATACATAAAAGTGAATCTGGGCGTTGTCACAGGAAAAGCCAGGCACTGTTGATGGGCTTCTTTAATCACGTGGATTCTTCTGTAGCTTCTTCTTTTCTGAGGGCTCCACCCTTCCCTGGGTGGGGCCTTGGATTTCTGCATTGGGTGGTGCCTCAGTTTCTCTCCAAAGAGCTCAGGAATTGCATGTCAAAGGGATATGCCCTTCCTGTCTTTGGGCTGGCTCCTTCTGGGCTAGGAAATCTCTGCTTAAGTTCTTATGATTACTATTTCCCAAAAGCTTATTACCAGGACTCTACCTCTCAGTCAGTAGATGTGAGGGGGGAGAAGGGAGGGAATCCCTGTTGACAGCTTCCTTCCAGGGTCCGCCCTACCTATCTGCCTGCTCTAAGAGGAATGACACATCTCAGGCAGACCCCCTGAATAGGGGAAATGCACCTCTGTCTCTGTAAAGTTAGGTTTTAGTTTTTGTTTTTGCTTTGTTTGGGGGCATACCCCGCAATGCTCAGGGATGACTCCTGGCTCTGCACTCAGGAATTACTCCTAGGGGTGCTCAAGGTGATGTCAGTGGGACCCACTAATGGCTTATGTGAAGCGGGAAGGACAAAGACATCACTTTCTCCCCATCCGCCTCTGCCATCCAGGACCCAGGGTTACTGGGTTCTTGTTTCACCTCACAGAAAGGAATTTCAGGAGTAGACAAGCAGTGAAGTAAATAGATTTTATTTGGAAGGTTTTTGAAGGTGTGAAGGGGGAGAGAGAGTGAGAGAGAGAATGAGTAACGCACTCAAGAGAAAACGTGGGCTTCTCCAAGGGTGGAGAGAGGCCCAGCATTAGATATGAAAGCAAGAAAGTACACATCTCAGAGGGGAGATGTGGGCGACATATGTGCTCAGGCACCACATGTGATCAGCCACGTGGACACAAGCAGCACATGGACTTCTAGGCCAGCATATGCACCCTTCCTTTGTTCAAGGTGGCTTTTATATAGTATTTCTAGGGATATCTTGTCTGGATTGTTCTGAAGTCTTCTCTGGGTTGAATCACTAAAGTTAATCAGATTAAGGGAGAGGTCCGAGGGTATTCGAGGAATTTCATGGGGAGAGGTCCAATCTCATGTTCCTTGCTCTTCAAGGTCTAATCCACATCCACAGGGTGGATCAACCTTTGAGTTTTCCTCCCAGAGGTTTTGTTGACCTGAGTTTCATTGCTGAGGACTTTTCCCTACCTACCTACCTACCTGCCTACATCAACTGAACCAGATGGGATGCTGGGGATTGAACCCAGGTCAGTTGCATACAAGGTAAACGCCCTCCCCAGCCCACCCAGGAGAAGCCCCTGTGCTAGGGTGCAGTCAAGGAAAATTGCTAGGAAGTGTTGGTGGCTTCCTTTGAGGTTCCTAGTATGGTATAGATATTCCTCTATAAAGGGTCCAGCCAAACCAGGCCTGGCATTTTGCATCTCAGGCATTCCTGGCTTCTCAAAAGGTTTTTCAAAGGCCTTGATGCCTTTGGGCTGGTTTGAGTTCTAGACTGTTTTCCCAATCCACATTACCAGGCCTACCCCTTCCCCTGTTCTATCTTTCTCCCTGCAGACTAAGGCCTTAACCTCTAAATTTTCTCTTTGACCCAAAACTTAAAATTGTTTTACTGTGCCATTTTTAGTGAACTTTATCACTGATTTCTCCCTTTCATCTTCCCAAAGTTCTTGACCTTACCTATCCCCCCATTCCCCCTCTGTGGGTAGGAGGGATACTCAGTGGTGCTCAGGGTTTACTCCTGGTTTTGTATTTATGGATCACTCTGAGTGCACTCAGGGACCATATGGAGATTGAACCTGGGTTGATCTCTTGCAAGGCAAATAAGTGCCTTACACACTGTACTGTCTCTCCAGACCCTTACCCGAGTTTTTTATTCTCAGAGTTAATTTCGTTTTGTTAAGTGTTCCCCATATATTCAGATGGTATATGTGCTATTAATAGCACATATATATAAAATCTATATATAATTAACATGTACATATAGAGACTGACACACATCAAAATGAATAAGAACAACAAGTGCTGATGAGGACGCGGGAAGAAAGGGACTCTCATTCATTGTAGGTTGGGAATGCCGACTGGTCCAGCCATTTTGGAAAACAATATGGACATTCCTCAAAAAACTAGAAATTGAGCTACTGTATGAGCCAGCAATACCACTTCTGGGAATATATTCCAGGGGTGCAAAAAAGCAAGTAGAAATGGCATCTGCACTTATGTGTTTATTGCAACACTGTTCACAATAGCTGGAATCTGGAAACAACCCAAGTGCCCAAAAACAGACAACTGGTTAAAGAAACTTTGGTACATCTACACAGTGGAATACTATGCAACTGTTAGAAAAGATGAAGTTATGAAATTTGCATTTTTTTAAAATTTATTTATTTGCTTTTTGGGTCACACCTGGCGATGCACAGGGGTTACTCCTGGCTCTGCACTCAGGAGTTACTC
>JAOXYA010000022.1:21208384-21228161 GCA_028565675.1 Sorex palustris
GGCAAGCTACCAAGAGTATTCGATATGCCAGACACAGTAGCAACAAAGTCTCCAATGGAGACGTTACTGGGCCCGCTTGAGCAAATTGACGATCAATGGGAGGGCCTTTACCTTTACCTTACACTGACACACAGTCACACACACAGACACACAGTCACTTACACAGTCACACACATAGACATCCACACTTACACTGGCGCACAGTCTCAGACATACAATCATACACACAGACACACAGTAACTGATATACACCCAGTCACACAGACACAGCCACTCACAGACACAGTCACACACAGACATACAGTCATACACACTGACAGTCACACTGACCTACACACAGTCACACACAGACACACAGTCACTCACACAGTCACACAGACACAGTCACACAGACACACTGACACAGTCACACTGATGCTCAGTTACATACGGACATACAGTCACTGGCACACAGTCACACAGACATACAGTCACTCGGACACAGCCACACTGACACACAGTCACACCAATACACGGCCACACACATGGACATGCAGTCACTCATACTGACACAGTCACACACACGTACAGTCACTGACACAGTCACACTGACACACACCCAGTCACATGGACAGACAGTCGCACGCACGCATACACCCACAGTCCCGCCCGCTCAACAGTCCCAGGGAGCAGGGTGGTGGGGGGGGGCGAGTGGGACCCCGGCTGAAGCCCGGCCCCCCCAGATCGACGACAAGCAGCTGGGCGGGTACCTGTCGGAACTGCGTCCCGTCACCATTGTCTTCGTGAACCTGATGTTCAAGGACCAGAACAAGGTGGAGGTGATCAGCTCGGCCATCCAGGACGCGTGCGTGCACATCAACGCCGTGCTACGCACCTTCCGTGGCCAGATCAACAAGGTCTTCATGTTCGACAAGGTACGTGCCCGCCGGGATTCCCCACCCCCACCCCCGGGGCCACTGGGCGAGCCGAGGGGGACCCCCGGCTTGGCCGCTGCCTCTGCCCACAGGGCTGCTCCTTCCTGTGCGTCTTCGGTTTCCCGGGGGAGAAGGGCCCCGACGAGGTCACTCATGCCTTGGAGAGCGCCGTGGACATATTCGACTTCTGCTCCCAGGTGCACAAGATCCAGTGAGTGTCGAAGCCCCCCAGCCCGGCGAGAATGGGACCCCCCATGGGGGGGGGCCGATGGGGATGGGGTGAACAAAGGGGCTTCCTAAGACATCCCCCAAGGCTGGAGCAATAGCACAGCAGGTAGGGCGTTTGCCTTGCACACGGCTGAGCCGGGTTCGATTCCCAGCATCCCATATGGTCCCCTGAGCATCGCCAGGAGTAATTCCTGAGTGCAGAGCCAGGAGGAACCCCTGAGCATTGACAGGTGTCACCCAAAAAGCAAAAAAAAAGACATCCCCCCAAGCCCCCCATCCTGGGCTGGCGGTGCCCCGGCAGAGGTCACACTCCCAGGCCCGTTGGTTTTTATTTATTTATGTTTTGGGGCCACGCCCTACGATGCTCAGGGCTGACTCTGCACTCATGAACTCAGGAATCACTCCTGGCGGTGCTCGGGGGACCCTATGGGGTGCCAGGGATTAAACTCGGGTTGGCCGCGTGCCAGGCCAATGCCCTTCCCACTGTGCTATCGGTCCAGCCCCTCGTCTTAATTTTTTTTAAAGGAATTTTGTTTTGTTTTCTGTTTGAGGGCCACACCCAGCGATGCTCAGGGTTGACTCCTGGCTCTTCGCTCAGGAATCACTCCTGGGGGTGCTCAGGGGGACCCTATGGGGTGCTGGGGATCGAACTCGGGTTGGCCACATGCAAGGCCAGCGCCCTCCCTGCAGTGCTATCGCTCCCGGCTCAAAATGATTTTTAGTAACTGGGCGTATTCCTGCCATGCCCAAGGCCCCGAGTTTGATCCCCAGCATTGCACCGCTGAGCACGTACAGGAGAGCACTGGACGTGCCCCCCCCACACACACACAGCTGCCCCACCACCACGGCTCAGCCACCCAGAGCATGGAACGGTTAGATCTTGGTTGAGTATCTCCAAGAGGGGCACCCCCCCCAATGACAGGGAGACCGGATGGAGTCAGAGATTTCTAGACTGCAGTGCCATCACTGAGAGGGGAAGCCGGCCATCCTCAGCACCCACCACCCCCTGCCTGGGTGCCTCCCTGTCCGGGAGCCCCACTCTCAACACCCCATGGCCCTGACTCTCCCCCTGACCCCTGCACGAATGCCGCGTTCTCAGTGGGGTCACTCCCCCTCAAAGTGGCGTCTGCCTCCCCTCTGACGCCGCCAGCGATCAGCTGCAGTTGGGGGTCCCGGGAGGGGCTTCCAGCATCTTTTGCCAAGGGCCTCCCACCCTCTCAAGCCCGAGCGTGGTCCCCAGTTCCCCTGCCTCGTGTCCCCCCACCCACCACTATCCTGTCCTCTCGCCAGCACCGTGTCCATCGGGGTGGCCAGCGGCATCGTCTTCTGCGGGATCATCGGGCACTCAGTGCGACATGAATACACAGGTACCCACCGGGCTTGGCTGGAGGAGGGCAGGGCTGAGGCAGGAGGCCCCCCACACACACACACACATACAACCAGCCTGCAGCCACACTCTGCTTAAGGCCAGGCTTATTCAGCATTCATGAAAACTAGGATATCAGGAGCGACCCCGGTTCGATTCCCAGCATCCCATAGGGTCCCCCGAGCACCGCCAGGAGTGATTCCTGAGTGCAGAGCCAGGAGTCAGCCCTGAGCATCGCCGGGTGGAACTCAAAAAAGCTAAAATATTATAATAATAAATAAAGAGCAGCTCCATAGCAGGGTTTCTGCTCATTAAAAAAAAAAAAAAACAGACTGGGACATCAAGTGTGAAAATGCCATTGGTGGGGCCAGAGGGATAGCACAGCAAGGAGGGCATTGGCCTTGCACACGGCCGACCCGGGTTCGATCCCCGGCATCCCATAGAGTCCTCTGAGCACTGCCAGGAGTGATTCCTGAGTGCAGAGCCAGAAGAAGCCCCTGAGCATTGCCAGGTGTGGCCCAAAGACCAAAAATAAATAAATGAATAAGAAAATAAGAAAAATAAAACACCTACAGTGGCAGCCACTAGGGGCTGGAATGATAGCACAGCGGGGAGGGCGTTTGCCTTGCACACAGCTGACCCGGGTTCGATCCCCGGCATCCCAGAGGGTCCCCGGTTTCCTGAACGCAGAGCCAGGAATGAGCCCTGAACATGGCTGGGAGTGGACCCAAATAAATTAAATCAAAAAGAAGATGCCATTTGGGGGCCACATGCCTCCAAGGACACTCAGTTCAGAGACACTTTTTTTGTCTCCTTTCTTTCCTCCTACCTCTCTCTCTCCTCTCTCTCTGCTGTTTCTGCCTCTCCCTTCCTCTCTCCCCCTCCCCCTGCCCATCCCTCTTCCCCCCAACACCCCCCCAGTCATCGGCCAGAAGGTCAACATCGCGGCCCGGATGATGATGTACTACCCGGGGGTCGTGTCCTGTGACTCAGTCACCTACCGCGGCAGTAACCTCCCGGCCTATTTCTTCAAGGAGCTTCCCAAGAAGGTCATGAAGGGCGTGACCGACTCGGGCCCCGTCTACCAGTGTCTGGGCCTCAACGAGAAAGTGTAAGTCCCGGGGGAGCACGAGCCAGCCGTCTCCTGTACAGAAATCGGGGTTGCGGGGGTGGGGAACTGTGACCACAGGGAGTCTCCAGAGCTGAAGCGCTGGGTCTATCCCAGCGTTCCAAACCCTTCGTGCTTCCCCATTTTACTGGGGCTATAGCATGATGTAAGGTGGGGGAAGAGGGTCCCCCTAGGTCTGAGGATCTGGGGGGAGGGGTCAGTCTCCAAAAGTGGCTTGCAAGTAGGACCGAGAGTGTCACCTGGCCTGGGGGACATATTCCTCTATTCCTTGACGGAACCTCCTTCGTGTGGAGGGGTTTTTATTTTTTTTTACCCGGGTTCAATTCCTCCGCCCCTCTCGGAGTGCCTGGCAAGCTACCGAGAGTATCTTGCCCGCACGGCAAAGCCTGGCAAGCTCCCCGTGGTGTATTTGATATGCCAAAAACAATAACAAGAAGTCTCACAATTTGTTGTGAGATGTTACTGGCGCCCGCTCGAGCAAACTGATGAACAAGGGGAGGACAGTGCTACAGTGCTACCGTGCTTTTACTTATTTAATTATTTTCTTTTTTCTTTTTGGGTCCCACCCAGTGATGCTCAGGGCTGACTCCTGGCTCTGCACTCAGGAATAACTCCTATGGGATGCTGGAAATCAGGAACCCTTGTGCATCGCTGGGTGTGATTCAAAATAAATAAATAAATAAATAAATAAGAGAGAGTGAGAGCACGGTGCTAGGAGCTGGGGGTGGGATCTTTCCAGAATCAAGGACAGTGGCCCCTTGGACACTTGCAGGGTGCCTGGCCAGGTGTTGGGTCTTTAGGAAGGGCTCAGCACTGGTCCCTGGGAACGTTTAGAGGCCGAGTAGTCAGTGTCGTGGGCAGGTCTGTTGCCGGTACTGTGTTCCGTGTCCACTGCCAGGTCAGGGCCTCTCCTCTCTGCTGTCTCAGACCAGAAAGGACAAGCAAGGGGACTTTCAGGCCCGAGGGATGCCGTGTCGGGAGCAGAGAGATAGCACAGGGGTTAGGGGTTCAATCCCCGGCACCACCTCTGGGCACCGCCTGGGCACTCCTGAGCATCACTGGGTGCTCAGAACAGCACCCCAGAAGCCCAAAAGAACGGGAAAAGAGGGGCTAGAGTGATAGCACAGCAGGTAGGACATTTGCCATGCACGCGGCCGACCCAGGTTCGATTCCCAGCATCCCATATGGTCCCTTGAACACTGCCAGGGATAATTCCTGAGTGCAGAGCCAGGAGTAACCCCTGTGAATCGCCAGGTGTGACCCCCCCCAAAAAAAGGGGGAAAGAGAGAGCCAGTTCCTGATGCTGGAGTCTAACATCTGTCTTTTTTCCTTCTAGAATGTTCGGGATGGCTTACCTCATTTGCAACAGAAACAAGGGCTACTCTTTGCTGGGTAGGTAGCGGGCCTGGATTCTGAGATGTCCTTGATTGACACACAGCCTGAACTTCCTTTCTCGAGCCAAACATACGGGAAAGCACCCCAAGGAGTGTCAGCCGCCGAGCGAACCCAAGAACCAGGCAGAAACCGTGCGGGCCAAGAAACAGAAGCACAGTGATAGGGCTGGAGTGATAGCATGGTGGGGAGGGCGTTGGGCTTACATGCGGCCCGACCCAGGTTTGATTCCCAGCATCCCATATGGTCCCCCCGAGCATGGCCAGGAGTGATTCCTGAGTGCATGAGCCAGGAGGAACCCCTGTGCATTGCTGGGTGTGACCCAAAAAGAAAAAAAAAAGAAGCACAGTGATAGCATAGCAGGGAGGGCATTTGCCTTGCATACTGCCGACCCAGGTTCGATCCTCGCCATCCCATAGGGTCCCCCAAGCACTGCCAGAAGTGATCACTGAGTGCAGAGTCAGGAGGAACCCCTGAGCATCACCGGGTGTAACCCAAAAAGCAAAAAAATAAATAAAATAAAGTAAAATAAAACCCAGAGACATCTATCCCCTCCCTTCCCTGGCTTTCCCCACACCCCCTGGGACTCAGCATCACAGGGATTGAGCCTGTTTGGAAAACCCACATAGATGGAATCTCACCTGGTACAACCTGGTACAACCTGGTACAACCACCCTATGTCTTATTTTAATCGACATCATGTTTTGAAAATCTGCCAACTACTCATTTTCATTACATACAGAATTATATAAAAAGACATGAAATATATATATATATTTCATTGCATGAACTCATATATTTGGCGGGGAGGGGTTCACGCTCAGGGCTAACTCCTCACTCTGCGCTCAAGAATCACTTCTGGCGGTGCTCAGGGGACCCTATGGGATGCCGGGGATTGAACCCGGATCTGCTTGCATGCAAGGCAAATGCCTTCCCCACTGGGCTACCCATCTGGCCCCTCATTACAGTATTTTTTTTTTAGAAACAAGACAGAAATTTTTTTTGCTCAGCTAGTTTCACTCCTACGTCCAAGTCAGATAGTTCTGGTTTTTAATTCCCGATCGTGTGATCTAAGCAGATCCCATTTTTTCAAACCACTGTCACTGTCATCCCGTTAATTATCAATGACTCAAGCAGGCTCCAGCAGCGTCTCCATTAGTCCCAGCCCTGAGATTTTTTTTATTTATTTATTTATTTATTTATTTATTTATTTTTGCTTTTTGGGTCACACCCAGCAATGCTCAGGGCTGACTCCCGGCTCTGCACTCAGAAATTACTCCTGGCGGTGCTTGGGGGACCCTATGGGATGCCGGGGATCGAACCTGAGTCGGTCGCATGCAAGGCAAACGCCCTCCCCGCTGTGCTATCACTCTGCCCCCAGCCCTGAGATTTTAGCATCGTAAACGTTATGCTATCTCCGAGGATGCTGCACGCCAGCTGGATGTCCTTAGGCATAATGGTGACGCGCTTGGCTTGACGGGGAATGCACAGAGGTTGGTGTCCACCAGGTAGGCCTCGCAGGCCTCCTGCAGTACCATGACGGCCGAGCTCTGGGAGCGCAGGTCGGTCTTGAAGTCCTACACGGTCTCGCACACCAGCCGCTGGAACTGCAGCTGGCAGATCTTGCTTAGCGACACAGTGTCGGGCCGGTAGGTGCGACTTCTTCACCCCACCTGTGGCTGGTGCGCTCTCGCGGACAGCCTTAGTGGTCAGCTGCTTGAAGGCCGCCTTCCTGTCCATTGAGTTGCACACCGTCTACTTAGTATGAGCCCTCTCGTCCTTCCCAACTCAGCTGGAGACTCCTTCAGGGTTAGGGAAATGAGACCCCTTTTTGCTACTGTTGTTGGCATATTGGGTACGTCACAGGTGATACTATAATTAAGTAGCTATGAGAATGAACATTACCAAAAAGGCTTTTATGCACAGCTGTAAAACCACAAGGTTCCACTGGAAAGTTCTAGAGAATGAAAAAAGGTGGGGGAGGGTTGGAGCGATAGCACATTGGGTAGGGCGTTTGTTTGCCTTGCACAGGGCAACCCGGGTTCGATTCCCAGCATCCCATAGGGTCCCCCGAGCACTGCCAGGAGTGATTCCTGAATGCAGAGCCAGGAGTCAGCCTTGAACATCGCCGGGTGGGACCCAAAAACGCAAAAAAAAAAAAAAACCTGACCCTCGAATTTGTGCAGTGCAGAGTTCTAGCTGAGGAGATAATGAACAACATGTAAGCAAGTATGGACACAAGTTCAGATAGACCCAGGCCAGGATGACATTGGCTCATTGCTTATACCCAAGCCAGTGCCTGAAAAGCCGATGTTTAGCCAAAGACCCTGATTACATGAGGTGAGCTCTAGGGACAAACAAACACCAAGCTCAGAAAGCAGCTTCCAGAAGCCGGGGAGGCCGGTGGTGAGGAGGAGACGGCCATGTGCCTACGACACGGGTACGAAGGATGACACCGGTGGCCCCGGCCCACTCCCCCTCTCAGCCCTGGCCGGACACTCTGCCACCCACAGGCTTCGTCTCCTCCGATGGTGGCTACCTCCCCATCTAGGCTCCAACACTTTTCCTGGACTGCAGGGCTGGAGTGTTGCAAAAACTTAATAAGAAGGTGTGTGGAGCTTTGCCCTTGCTCTCAGGCCCTGTGCTGTGGCTTCCAGAGCCACAGCCCCTCCGTCTGGCCACTCTGCCCACAGTCCTGGGCAATAGGACACAGGCAGCCTCTGGGAATCTCCGCAGGGCACACAGGGCTCAGGGGACTGCTGCCCTTGTCCAAGACGTAAATGTAGGTGCATTGTCGTTCATCTCAGCAGAGACTCGTTCTCTGCAGACCCCTGGTCCTGTGACCATTGGAGACAGGATCCTGGGCAGAGAAGCGGCAGCTCCTGGGGAGTTAACAGCAGAGAGCCAGGAAAATTGTGCTCCCAGGGCCAGACTGGCTGGCACTGACGGGGAACAAGCAAGTGATTTTCAGTGTCCAAAAGCCCTGGGAAGTTTTCCGTATCTGAAATGCAACCTGAGTGATTAGGTGACCACTCGGAAAATTTTCTTAATGACCATCTTATTTTCTGGATTTTATTTAAAAGCCAAGTCTAGTGGGCTGGATGGAGCCCTGGGACAGAGAGTAGAGCCCTTGGGTCACACGCAAGCAACCCCAGCTCCCCAGCCTCCTGAGTGCAGAGCCAGGAGTAAACCCTGAGCATGGCTGGGTGTGTCCCAAAACACACACACACACACACACACACACACACACACACACACAAAACTAGTATTTACATACATACCTACATTTTCTAAATTTCTCAAGCCCTCATTATACATCCCAACCACTCTGTAACCTGGCAAGACTTCCAGCTGACACTAAACACACACAAACACACACACATATGCATGCAAACATGCACCCACACGCACACACATGCACACACAAATACACACACACATGCACACACATGGACACACACGCACACATATGCACGCACACACGCACGCACACACACATACACACATATGCACGCACACACGCACGCACACACACATATATGCACACACACATGACAAGTATTTACACACATACCTATACACACATACATGCACACGCACACACACACACAAGTATTTACATACATACCTATATTTTCTGAATTTCTCATGCCCTCATTATATATCCCAACCACTCTGTAACCTGGCAAGACTTCCAGCTGACACTACACACACACACACACAAATACACAAATACATGCACATATGCACGCACACGCACGCACGCACACACACACACACGCACACACACGCACGCACACCCCTCCAGCACTCAGCACAGCAGGCACATCTGAAATCCGAAGGCAGAGCCGCACTCTCCTCCTTCCTCACGGACACTAGCCAGACACATTCTCTCAGGCCTTTCCAGAGCAGGCCAGTGTGATGAATCAACCTACACTAAAATCAATGATTTTGTCACATCTCTCCAATCAATTGATAATGTATGTGCCAGGTCCTTGCAAGCTGGATCTAAAGGGTCTAAGTTAAGCGGCAATGTACGGCCAGAAGGGGGTGGGGGACAGGGGTGCCTCCTCCTCGCTCCGTGCTGGGCTGTGGGGGCAACAGCTAGGAGGGCCCCAGGCCAGCCCGCTCTGTTCCCTATAAAAACAAACGCCCCTCAGCTTCCAGGGAGAAGAATGTGTTAAAGGAAAATGAAACCCGAGTGAGTCTTGGGGCCTTTCCTCCGCCCAGGCTGGCACTCCTGAGGGGCGTGCGTGCTTCCAGCCGCAGTCATCCAGCTTTGGAGGGAACGAGGAGGCTTCCGCGGGTGGAAAACCCTACCTGTGGCCCTGGTGATTTAGTAGGTGCCAGCCTAACCTGAAATAATAAATACCGTTATGATGTCACTGTCTCACTTCTCGCTCCTCGAGTCTCTGGACCTCTCTTCCAAAAACACGGCTCATGAATTCATGAATAGCACTCTGTGGGGAGTGAGCTGGCCGCGCTGGAGGGGGAGACTTCTGATAGCCAGTTGGCCATCCCACCTGTGAGCTGACCCAACCCAAACTCCAAAGTGCCAAATCTAGAATTCAGACTTGCTCGGGAAGTTATGCAACTCTCCCCAGAGCTGGTTTTTATGACCAGTCTAGCAGAAACGTTCCCTCTCTCTTTGCGACCTGTGATTTAGAATGATGTGGTTTCGCTCTCATCTTTTCATTTTTCTGAATGTCACATTTGTGTGTGTGTGTGTGTGTGTGTGTGTGTGTGTGTGTGTTCCCTGGAAACAGATAAAACGCCAAGTATCAGAAGTAAAGTTTGTATTCTCACGAAAATGTATTTTAAGGATCATAAAAATCATTGGGTCAGGAACTGGATTTAAAACAAAAGTATATAATCTCAAATAATATATTTGTACAAGCCAAGAGGAAGAGGTCAGAGTCACAGAAAACACTGTCCCTCGCTGAAGGTCTGGGAGGCAGCTACACTCCCTGTGATTTCAATGAAGATGCCTGAGCATCACTGCAATCACGCAGCTATCTAATGTGTGCACCTGACAACTCTCCTCCCCATAATCCCAGCCAGAGTTTGCAAGAGGATTCTCAGCCCAAGTACAGTGATCTATGCCTCCTCGGTCTTCCACATCCACGTTTTCTTTTCTTTCAATTCCTCCTTTTCTCTTTCTCTCGGTCTCTCTCTCCCTCTCCCCTTCTATCTCTCTCTCCCTCTCTCACTGTCTCTCTCTCTTCTGTCTCTCTCTTCCTCGGTCTCTCTCCCTCTCTGCCTCTCTCCCTCTCCCTCTCTGTCTCTCTTTCCCTTTCTCTGTGTGTGTGTGTGTGTGTGTCTCTCTCTCTCTCCCTGTCTCTCCCTCTCTCTGTGTGTCTCTCTCTCCCCCCACCCATTAGCTTTCTAGCATTTTCTTCATTCCTAACTGCCCACTATTGAACAGTTCAGAGATCATGGAGTCTCATTTCTCTTCTTAGTGAAATTTCTCTTCTTTGGTTGGGCACAACTTCATCCCATGGTTTGTGAGATTTCTCCCGGCTTTGTGATAGCACAGCGGTAGGGCGTTTGCCTTGTGCGCAGCCAGCCGGGCCGAGCCGGGTTCGATTCCTCTGCCCCTCTCGGAGAGCCTGGCAAGCTACCGAGAGTATTCAATATGCCAAACACAGTAACAGTAACAGTAACAAGAAGTTGTTTGGTGACGTACATGGAGCTCTTCCATGCTACCATAGTATTTAATCCCCTCCCTCTCCACTCCTGACACTGTCCCATTACCACAATCTGCTGAATTCCACCTATTTCAATAGAGTAGAATACAATTATAAATCAATTATAATTTTTTTTAAATGTGGTTTTCATGTTGGTGCCATAAGGGATTTCCACAACTTTGGCTTAGAGTCATTTATTGTCTTACAGTTCTGAAATTCTGACATTGATCTTATAGGATTCAAACTAAGGCATCACCAAGGCTCCATTCCTTTCTCAAGCTCTAAAGAACCCATTTTCTTTTCTAGATCCTAGAAGCTTTCCACATTCTATGGCTCACAACCACCTTCTGGGCCATCAATGCTGTGCAGGATGCTTTCCACATTGCATTTCATTGACCTCTTTTTTTTCTCCCCTTCTACTGATAAACACCCTTGTGATTATATTGGATCCAACTGGATAATGTAGGATAATCATCCCGCTGAAGGGCAATGATTAGAAATGTTAAAAGCCTGTTCTACATAACCTAATATATGCTCAGGTTTGAGGATATTGAGGATATAGCATGCTGACATCCTTGTTTGGGGGAAGAGACTTGATTAAGCTGAACACTGAATCAAATGGCACACAGAAATGCAGATGCATACACAGAGAGAGAGAGAGAGAGAAATCAATTCACAGTATCTGCAGTAAACTTGAAGACTTTCATTTATTACCAACACTCCCCCTCCCATCTTTCCCCACTTACATGCAATAGTGGTTTCTTTATTCAAAATTTTCAATGCATCAGAACTAGGGATGTTGAACTGCATTTAGCTGGATCAGCCTTCTAACTTGGGTCTGAATTTGGATTTGAGAGAGAATTTCACCAATTATCAAAATAGAAAAAAATCATCTGTAATTTATTAGCTGGCATTTATCAGCAAAATGGAGTATCATGATGAATAGAACAAGCAATATTTCTGTAGTCCACTTTAGTCCATTGCATTATCTATAGATAATGTTAGATAACAAAATATTTTCTTCTTTGCAACTTACCAAGGATTTAACATTTTTTTAAAAAATCCACAAATATTACAAAATATACATTTCTTTCATTTCTCCTTTTCAGCTCATCTTGTTGTTGAACTATCTTCATTGTACATGTGATATGCAGATTATATATTTAAATGTGTGGTTCTCAGGATGAAGTGCAACAAAAATATACTATTTTTTAATTTATTTTGGCGTATCATTGAAGAAAACGCATTGATTACAGAGTTAAGCAAAGTTCATCTATCTAGAATGCTTTTATATTTGTAGTATTTAAATATTCTATACTGTTTATTCTCCTTCATTTCTCTTTAATGTAGTTGTTGTCTTTGCTGTTTTGATAGTTGAGGTTGCACACTTGATGGTGGTTCTTTTTCTGTTTGTTTTTGGTTTTGATTTGGGGCCACATCCAAAATGATCAGGGCTTACTCCTGGCTCTGCAGTCAGGAATTATTCATGGTGGTGTTGGGAGACCTTGTGGGATGCCGGAGATTGAACCAAGTTAAGTAATGTGCAAGACAAGTACCCAACCCACTGTACTATCTTGTCAATCCTGTGGTTGTGGTTCTTATACACAGTTACAGTGTGCCAGAGAATACAGAGTTTTGTTGGGAGTTTTGGGAATTCAGTGTTGTCAGGAATATTCTCAGTATGTGGGGCAATGCTAGGCATCAAACTCTAGACACAGATTTTACCACTGACCCATATTCCAAGGCCCTCTAGTTAAAAAATTTAAATTCCAAATTTTCAAGAAACTTTTTAAGCATAGAAGATTTTCATTAATTTCAAAAATTCATCTTTTTCATATATTCCTAGGTGAAACAGCTCTTTTTTCATGTGGAAATATTTGAGAGGAATAGACTATTGGGAACAGAAAAACATAGCATATTTAGATTCATAGTTTCCATTTTTTTAAATTCTACTTTGGAAATATCTTAAATTTTTGTTATAGGACAGGTTGGGAATATTATTGAATGTCCTAAAACAGTTATTTAAGATATTAGAGATTTGTAATCTTTTCAAGCTCCAAAGTAGTCTACCTTCTAGAAGCTTCCTACATTTCCTGATGGGGGACTATATTTCTGATAGAATGTAACCAGGTCCTGTACCCCTAGAAAAGACGAAATGCCTTATAGTTCTCAGAGTAGATTCATTGAAGAGTTGTAAAAATGAGAGAAGGGTCAAGAGAAATTCTGAATGTCTTTTTTTCCCCCCACTGAGATTACTCTTATTCCCCTGCTTTTGTAGTCCATATCTGACATTAAGCAAAGTGATTGCATCTTTTCTTGGCCACTTGCTTTACTAGTTGATGGGAAAACCCCACAGCTTTAACATATTAACAATTGTGAGCTCTGGTCAATTATAGTGGGATCATGTGAAAAAAAAATTGGAAAAGCCTTAGAAGCATGCTGCCTTTGCACTGGAAGAGAAATGAAGTGGTGGAAAGCAAACGCAGCATGAACTCTTGATCTCAAGAGCATATAATTGGGTTGTTGCAGCATTAAAACCATGGTCTGAGTTTCAAAGGTCAGTTTGGTTGGAAAATTACATTGATTGAAATTAGACTGATTTCCCATCTCTCAAAAGAAATTCATAGATTCTACTTTGAAAAGTGATAAGACACCATTGTCATATTCTTTTTTCTTTTCTTTTTTGTTTTTTTTTTTTTTGCTTTTTGGGTCACACCCGGCTATGCACATGGGTTATTCCTGGCTCTGCACTCAGGAATTACTCCTGGGGATGTTCAGGGGACCATATGGATGCTGGGAATCCAACCTGGGAGGCTGCATGCAAGGCAAACGCGCTCCCAGCTGTGTTATAGCTCCAGACCCCCACTGTCATATTCTCACTGTAAGATGTTTGAGACAGGAAAGGCAAAAGGCACAAAGGGAAAGCAAGGCAGAGAATGAAGAGCTCTGATGCAAAGGTCCATTTCTGGTGTATATTTAAGCCTGTAGCATGAATATGGATATTTTGATAGTTTACAGAGCTAAAGTGGATGTCACATAACTACTTAATTCCTATTCAACCAGTCTCTATTGACTAAAGTCATATCAAAGCAGCAAAAATACTAAAGACTTAAAGTTCCCCAAATGCTTTCAGACTACAATAAAAGTTCATAAATAGTTTTTCTTATCAACTCTCAGGCCTTTGAACAGAAGTACAATTAACTGAAGAGGCTCCTTTCACTGAAACAAAGAGACAGATGCCTTCAGAAAACATATACCATTGAGAAAAAAAAAGATATGCATTCCTGGAAGAAAAACTAATATGCACAAATTTGAGCTAGAAAAATATCTAAGTTTAAATAGAAAACTGTATATGTGTATGTTAATGAAATAATATCCTAAAACATACATACGTAAAACATACATATATAAATACATATATAGTAAATAAATAGAAAATAGATATAAATAAATATATAAATGCATAAAAAACACATACATTTATACATAAATACACAGAATAAAATAATATTCTTGAATTATGTACATATTTGCAGTTCCATGTGGCATAAAATATTTTATAATTTTAAACCAACCAATTTTATAGATTGGATTTTATTACTTTATCTATCTTTAATATCTATTTTTAACTCTGATACTTCCTTGATGTCAAATTCTAGATATTCTCTTATTTCAGTAGATTAATTTGTAAAAGTTATTCTAGGTTTTACAACAAACTTGTAAGCCAGTTATTTTCTCATTCATGAGAAAACTATCTCAAAGAAGATAAGTAACTGCTAAAGGCCACAAAGTTGATAAGCTGCTTGATTCAAAACTCCTACCTAGACTGTTGCAAGTAGTTTACTTTCCATGGGGACAGTCTTTTCTGAGCCAATGGAATGGGGAAGTAATTCTCTTCATAAATTTACCTATACTTGAATTATCTTAGGGCAAATCCACTTTTTAATCTCAATTAATCCCAGATCAGCTTTTGTGTGAAATCAGAAGTCACGGGATAGTTGCTAAGTAATTCCTGTTTATGTTGTGCTAGGTTGGTCTGGCCTAAGAGGATTATGACATAAAAATACTGCATTGTTAAAATACATTTATAAAATAGATTTTTCTGCCTCCCCCACTCCAAGTGAAGAAAAATGAAATGACCTCAGTATCGACAGACTTTCACAATACTATTATTCCTGGGCCACCTTGAAGGGAGGGTACAATACAGGTTCATTTGTTATATGCCTACACAATAGATAGATTTAAATGGTTTTTCTCTACTATTGCATTCACAGCAGATTTCTTATTGTGTGATATAACATGATATACGCAGGCAAGGAGCAAAATTCCCAATGTGGCTTATCGTTTTTCTGGAACAGTGATGCTGAGCTGTATTATGTTTTACTACTTGTCTCAGTTCCTTATTGTTTTGATACACTTCATTGGAAATGGTGAGCCATTGTTCGGTCCAAGCTTGTTTTCAATCTTCACCCAAGGAAAAGGTAGCGGTCACTTATATGCCTTATCAAAAACAGTCCATCTGAGTAGATTTTTAAGCCCATAGTCTCTTTGTTATATATATTAGTTCATTTCTTAAATTTGTATTATACATAATATATAAAATAATGAAAAATGATGCCTAGAAGATATTATTTCCCAAGGAATCAATTATATAATATTTTATCATTGATCTTATAATTTTATAATTTCAGAACTATGTAAATTATATCTAATATATATTTCAGTAGACTCATTTTCTCACACTCATCTCCCAGCTAAGAGCCTCTCACTGGACCCTGTTGTTAAAAGCACATTTAGTTTACATCAGAATAGACCTTGCCATTTAGATGAAGTAGATCAGGGATGCACTCATTCACATAACTTAGGCAAGAACATTTGTTTTTAATGATATATTGTTAAACCACCACTCTCACCTAAACTTCCCATTTAATTTTGATTATGTTGAAATGGCAACTATAATTTTATTAACAGCGTAGGCTGTGTCTGCCTCTGCACTCCTCTGACAGTGTGTTTGCTAATATAAATAAGCCTGGACAAGTTAGACTCAGGGGGATCACTGCCCATAAGTGATCAGTCTTCAAGTGGAAAGAGCTGACAAAAAATGGTAACCTCTCTCCCCCTTTGTAAAATCAATATTCTTGAGTTAGAGAGTTAAAACTCCACCGATCTGTTCAGGAATAAAACCTCTGCAACAAAAGCTTACCAGTTGAAAGTGATGAAGTATAGATTTGCTGCATTCACACACTCATGCATTTTTCATTTTCAAGAAATAGTAAAATATAGTTTGCAATTTTCCTGCAACTGACACTGGGAATTTATTCAAGTGTACTACAAACTCTGATATCTAGGAATTAAAAAACAGTTTGAAGAATACTAACTGAAATAGAGTGTTAAAATACTTCATCTTCCCCAAAATAAATGTCTTCAAAGACCATACAAACTGTGAGTTTTAAAGAAGTAAAATACCAAAGATATTCACTTGGGCATTAAAGTGAGTATATACTTACTTAATGGGTGGCTCTTTGTCTATAGAGACACCTGTGTCAGACATTCAACAACAAAAATGACTGGTCAAATGTCCCTTTTGTTGGATTAATTGGTGGAGCAGAGCTCTAAAAGCTTTCATAGATTCCTCACAAAGAGTTACCAAAAGTGATTTAATGGTTTAAATTAACAAAAGGTGAGAAAATCAGCACAAGGTGACCTAGGAAGGAGACAATGAAAACAGAACAGAGGTCAAAGTGACTCCACAACAGAATGATGGTCCTTTATGTCTCCTACTCAAGAGAGAAAGAGAACCCATTAACACCACAGGTGCAGTGCAATTTGTATGGCAATAAGTATAGGTCACAGAGATTCTGAAACTTTAAAGCATGTCCTGGGGCAAAAGAGAGACACTTCTATTGTGTAAACTCAACAACTCATGGTCATGCACTAGTCATGTTGGAAGATGGCAATCTAGGCACATGGGTACTTGCAGGACATCACTGTGCCTTGTCCCATTACTCAGGGAGAGTAAGTAGGGCCAGAAATAAAATTCTCACCTCCAAAACTACTGCCCTGTCCTCCTGATATACAAGATACATGAGGAGGGAGATGGTTTATGAGAATCCAGGGTGCCAATCTTGGGGTTAAAAGTAACTTCAGCACAAATTCCTTGGGATCAATCCATAGTCCTCTAAGAGCTTTTATTTGAAGAAGTAATGTTGTCTGACTATGAGCTAGAAAAGAGAGGTCAAGTACATGGTGTCTATATTTAATAATAGGTCAGAGATGGAGGAACTAATAGAAAAAAGAAGGAATAATGGAGCGTTTGTCATTCATTATCAAGAACAATTTATGAGTAAAATTTATTTATCAAGAGTTTTTTTTTATCTCAGTTCTGTAAATTAGATAACAATTTTTATTGTTATATTGTTTCTGTTCTTTTGACATGGTCTCTCATCTTCAGGGCCTGCACATAATAACCTTTCCTTAAATAGGGATTTCTCTCCTGAAACTCTTTCTTTTATACTTGTTATAGAGTGTTCCTCTTCTAACAAATGATTACATACCTATTAACTTCAGATCAAGTACCTATTCTTGGGATAAATTCCTCTGACAAGCCCAATGAAGATAGGAACCCTCTCTTGGAGTATGTAGAAACACATTCTATTTTTTTAACATCTAAGAGCACTTGTGGTTTGTAGCCAAGAGGGCTCAGAGACATTAACAGTTGACATTATGGAGAGGGTGAAATTATTTATGAGCATGACCAAGAGGTACGGATAAATAGGGATTGGTGAAGGGAAAAGAATTTGGGAGTCAATAAATGTAAAGTGAACCTATAGGCATATTAATCTTTGTGATTACTCAGATCAATATGAAACTGATGACAATATTGGATCAAAGAGGAGTCAGGAGTTAAACTCTTCAAAGTATATTTTGTAGAGACTTGATGAAATCAAAGTATCTATGAAATAGTGGAATAGTACTCAAAGACAAGAGAGTCCAAAATGAGTAATTTTATGGGGTTGAGGTGGTGGTGGTGATGATGAAGGACTATGAATGGTCTAAAGTATCAAATCAAAGTTAAAAGGACATGAATTCCATCAACAGATCCCAGGAGTATGAAATTGGTAGGAGTCACATCTCAAGACTTATGGAGATTTTTTTCCCCTCTGGAGAAGCCTCTATTTTCTCTTGAAATATGTTTTTTTTTTCTTTCTATCCTTGGCTTTTTACACTTTGGAGAAGCCCCTGTTATCTCTAGAGAGTTTATCTCTTTTTCTTTCTTCACATCTCTGTAAATTTCTTTCAATAAAAATTATTTTTTTCACTAAAAAAAAAGAGAATGCTTTTGCAAGAGCAGGAGAATCAGATATCAGATAATCAGTTAAATCTTAGAGAAGGGTCTGGTAATGAGAAGGTTTTATTAATGATTGATTCAAAGTTCTAGACTAGGGTGAGGCCTGAGGGAAATAGTTATTAGGAAAAAGCTGCAGTTGGAATTGCAGGACTAGAGTGTAGAGCAACAGGATGATTTGTAATCCAGTGTTGTTTTTGGTGATCATAGTAAATGTGACAGAGAGTGTGACTAAAATAATCTTGGGGGCACGGAGAGATAGTGCCTTGATTGTAACTGGCACAGTTTGATCCCTGGCACTGCAGATAATTTCCTGAGCACTAACAGAAATTATTCCTGACCAGAGTTAGGAGTATGCCCTGAGCATCGTTGGCTATGACCCTAAAACAAAAGCAAACAAAACAAAACACAAAAGCATTTGATGGACCTCACATTGGAAGAGTCTCTTGCTCGACTAACAAGTTAGCCAGGTGTCAATCATTTTACTTTAAAGTTTTTTCTAAAAGAAAAACTTTGAGCCAAGATATCAGAAATGAATAAACAGAAAAAAAAGTCATGCAAATGTAATTTTAAAAGTCCTAAAATAGGAGAAAGCAATACCTAATAAAGGAAAGAAAGCATGAGGGAGGTTTGAAGGTTTGAAGTAAGAAAACAAGAAAAAAATCGTTAGTAGTCACCAGAACATACACACATTATAGACTGCTTATTATAAGGAGAATTAATAAAGGTTTTTGAGTGTACTAGTCATGGGGGCTAGTGAGCTGTTGGTAAGAGTTGGGTGACTTGTGAGAGTTGACTTTGAAAAGTTAGTTCTGGAAGTAGCAGGAGAAACAATTGAAAGGATTTTTGGAAGCTCAGCCTCTGCTTAACTTAGTAGAGGGGTGATGTTAGCTTAGGGGAGGAGACAAAGATTCCTGCAGAAGTAAAGAACTAGTAAGAAAGAGTCAAACTTCAAAACATTGTCACTGTCACTGTCCTCCCA
Organism: Sorex palustris; assembly: GCA_028565675.1. Classification (NCBI taxonomy): domain Eukaryota; kingdom Metazoa; phylum Chordata; class Mammalia; order Eulipotyphla; family Soricidae; genus Sorex; species Sorex palustris. The sequence goes on from JAOXYA010000022.1 coordinate 21,227,428, forward strand.
TTGTTCATCGATTTGCTTGAGCAGGCCCAGTAAAGTCTCCACTGAGACTTGTTGCTGTATTTGGCATATCAATATGTCACGGGTAGCCTGCCAGGCTTTTGCCAACTGGGCGAGATACTCTCGGTAGCTTGCCGGGCTCTCAGAGAGGGCTGGAGCAATAGCACAGTGGTAGGGCTTTTGCCTTGCAAGCAGCCAGCCTGGCAGAGCCGGGTTCGATTCTTCCAACCCTCTTGGAGAGCCCCAGCAAGCTAACGAAAGTATCTCACCCACACGGCAAAGTGGAATGGAATGGAATCTAGAGAAACATAGGAATAAGATCATTTACAATGATTTGCCTCTTACTTTCATCCTTAGACATACATGTATACTCACTCCCTTCCAAGAGTGTCCATGTATACACACACATATCCCCCATCATAAGCACTCACAAGCATGACTGACATTCATGAGAAGAACTCGATGCCAACATTTTCTTTGTATGCCCAATTTGAACTAAGGTCTATTGTCAACATATTTTTAATATACATACATATTTTAATATACATATTTTAACATAACTATAACTTGAACAACATTAATTAATTAATTTTAATCAAATATACGATTGTCTTAAAGTGGTCTTTTCATTTCTTTAATGATAAGTATGTTTTTTTTTATACCATTTTATTTTATTATTTTTTTTCCAGACTTACATATTTTTGTGCTTGGGTTTCAATTATACAATGGTCAAACAC
>JAOXYA010000022.1:21237190-21247397 GCA_028565675.1 Sorex palustris
AGAGGGGCGGAGGAATCGAACTCGGGTCGGCCATGTTGGCTGCGTGCAAGGCAAACTCCCTACCGCTGTGCTATCACAGCCGGCCTAATTTTGTTTTACTCATCATAAAAGTCATTTGGTTCTTTCATGTTCTTTAAATTATCGTGAAAAAATTTAAAATCAGACTGTCAGTTAATTGATACAAAAATGATATGTCAATCTGATGGGGTTTTTACATATATATCTTTGTGGGGAGAAATGATTTCTTCACAATATAGATATGCTCAATCTACACAGTCTGTTATCTTTAATTTCTTTTTGCAATATTCCTCAATTGGAAAGCAAATAGATTGTACATTTTCAAAAGCTGTTTCTCAAGTTTCATTTATAACTGATCTTTTTCATTTCAATTTAAAATTTTATTATTATTATACAGAATTACAACCTATTTTATGATAGTGTTTTTCTCACAATTTTCCTGAATTCAGTAGTTCTAATGGTTTTTTTTTAGTATACCATCATAGATTTTTATTTTGCAAATAAATAGGTCTTCATTTTCTATCTTTAATTGGTATCTCTTATCTAATCTTTTTCCTTTGCGACTTTAGGAGTTAGTTCATCAGATCAAAATTAAAAACAAATAGTGGGAGTAGAAACCTCTTTCTAAGGTTTTCTGTGAACTCTGATAGAACATGCGCATTTTATTAATATACCTGGTCTGGTCTATTATTGTATCCCCCAACTATGTCAAATGTATCACTCTTATACCTTTTATAATGTACAATTAAAAAGAAGAGGCCAATAAAATGTTTACACTCTAAATGCGTTATCAATAATGCAACATATGACACATTGAAATAAATTCTAAATTCTTTGATCAGAGACGCTTCTGGCACAAGATACATGAGAGAAAAAAAGGGGGGGCAATAATGGCTGAAAATTGCTACTGGGTTATTATAAAGTTGATCAAAATAAATGACACTTGGGCAAAAATAGACTCTGTTCTGGTAAAATCTGTTTAGCTTTTTGGTTTCTGTGGTTAATCCTATTTTCCCATCCACAACCCCCCAAGTGCTCTTTTTCAATTAGGGGAAGGGAAATTATAGAGTTACAAATAAAGAGCCATAGAGAGCATGATTAGATTCTGCATGTGTGAGACTCTAAATTTTATTATCAGTACTGCATGTGATAGGAATAAAGAAAGATAAAAAAGAAAGAAAGAAAGAAAGAAAGAAAGAAAGAAGGAAAGAAAGAGAGACAGAAAGATAGATAAAGAGGGAAAAGGAAGAAAGAAATAGAGAAAGATGGAAGGAAGCAAGGAAGGAAGGCGAGAAAGAGAGACAGAAAGAAAGAGACAAAAATAGAAATATGGAAAGGAATAAGAAAGAAAGAAAGAAAGAAAGAAAGAAAGAAAGAAAGAAAGAAAGGAAAGAAGGAAGGGAAGGAGGGAGAGAGTGAAGGAGGGAAGGAAGAAAAAAAGAAAAAAGGAGGATAAAATAATGTTTTAAAAAGTAAATAAATAGGTTGGATAGTTGGCTGAGCAAATGTACACACACACATGGGTACACAATATTTTTTTCATGTAGAAATATTTCTATATATTCAGCCTTCCTAGATTTGGAGTATGTATGCATGTTTGCATATGTTGAGTGTGTGTAATAAAGCAAAGAATAAAATTACTTCTGTAATACTAAAATATTAGAATATATTTCTGAGAAAATGTATTATATTTCTCCATCACCAGAAAACTAAATCACAAATTAATTAAGGATTTTTTATTGGAACTTATATGTTTGCCATCTTTTCAATAGTTAATGTATTTAACTAACAAAATACTTCCGTGTCTCAAGATTCCTATAGCAGTTGTCTTTTTAAATTTATTTTTAAAGATGGAGTGAAATGTTTAATAAAGAAATATGCCTAAAGTTAATTGAATGTAACTTTGAATTAATAAAAAATAATGATAAAGTATAAAAAACAAATCAAGGTGGATAACTGGAGAGATATTTTCAATGGTCAGTAACATGTTAAACATCAGGAAGTTTACCAACTGTTATAACACTAAGAGAAATATACAGACTTTTGAATTTTAGAAAAATTATTTGATAAAGCTCACTTAATGCAATGTGTATTTGCTAAACCCAGGTATGAGAACTCCTTAGCAAATTTCATGTGTGCTTCCATTCAGATGTTACAAATTGAAAACTGTCAACTTTCCTATGGATCAGTATAACACCTATCTTTAAACAGGCGCTTTTTATATTGACTTGGCTGTAAAGGATGTTGATTTGCTCTATATCCTGCTTTCAAATGGAACAATTATGTATTTTCCAGTCAAGCTTAAAATAGGTCACACTGAAAGTTTAATGAGATTTCTTCTCATGAGGAACGTCTCCCTGAAGACTTCAAGACCACTTTTCTAACCAAAAGAACAAGAACTATTCTTTACACCTAGACTTTTAGATTCATTTTCTCAATAAATTAGTTATCCCTATGTTTTTTCCATGAAAGGCCTAACATTTGGATATTGCTATCATTTTAATGCATCCAAATACATGATGAAATTGTTTGATGTAATAGTATTGATATAAATTGTGAGCCTATGTGTGTTTTAAATGAACCATTGATTTCCTTCCTTCAAGTAAAGCTTTCACATTTCAGAAATTGAAAATAGCCTGAGCATGTATTTTGAGTCATTTACTTTTGTATAAAAGCAAAGACAATGTCCTTGGCAAATCCAAGACAAGAAAGTCATGTTCAAACCCCTCATTATATCCAGGATGTCTGAAATTTAAATAGTTTAATGTCTACAATCAAATAATCAGATAATTTGGCCAATTAACAATATTCTCTAAATTACATCCTAAAGTAATCATAGTTTTAAAATCAATTAAATTTGAAGAAGAACTTCCCCATGTTTGTTTTGGATGCCGATTCTGAGGTCAAAATTTATAAATGGAAACTCCTTATAATTCGCTAAATTTGTATCAGATTTTTAAAGTAGAAGGGTAGGTAAACTTTTAAGATTCCAACTGTACTTGTATATTCATTTGTTTAGTAAAATTTTCATTGATACAAATATTTCTGCATGTTACTTTACTAAGGAATATACATAAAAATTGATATTGAAGGGAATCATGAAGATTTATTTCAATAGAGTCTTCACCAAAAACATTGATCCTTAGTGTAATGGTATTTGTTTTATATAGTTGGATCGCTAAATATATAATCCCTGCTTCTGAAAAGTCCTGGATTTTTGTTGTTTTTGTTTTTCCGATTTGGGGTCATATGTGGTGGTATTTAGGATTACTCACTCCTAGCAGTGCTCTGGGCGCCATCCGAATGAGAATTGCACATGTGCAAGAAAGATGCCCTATCTGCTGTACCATATCTCCTCCTTCACTACTGGATGTTTTAGCAGCAGGATGAATTTGTATTCTAGAACTAGTAACTTGTGAACTCAGCAAATGCTAGAAATCAAGTAAGGATGGTTCTTCTTCAGTGACATAAAGATCATATACTCATGAAAGGATGCAAAGAAATGTACAGAAAAATCTGGGAAGAGAGATAGAGAACTCTAAAGTAGGAAATTCATTAACTATTTAAAGTTCCAGCAATTTAGGTGAAAGCTTTCAATCACATCTGTCATCTATGATCTGGAAATTAGTTCAAGGAGGAATGTCCTGAAATCTATGACCTCTTTCTGACACACTTAAAATTCCATTAGAAACTTCATGCATTAGACTGAAATCAATAGGTCTTAGGGAGTACACATATTGCTTTTTATCCAGGTGTGAACTTAAAGATTTTATTTACTAGATGTGTGGTCTTCCCCAAGCTTTTTTTTTATCTCTGAAAAATGGGTAATACTAGTTAGTTTCCTGAAGGGATTACATAAGAATGCATGTTTCTGAGTTCCTCTGAGAACAGTATCTAAAGAAATCTCCCTACATAAAACTCAGAAAGCACTTAACTGTGGTGAAAACTTGAGTCATTTTATCTCATGCCATTCAAGATTCTTTAATGCCACCCATTCAATTTAGACCGAAACCTAAAGTCCTTAAAATAGCCCAAAAGACACTATATAATCTATCCCTAGTCTATTAACTTTTTATTTTTATTTTCTACAACATTATCCTGCCACGGGCTTTTTAATATACTCTATTCTGGATTCTTCCCAAACATAAGCACGCTTCTGTCTTGGGACCTTTGTACAGTCTGCCTCTCTGCAGGGTTGATCTTCCTTCAAATAGTCACATATTTCATATCCTTTACTCCTTCATATCTTGAATTAGTTGTCTCTTTCTCAATAGCACTCCATTTAAAATGAAAACCTCTGAAATCCAAAAATGGGAAGCTTTGCAATTGTGTATCTCATAGTGATGAAATAACAAAGTAAAATAAAATAAAAAATAATTGTAAAATGGAAACCTCACTCTTAGTATTCTGGATTTTCATTATTCTGCTCTACTTTTCTTCTTTTATTTCTCTAGTACCAGCATATTATATTATCCATTGGCTTGGTTTATAATTTGTTGTGTTTTCCCCCATGCAATGGTTCAATCATGAAAACATTCTTTTCCAGCTTACCTTAATAATTTATCTTCCACCCCGAAAACAGTGCTATGCATAAAGTAGTTGTTCAAGACATACATCATAAGTAAACAAAATAATGAGGAGTGATAGTAAGCTTTTGTATAACAAGTTGATCTAATTCACCTTCGCATGATTTGGTTGTTTGCCATGTCCCTATTATTCTTTTCGGACTGTAGCATATGGCAGGCTAATCACTCCTCCCAAGGAGGTACAGCTTGGTCAGGAGTCCAGGTGGCCTGGAACTACCTTGGAACATGACCATTTCCCCCACTTCTCTGCCTTTACTAAATAACTGCACAGCAGTAAGCCTTCAAGTGAGAATTCAACCAGCTACAACAGACACTGTTTGCTTTGTCTTGTGGAGGGGAGGGGGGCCGGGAATGGGAATCTCAACAAAACTCAATCTTGCCAAGAAACACAATTTTCCTCTTTTACTTGCCATAAAATGTAAAGTCAGTTTAGAATTGCTTTTCAGCGACAGCTGACGGTGCCTGGGTGCCAGTGTCCCCATCAGACAGTGTGACCATTGGCTCTGAATAAAGCCTACAATGAGCAAGTTCAGCTTAACTGGTGAGAAAAGAGTCACACTACCATCACATCACCCATTTCTGCAAACATAGTTGGATACACAGATCCTGTTGGAAGTTTGATAAACAATGAAGAATTCAAAGATTATTTTCTCTTAAAATTATAGATTTGACCTCTTTCCTCCTCCTTTTTCCTACAAATACAATGAGTACAAGTTGGGTTGTGGGAGATGACAGATGGTATAGGAGAGAAAATAGGAACAGCAGTTGTTTTGTTTTCACTTGGGCAAACAAAGATGAGAGGAGCTCAGACCGTGGGAATCGAGGCACAGGTATGGTTGCTGAAGAATGATTTATAATTTTATAATAAGCTTCTCTGGGATTAAAAGTAAATCACTGCTAAAAAAAGTAAATGGCTGTACATGGAATCTACATAGTTCTTTGCTCAAGCAAAATTGAATCATAAATTAAAATATATTACCTAGCAACTGGGTTAGAGAAGATACTTGCCATACATTACCTGTTGATGTTAAAAATCACAAAGGAAGCACAATCGCGAATGAATAACAATATTGTACATTATTCCCTTATAGAAATATTCCTGTAAATAAGTGGGACTAGAAATAAGCATGATATAAATTCAGCTCAATGATTGGCATGTGACCCTTGTGACAAGAAATGTACTGAACTCAGACATTTCTCCATACTTTCTTAATGGGTAACACTCTATAAGATTCTGGGGAAAAAGCTGGAGACACTGGACGTGGCCCTTGAGGACATCAAGGAGAAAGTCAAGAAATGTTAATGAGTGACAATGTAAGATGTTATGGTCAGTGAAGGATAAGTCTCTGAATATAAGGGAGCATAATGAAACCTCATATATGCTAATCACAATTGGAAAGAGAATCACGGTACTTATTTTTGAGAGGATGTTACAGGTCCTCTGAATCTTGAGAGACAATAAACTGAGTGAGAGAACTGAAGAAGGGACTGAGTAAATAGAGAAACATGCTTAGCAAAGAAAGAGAATTTTTAGAAAAGGTATGAAGCTAAAAAAGGAACAAAGGAGCACATTCTATTGTGGAAGGATTCATTTTTTATTCTAAGGTATTTGAATTTGGACTAAAGAGCTACTAAGAGATTGTAAACAAGAGAAAGACGTGATGATATTACTAAAGCACCTACTTTAAAATCATATTCATTATTTTTAAAAATAACTATAGTCGCAGAGAAAGAATATCAAAAATCATGCAAGTAGATCAGAGAGGAGTTAGTCAATTTGAAAAAGACAACAAAAGATAGCTTGTGAAGATGGGCAGATAGAAGCATACTGATGCCGTATTCAGTTTGAGATAACTACGTTTTCTAGAAATGCTCAGCAGTGATGAAAATAGAGTTGGAGCTATTGAGAGAGATCAATACCAGAAAAAGAGTTAGAGTTGAAATCCTGAAGGCCTTCATCATAGCACTTATGGCCTCTTATTACATTCTATATTTCCTGCCTACTGTTATTGGAGAAAAAACTCCATGACAGCAAGAAATGTGTTTTATTGTTTCTGGGATTCTTAGTCTCTAGAACTGTGCCCAGATCTCACCAGAAACTAAGAAAATAGTTCCTGGAAATAGTAATTATTCAGCCTTGCTGTTGAAGATCACCTATGGTGGATAATGGAAATGGATGTGGACATAGAGGAACTATGAGTCAAGCATTGGGTGAATGATGACATTTGATGCTGAGAAAGATTCTCCAGGGAGTTAGAAAAAAATAAGAGATAATGTGTCATAGAATACAATGAAACAAATGGTGGAAAACTACTTTAAATGTCATGGAGCACTAAGAAGGATTTATTAATAACCTGAAAAAGAGGTCTAGTGTGATTCTAACACAGAGTTGGAAATAGAGCCAGAGTGCTAAGAATTGAGCAATTAAGTGAGGTGAGAGGATCATTACTCTTTTCAGACACTTGAGATGGAGAAGAGGGTGAGCAATAACTTCCCAGAAATACTGGGTCAAGGAGGAAATTCATGTCTCTGTATTTACATTTTTACTAAGAGCTGTTTAGTTAAGATAGAGTAAGGGATTAATCGTGAAGTGGAGATTTAAGATAGGAGAGAGTGATAGCTAGGGGCCAAAGATCTATAGATATAAGACCAGGTATGTCTCATTCCCAGCTGTGTCCTGATTTCTCTATAAGAATTGGCTATACATGAAACACCCCACAAACCCTTATTTACAGGATAGATCTGTTATTGAATGACAAAATAATGAAATAAATGAATAGACAAGGGTGAAATAGGGTGAAATCAGGAAACAGAAGCTATAATAGCTCTTATTATGAGGGTAATCTCATCTCGCTCTATTTTAGTTTTTTTTTGGTAATTATTGTTTATTTTCCAAATACATTTGCCTTTTCTCCCCCTTACATTAAAAGTCATAGAATTTCCCTCTCAGAGCTACCGAGGGATATCCCGCCCACATGGCAGAGCTGGGCTAGCTACTCGTGGCGTATTCAATACACCAAAGACAGTAACAATAACGGGTCTCATTCCCCTGACCCTGAAAGAGCCTCCAATACGGCAGTGATGGGAAAGTCGAGTAAGGAGAGGCTGCTAAAATCTCAGGGCTAGGTTGAATAGAGATGTTACTGGTGCCCGCTCAAGAAAATCAATGAACAGTGATGACAGTGATACAGTGATATACTCTCTTCCTCTCCTAAACTGGAACCTTTGATATTCTCTTCTTAAATAAAATAAGATATGATGTGATCATATATGCTCTGCTATCTCTCTGATTCAGTTGAAGTTCTTCAGCTCCACTTGGCTCCAACAAACCTTGCAGCTCTCACTTTCTGTTACTTGTGTATGTTCTCAGCTCGAGCAGGGCAACACATCTGAACAAACTCATTCACACTTCACCCAGCCTCTCTATTCTGCCTAAGAACATTCTACAGATTTTTTGAGATTGCCAAGCAACCTGTCTTTGTTGCTTTGCCATCTAACTTTCTTTCTGCCACTTATAAGTGCATTTAAAAACCTCTCCTTGTCTATAAACTTATCAAAGATGAGTTATAACACAGTCACTAAATGGTATAATTCATCTGCTTTTTTATGAGTGGATTAACATCAAGCTGTTTTTCCATGGAGACATATAGGATATATGACATTGACTAGCAGTACTTACCCTCAAGGGAACTCCTAGGAATGGTGCTTTTCAAAATACATGCTTTAATTTCTCCTTTTTTACCTTTCCATTCATAATGGATTTAAATAAGAATAATATCTAAATAACAGTAAGTAACTTCTAAGGAAATGCTTTCACAAAGTCCAATGATACTATCAGCTACAATAGTTTTTGAAAAATAATACCAGTGTTAATTCTATGAAGTAGATAAGGCTCAATAAAAGCAGATTTAAATATTCTGAAAGAGAGAAACCTTTATTAATGTATGTCTCTGGACTAAATACTCACATTGTCTTCGATTGTAGTAGCTCCTATCTCAAGAATCTACTTTCCTTGCTCATTTTTAAGAAGCAAGTCTCCATCTATTTAAGATCTATCATTAACTTGTAGCAATCTGATTACTTGTTCAGGCTCAATATCAAACTTCAGTTGGCTCGGAATTTCTACAATATATCAGTTACTTTCTTCACTGATGTAACCTTCAAAGTCACCTATGATGTTTGAATAACCTTCCTCCAAACTGCATTTTGTTATTTTGACTTTCTACCAAGCATTATGAAGTCCTTCAAGATACTTAGTAAGGGGAATCCTTTCAAGAAGGGTTTAATGTGCCCTAAATCATCAGAAGACTCCTTCTGTATTGCAGTACTAGATTTAAAATGCATTTTTAAGGTAATCATGTTTAAAAGTCAAAATTAACTCTGATCTATAGAGTAAATTGTGGATAATACATCAGTTGGCACATATGTCCTGAATGTGTTTATCAGAGCTCTTGGGCACCAGATGCATTGCCAGTTAGCTGTCATACTTTGAAATATTTTTTTTCTGAGCAGTAGACCTCAAGTGGTAACAAAATATCCAATAAAAATGTTGCCAGCAGATAAGCTGTTATCTAAGCTTGTTTTCTAGGTCAATTTATATAGCACAGACAATGTAGACTTAGTATAATTCTTAATTCCTTAGGATTTATTTTTGATTGGTAAATGAGCTTTAGTTTCAACTTAAAGTCATCAATTATATTAGTTCCTAACAAGTGAGTCAACCTGTTCTTCGAATCTTTGAGGCCAACTACGGACACCTACTATCCAGCCACGGGAGACCATTTTGGCTTCTTCTAACATGAGCTCCCTTATCTACACTAAAGGTCAGTTTCCCAGGTATCCACCTTCATCAATGACCACAGATGGATCTGTTGGGTTACTTGGTGCAGCTCTTCTACATTGGCATTTGTTGCCACTCCTTACAATTTCATGCCATAGCATTTTTTTGTAAACCAAACTTTCCTAACTTCTGATGTTTATTCTGTAGCTTCCTCTCCAGTCAAAGTTATAGGATTGAACAGTTAGGATCTTGTTCTGTATTATATATTTTGGAGTGCGGGATTTTTGGATATCACACATGCCAGTGGTTACTCCTGATTCCGCACTCAAGAATCACTCCTGGCGGTACTTGGGGATCATAAGGGATGCTGAGGATTCAACCCAAGACAAAACACCCTACCCACTGTACTATCCTCTGGTCTGCTCTTAAGGAGATGTTGTGGCCAGTTTAATATTTTCTAGCCCACTAAAGCCTTCTCTATCTCAGCAATAAGGCTGCTTTGTTTACCATCAATACAAGTTCCCCAGGAAATGCATATTTTCATGGGAATAATACTTTTAATTTCCATTAATCTTCACTTTGCAATAGCAATTACCCTCATAGTTTGGTACTATGTCTAGCTTAGAGGTCTAGCTTTTCACCTTCTTAGTTTCTAACATGACTTCAGTAGCTTAATCTTTTTTGCTTTTTATTTAAAGGATGCATATGACTGTCTCTTTAACACTAAAAATCCATTTCAATATTAGTGATTTACCTTATTTCAATAGTGTTTCAATTTCTCTATAGGGAACAGAGAAAATGGGGAGAGGAAAGGGAAATGCCA
>JAOXYA010000022.1:21366654-21377503 GCA_028565675.1 Sorex palustris
TATAATTTAAGTAATAAAAAGTTTTCTGGAAAATAAATATGCTATAATCTCACAAATTTTGAAAGTTTTAGAACTATATCATTTATGCCTACATTTTTATCTATTCCTTTTTCTATATTCCTAAAAAATTAGAAATATATATGTTAAATTTTAAGTGGTTGTGTCTAGGAATAAATGGGTTTAAGGTAGAAGAATAAAATAAGACAATGTTTTTAGTTTATATGTAATGATTATTAACATTTTTTCAACAGTTTTGAATTTAAATATACAGAACAAAGACTTATGGTCCCTAATTTGTTTAATGTATACCAAAGGAACTAATATTCACATTTTACTTCAATAATCAACTATTGCAATCCTAACACTAGAATAAAATACAAGATTAATAAACAACAATTACTGCTATCTGGAATTAACAATACAAAGACAATGGTGTATTTATCCAGAATACTCCCAGGATATAGTATTGCTATATTTAGTAATGTAGGTTTCAGTTCTGACCACCTGAAATATACCCTATGAGCTGAATTTCTAAAGACATTCCATTTTTTAACAATAAAATCCTTTTTAAAAAAAAGTAACAAAAATTAGTTTCCTGTGAATGAAACTAATTTTTGTACTAGATAAGTAAGCTAAAGCCACATTAATAATATATTTCCAGGTTCTTTATGGAATTATAGCCAAGGAGAACATTAATTACTCTTTGCCATTAAAATTTTTAATTACATTCTCCAAACTTTTGCACTGAGGAATGTTTTCCATTTTTCTCTCCTTTTATTTTGTAACAATATTGGGATATAGGCAAATGCAATTTCTTTTAAGTTTCAAAAAGAAAGAAGAGGCGAGATGCATTTGCTTATTTCCATTATTTTATTTTTCTTTGATAAAAGTAATATATGAAGTATTCTAAGCTCACCTAATACATATATATGAAGAATTAACATAGAAAAAGACAAAAGCAATTAATAGAGCATGCAGGTATTTAGCTTATACCATGATCTGCTTTCCCAACATCATAAGACACTTCCTACCCTACTTCCTACCCATTTTCCATAATTACCTCACCATGTTTGATGGGTGTGACCCCCGCCTACTGGAATTCGGAGAATCTGGGTGGAGGATGCTCAGCCCAAATCCGAGTAGGCTTGGAAATCTCGGCCCCGGAACCCACGTGACTTTGTCCCTCTGCCAGTACCTTCATGTGTGCCGAGAGTGGTCTCAGCATGGTGGTGGCTGGTCCTGGAGGTCTTTGGCTGCCGAAACCCTGATCGGAGCGGGGAGGAAAGCTCAACCCGCTCCCCTCCAAGGTGCCCTGGCAGCGAGGACAGTAAGGCGCAGGGGCAGGAGACTGGTAGAAAATGAGTTATATTTTTATTCCTAAAATATTTCACTCCCTTTAGTGTTATTGTTTTAAATAGAGCACCATTTCAGGTTCCAATTTCTATCAAATGTGGAACAAATGTGGCTTCATGGTTGCCTCATCCTTGGTCACTTCTGCATCAGTTTACTTGTTTTCTTTTTGCTGCAATTATAATAAAACAGCACCCAAAAATTGATGTGAGAGGGCTTTGAGCCACTTTCATGATGCCAAGAATCAACCAGAGTCAACTTCATATAAAGTCACTGTCACTGTCACTGTCCTCCTGTTGTTCATCAAATTGCTTGAGTGGGCCCAGTAACATCTCCATTGTGAGACTTATTGTTGTTACTGTGTTTGGCATATTGAATATGTCACAGGTAGCTTGCCCAGGCTTTGCTATGTGTGCGAGATACTTTCCGTAGCATGCCAGGCTCTCCGAGAGGAGCTGACTGGAGCGACAGCACAGTGGTAGGGCATTTGCCTTGCGTGCAGCCGACCTGACCAACACAGGTTCATATAAAGTAAGCACCTTAATACCTGCACTATCTCTTAAATCCCAAACAAAGTATCTTTAAAATAACCTCTCCATGCTAAGGAAGGAAAGCACACATTGTAATACATTTTACTAGTTATGTAGTGAAAATTAATGTCGGTTCCAAATAAGGAACAAATTAAGTTATTAAGGGTCATATATTTTCTACATATATTTTCTCATTTTCTACCTTGCCTTACAATTCACTATGGAGATTCTTGTTTACCAAGCAGTCACTTGAAACATCAACTCACCATCTTAACTAGGGAAATGAAAAAGATTTGGAATTAAGTGGCTGTTTCTCACATACAGAGTCTGAGAACAAAAACAGGGATCTGCATCTGTACTTATTTTAGTTCTGTAAGTCTTGCATCTCTTCTTAGGAGATCAGCGCTAGCAAGCTGCTATTAACTGGGATAATTATACAGTACACTGAGCAGTGAGCATAATAACACTGTGAGTGTCCAAAGCTATGAACAATTTGGACTGATTTTGTATAGTATATAATTTACAGTAAAAATTCAGAATATCTTCTCGCTCTCTCTTTTTTTTTGAGCTTAAGAACAGTTTTTATCCCTTTGCTTTAGTTCATTATACACAGAGACTCACATTCACAGTCAAATTGAAACAGATAAATATAAGCATCTGCAAAACTAGAATAATGTTGAAACTTACACAGGACTGTCTTGGGCCATTTTTTATTGTAACTGGCTGAGCCCTGGAAGTTGGTGAAAACTCCTTCGCTTTTAAAACTGTGCTTTGAAAATGACACGTAACACTGACATCAAGATATTAATGTAAGTTGGAATGAATTAACAAATATTTATGAGAAGATGATCCAAAGTGTAGAAACAGAAGATTCTCATATTATAAAGAAATTAAATAACAGTAGACCGGTTATACACAATGTGTGATTATCTTATGTAAAGTAAGATAAGTTAAAATAAGACAGAAAAAAATGTTTATTTTGTAGCAGTGCTGTTTATTGTTTCTGGTGGCACTCAGGAGACCAGGTCATGCTGGGAATTGAACCCAGGTCTCCATGCAAAGTTATGTTTGGTACTTTGAACTCTCTCTCGCTCTCCAGTTCCACAAACAATTACTTTTAAAGCACATGTCAATAAGCTTCATTCACTTGCTCAGTCACTCAACAAGTAGCCATTTGTCTTTGGAAAAGAGGACAGTCTATATTAGAGACTCTATCTATTACTGAGTAAGATCCGTGCTCTTGCAAATCTCTAACGATTAGCTTTTGGATAATTAGAAATGATAGTAATCTTAGAATAATCAATATTTCTAGGATAAATTAAATTTTTCTCTTCCAGTTAATCAGTTTATGTGCATTTTTCTATTATGTTATGATGCTCAAAGAAATCCAAGTCACAGAGAAAACATAGCATGCAGATTTAAAAAAAATAGAACTAATATTATTCTGCCTAAAATTACTTTACTAAATAATTGCATTGAGTTATTCAGAGGGTCTACTTTAGTAGCTTATTTCACTTTCTAATAAAGAAATAACTAGTCAATAACTAAGGCATCTTATCATAAACTTACAGAATATTAAGCCATTTAAAATTATTTTTATGCTGAATTTATCATTTGAAATTTTTTCAGGTAGCTACTTTCTAGTAAGGGTGGATTGATTGCACAGCAGGTAGGGCATTTGCCTTGCACGCAGCCGGCCCAGGTTCTATTCCTCCATCCCTCTTGGAGAACCCAGCAAGCTACTGAGAGTATGCCGCTCACATGGCAGAATCTGGCAAGCTCCCCAGGGCGTATTCAATATGCCAGAAACAGTAACAACAAGTCTCACAATGGAGACATTACTGGTGCCTGCTCAAGCCAATCGATGAACAATGGGACAACAGCGCTATAGTGCTACAGCTACTTTCTAAGTCTAAAAACAAAATTTGGAACTAAGGAATATAAGTACACTTAAAAATTATAAGCAATTTCTTTCAAATGAATTCTGAGATTGGGAGAATGAAATGAAAACTATAGAGAAGGAAAGAAGTGGTTTGCATCAGTTAATAGTCGTGGAAAGAATCCATCAGGGAAAGAATGAGATAAGTATATTTTAATATTTACCAAAATATTTTAAATAAAAAGAAATGATGAATTATTTAATAAATTCTAGTATTAAGTTATATACTAATGTATCCATAATTAAATTCCTAAAATATTATAATTTGAATTGTTATGCCTAATAGTATATTATTGCATTTCCATATATTCATACTTTCCAATCACTGGCATTTATTTACTATTCTATATTAATAAATTTCATTTTTAAAAAAAGTCTTAATTTCAAAATGGCGTGGAAAAAGCTGAGAGTTGTCTTTGTCTCCTGCTCAAAAAAATGTACCCTTTTTTCTATAATCTATATCCCACCTCAGAACACTACACTTGGAAACGAGCAGCAGTTACAGACACGTATATCATTAACGTTGAAATCCAGAGTTTACGCTCCTGCTCTTTTTACTTTTTAAATGTTTGACAAATATATAATGCCATTTTAATATCACACAGAACAGTTTCTAAGTTTGAATTTCTCTATAAATTGCAATTCCATTGTTGAAAATTGGGTTATTGAAGTTACGTATTATTACTGCGTTGCTTTATTAGTATAGGTTTCCTTATATTGGGATCATGTATGTTTGCAGATTTTTAAAAATCTTTTTTGATTGGTTATTTTATTATTTTGTAGGCTGGAGCGATAGATAGCACAGCGGTAGGGCGTTTGCCTTGCACGCAGCCAACTTGGCCGATCCGAGTTCAATTCCTCTGCCCCTCTCAGAGAGCCTTGCAAGCTACCCTTGACGTACTCGATATGCCAGACACAGTAACAACAAAGTCTCCTGTGGAGACGTTACTGGGCCCGCTCAAGCAAAATCGATGAACAACTGGAGGAGTGTGATACAGTGATTTTATTGTTTTATAATGACCTTCTTTGTCTCCCGTTATAGCATTTTTTCCCAAGCAAATATCCTCTTGGGATGTTTATTCATGATTTTTATTACTTTTATTTAAAATATGTTTTTGGTTTGTTTGCTTGCTTGTTGTTGAGTCACACCCAGCAATGCTCACATGTGGTGCCGATTTTGAACCGGGGTCAAGGTCAGACAAGGCAAGTTCCCTCCCTACTGCACTACCTGTCTGGCCCCCATATATATATTTGTTGTTTGTTTGTTTGTTTGATATAATTCTATTTGTCCCTGCTTTCTTTTGTTTCTCATTCACATGTAGCATTTTTCTCACTTGTAGCCTTTTATTCTATGAATCTGATGGGAATGAGTCTGATGTAAACAGAATATGCTGGGTTTTTTTTTCAAGTCTATTTAGATATTACATGTCTTTTGGTTGGAGAATTTAGTCTGTTTATATCTAAAGTAACTCTTATTAGCTATGAATGTATTATTTCCAATTTTTATTATTTTACTTTTGAAATATTTCTAATATTTAATTTTATTGTTGTATTATTTTGTTATTGGAAGACTCTCTGTAGTAGTATGCTTAGATTTTTAATTTTTTTATCTTTTATGCATCTAATAAAGATTGTGCTTTGTGGTTACCCTGAAACTTACTTGAAACATATTTATAATAGTTTTTTAAAACAGCTTATATTCACTTTAATCACACGGTAAATCTCTGCAATTTCACTTCCTCACCCCCACATTTTATATTTTGATTACATTATTTATATGCTTTAATCTTTAATATCCATCAACAAATTATTGTAGTTATAGTTATTTTCTTCTAATTTTCATACTATTTTAAGTGACTTACCTGCCCCACTATAAAAGCGAATATTATAGTATCAACAGTATTGTGGTTCATTGTTGATATTTATATGTCTCTATGGTTTTCTGTTTATAAGGTAGTATGGTTTTTATTTAACACAAAAGATTCCCTTTAGCATTCTTGTAAGCTCAGTTAAGTGGCAAAGAACTATTTCCCTTTTTGTTTGATAAGAAAACTGTTTATCTCACCTTCAAATACAAAGGAAAAAATCTCCAGGTAAAATATTCTGGGTTAGCAATTATTTTTCTTTCATCATTTTAAATGCATTTGGGGCCTAGAATATTCTGCTTTTTTGGATTTGGCTCAGAGTGTTTATGGAAAAGAGGGGTGTATCCTTGTATGAGGGAGGTTCTTTTTCTCTTGTTGCTTTTGGGATTTTCTTCTTATCTTTCATTTTAACAATTTAGCACATTTGAAATAGACATGGAGAAATGTGTCTTCATTTCTTCAATTTGACTTTTTCTTATTTGGAACAATGTGGCCTATGTTTTTTAACCTATGGTAGAGAATAATTCAGTCGATATTTCTTAAATAAGTTTTCTGGGGTTGGAGCGATAACACAGCGTGTAGGGCATATGCCTTGCATGCAACTGACCTGGGTTTGATTCCCAGCATCCCATATGGTCCACCAAGCACAACCAGGAGTGATTCCTGAGTGCAGAGCCAGGAGTAACCCATGAGTATTGCCAGGTGTGATCCAAAAAGCAAAATAAAGTTAAAATTAAAATATCATTAAGTAAGTTTTCTATTTCTAGCTCTTGGATCCCTGTAATTGATACGTATTTCCTCTGATATTTTATCATAGTTTCTTAAGTTGTCTTTACTCCTTTTAATTCTTCTTCCCCTTCTGCTACCTTAAAAAAATTCATTATACTCCCCTTGGGCTGGAGCCATAGCACAGCCGGTAGAGTGTTTGTCTTGCATGTGGCCGACCCATGTTCGATTCCTCCATCCCTCTCGGAGAGCCCCGCAAGCTACCAAGAGTATCTCACCCACAAGGCAGAGCCTGGCAAACTCTCCATGGTGTATTTGATATGCAAAAAACAGTAACAAAAGTATCACAATGGAGACGTTACTGGAGCCCACTTGAGCCAATACACAAACGATGGGAAGACAGTGCTACAGTGCTACAAACTCCCCTTATTGAGTTTGCTCTTTCTTTCCTCTGCTTTATCTAGTGTGCTTTGAAACATATCCACTGAAAATTCAGTTTATGATTTTTGTTAGTTTTATCTTATGCTCTAGTATTATTTGAAATCTCCCTTTGTTCAGAAAATCATTCTCCGAACATCAGTGGGTATGCTTATGACTTGGATTGGCACCTGTATGATCTTTGTCCTGCACTCCATCAGGAAAATCACATACTTACTTGGTTGAGACCTATTTTTGTGGTCTCTCATGTTCCCTTTCCTTTGTGTATAACATAGTTATTTAATTTTTTTCTTTCAGTGATTCTATGAAATTGGTAAAGTAACTAATTCTCCCAGTCTTCACAGGGTGAGTTCATGTAAGAATAATTTTTTTATTAAGCTCAATCCAAGTTGTTGGTTTTCATGTAAGCTTTTGTATTTGTTCTAGTTATTTAGTTATTAACTGATCCCACTAATAGAGAGCACACCAAAACCTATCAGTATTCCAAAGGGAAGAATCTCAATTATCTCCTGCATGTAGTCTGATAGAAGTAATAAAGTTTTCCTGGAGCAGTTCTTTAAGACTTTGGGAAAGAGACCCTTAGGAATACATATTATGCCTCCATGAGGATACATAAGAACTCCATAAGTACTTTAGATGAAAGTAATTCATTTCAAGTTTTATATTTTTGTTTTCCTAAAATGATCTGCTTAAGAAGGTTTCAACGTTTGAGGTGTCATATTCTTTTTCCTTTCCCATTTCTCCTTCCAAAATTACCCTTTTCTACTTCACATAAACTGATTCAAATGACTAAGATAAAAAAACTAGCAATATCAAATGCTATTGAGGATATAGCACAATGGGAATTCTCATAAACTGTTAATGTCAATTTAAAGTTGTAGAGCCACTCTGGAAAATGGTTTAGCAATATCATAAAACATCAGACATGTACTTAATATATAGTCTAGCAATTCTACTACCACATATTCTTGTTTTAGCTTTCAAAAATATGTTTTGTGTATGCCAGAATGATAGTACAGCTGTGAGGGTGCTTGCCTTGCACATGACTTACCAAGGTTCAATACATGGCATAACATATGGTCCTCCAACCCTGACCAGGATTGATCCCTGAGCACAGATCCAGAAAGAAGCTTTAAGTACTGTTGGCATGGCCCAAAATTTTTAAAAAATCATAAAATCATATAAAACCAGTGATTATAGCCAACCACAGAAGCATAATATCTACTAAAGCCGTAAAAATATAAGAATTGCAATACCAAGGACATCTAGGATCTGTGTGCTAATTTTATAGACGGTTTCCCTAAAGACTCATTCAAGGACTAGTCTATGTTCACTCTATCAATAGCACAAAATATTTTTTTCTCTTATAGGGGGAAGGGCAGATGCAACCACTCTTCTGCTTACATAAGTCTATACCTGTGTTAAAATTCACACAATTGTACACATAGAAAAAAAGAAATGGTTTTGTATTCTAATTAAAAGCAAATAAAATAAGAGCTTGTGTTTCATTTTATTATTTTACAAGAGAAAAATGCTTCTAATTACATCTTGGGCATGAAAAAGATAATTATAAAATATAACAGTTGGGCTTGTTCTTCAAACCCACGTTATTCCTTGAACATCATCTTACTTGACTTTCTCTACATATTTTGTTTGCTTTTTCCACTCTCTCTCACACACATAAAGAGAGAGAGAGAGAGAGAGAGAGAGAGAGATGGAGAGAGAGAGAGAGAGAGAGAGAAGAAACTACTACAGCTGATTTAGAGAAAGTCAACAACAACGACAAGAGCTATACAATATTCAATATTCCCTCATATAGGATATGTGGTGCAAAATACTTTGCTTTCAGAAATTTTAGTAAACTCTAATTTTGATCACTTTCTTTCTTTCTTTCTTTCTTTCTTTCTTTCTTTCTTTCTTTCTTTCTTTTCTTCTCTATTTTAGCAGGAAGATGCCTTTGCTTTGGTTGGAGACTGTGGGCTTTCAGATCCACAACTGGGTATCTGCAAGGAGTGTTGCCTGAGCCTGTAACACTGGCCCATTTATTTTTGTAATCGAAGATCTATCTCTGTGTGGCTTCTGATAACTAGCAAAGGAAATAGTAGTTTAGCAGAGGAAGTACTAGTTATTAAGAGTGGCAAGAATGGTTTTTCATTCTCATTTACTTAATTGTGTAAACAAAAGGGTTTTTTCCCTTAGATCTATAATATAGAAAAAGAGGAACAAGAAATAAAAATTACATAGAAATAGAATTTCTATTAAACCATGGCTTATTTGGAACATCTGTGATAATTTGCTGTTATCTTCTCTTATCTGCCTGAAAAAATGTGTTTCTTAATGTCCTCTGGGCAGTATGGTGTTTTATTTATTCATTTTTGGTTTGGGGACCACACCTGACAGTGCTCAGGGCTTACTCATGGCACTGCGCTCAGATATCAGTCACGGTGGGCTTGGAGCATCATATGTGGTGCTGGGGATCAAAACCAGGTTGGCCGCATGCAAGACAAGCTCCCAACCTACCGTACTATATCACACCAATCCCTGTGTTCTTATTTTAATAGTATTTTCTCAATTATCTTGTATTCATATTTTTAAAAGGAATTGATCAAAAGATTTTGTGAATGTGAATGTGGAAATTTCGGAGTTTTATTCTTGATAGGGGTTCAAGTTTTTCCACTCCAAACTAGATATATTCTAGCTCCACCTCTACTCCAGATTTAGAGTGGGATTTTATTTTGGCTACATGCTGTTAATAGAGGAAATTAAGTTATAGTGAATGAAGTGGCATATCAATAGCCCTCTAGAAAGAGTACCTGGCTTAAGTTTCTCTTTCAAAGGCCTAAGTAGCCCAGAGACACAATAAAAGACTCCCCAAGACTGTGCTCAATGAGGTCCTCTCTTTGGAGGACTCCACTATGCCAGTCTCAAATGTGCATTTTCAATAGATTTACTTTGCCTCAATGGTTTTACTCTCCTGGTAAATTCCTTCACCATCCACAGTTTCCACAAAGAAATACTTAAGGGACTTCTATAAAAGTTAAAGAAACTCTCTTGGAAATGGTTAAATACCTTTAATCATAAAATGTGGCAAATAAAGTAATAATTGGGGTCTATATTTTCAAGTTGTTTCTTTGTTAATATTTTGTATACTTTACACTGTGTTGGCAAGGGTAAAAATACAATGAGACTCATTTCACCCTAAAGTAGAACTCTAAATTGAAATTTAAATTTTGCATAATTATGTATGAGGACTATAGCGTCTGACTCTTAGCTGATCTCATAATACTTTGTTTTACCCTCCCATTTTTCATAACTACCAGCTGTAATGACTCTGTATAAAAATTCAATACTACTTTTCCTTTAGTATCTTTTTGCTGTTTTTTTCTCTCTGATGCACCCTTTTCCTTATTTATGTTTTTTTGCCACAGCAGACTTTGTTCAGGACTTACTCTTGGCTTTTTGCTCAGGGATCATTCCTAGGAAATTTCAGGGAAACATATACAGTGCTGCAGTTTAAACCTAGGTTGGCTGCATGCCAGACAAGCACCCTATTCACTGTACTATCTCTCCAGTCCCTCAGTCTGATATTTCTGATCCTAGTTCTTTACTTAGAGGATTATTCCGTTTAATTAAATTATCATTTACTATGTCAAAAATGAATAAGCATGTTTCTAGATAAGAAATAACAAAAAAATGCTTCATGTGATTTAAAAAAAACTTAATTTCTTTTTGAGAAATCATATTTCTAATCATATTTTGTTTTGTTTTGTTGTTTTTTTTTTCATTTGCTTGGGGGGCCTTACTTGGTGGTACTCAGGGGCTACATTTGCTCTGTTGCTTGAATGTAATTGCTGACAGTGCTCAGGTGATCATCATATGTGATGATAAGGACTGAGTTCTGGATTCCTGCATGCATACACACTATAAGGCCCTCCCGTTGATCGTCGATTTGCTCGAGCGGGCCCAGTAACGTCTCCACTGGAGACTTTGTTGTTACTGTG
>JAOXYA010000022.1:21458118-21474221 GCA_028565675.1 Sorex palustris
GTAGGCTTGGAGACCTCAGCCCCAGGACCCGCATGCCTGGGTTCCTCTGCCAGTTCTTTCATGCATGAGGCCCGTCCGGACGTGTGGAAAGTGGTTCCAGCATGGCCGTGGCTGGCTCCGGAGGTCCTCAGCTGCTGGGGTCTGCTCGGAGCAGGGGGGGGCGGAGAAACTCAAAAGATCTCAAAAAGATCAACAATTGTAAAATGCTAAGTAGATGATGACATAGCCTTATAAAATCTCATTGATATATTTGACCAATATTTGCTTGTATTAAAAAATGTTTCTTTTCTTTATAGAGAAATCCATCATTCATCAGACGTTGTACTTTTAGTGAACATGCACATTCATCTGTTTGGGAGTGGAGAAAAGAAAATCTGAGCAAGAGAGTAGGGGAGAGAGAGAGGGAGAAAAATAGAGGGAGAAAAAAAGAAATCTTGCCCTATATATCTTATATGTATATATACACATATACATATATATGTGCCCTCAAATTATGAGGTTTTTATTTTCTCCTTTATAGTTTTTAAATAAACAATGACTCGATAATTAGAAACATGACTCTTAGTTGTGTTTTTTTAATTAAATAACAATACAGAATGATTTATGTAGAATTTAGATTTGGGAAGGAACTTTGCATGAAAGCGTTGCCAGAAGGTCATCTTAGTCTTTCTTCTTCTAAGGAAATGTCTTTAAGTAATGCTTCTTCCTTTTTTTCCTCTTTCCTCCATCACATTCTTCATCTTGTAGAAGCCTTGATACTTTTCTTCCTATGGACACTTTAATTCCCGAGGTCCTGTCAATAAAGTGCCACTTGGAGAGTTAGCTAGAGTAGATGCTTATGACATCTTTGCTAGAGACCTGGTCTGACTGGGCAGGAAAGGAGAAGGAGGCAGCAGGTGAGAGGCTGAGGAACAAACCCTTGATGATTTAGAAAGAGGCAAAGCAAGGATAGGGATAAGCTTAAAAATATACGAGAAGAGTCAGGCACAAAGAAGTCCTGATTTCAAAGAACATTCTCACTCAGTAGAGTCTCCCGGGACCTGGTGTTCTGGGTGGTACTCTCCTCCATCCACGAGGGGAACAGGGTTCAAGGAGCAATCATATTTAAGACAACTGGCATTCAGCCTGGTGAGGACTGGGGACAGAACTCCCTTTGTTGCGTTAGGCAGCCAGAGAGTACCTTGTGCAGAACAAGATCTGGATTAAGGGCGTGCAGGCTTCCTTGTCACAAATGTTTTATTGTGTGTCTGGGCAACTCATTCTCACTTGTTAAGAAACAGCAAGGGTTTTGTTCAGCATGAGCTTAAAATAAACCAGAAAAATCAGAGGGGCTTAGGTTAGGAGGGGCAGGAGGAGAAAGAGTTCATGTTTATGGTTTATTTGTGTTTGGTTAGTTCTTTAGCTTTTTGAATCGGCAACTTCCTGTGGATTTTAATTCTTAAAGTCTTCATTAGATCTAATTTTAAAGTACCTTTTAGACTGATAATTAGAAGAAAAAGACTAAATTGGAATAAGACATTAATTTGTTTTCTCAGTATAACTGGCATTTCAGTAAAGCGCATTATATACAATCACTGCAGCTAAACCACAGTGTACTCTGTGAACTGAGCAGACAATGAGACCAGTGAAGGAGAGAACTTTCAGTGTATTTTTCTTTGCTCATGCTCTCTTTCAAAAAATATAAACATCTTACAGAATCCTTTGCTTGTAGCACCACAAATGCAATGAAAACCAATTAAAAATCTTGGGAAACTGCTTTTTCTTCAATCATTACATATTTTTTTGCCCCCATTCTAACAGTTTCCCTCATCTCTACCACCTCCTTTAGGGCTGTTTGATCACTGTTAAAAATCATTCATTGTTTCCACATAGTCAAGACACGTCATTTCTAATTGCAGCCCTGTTTTAATTTAGCTGCTACATGTGCATACACAAGTTACTTTTCTCTGGACCTTGAACTCCTCACTTGTCAATGTGGAGACTTTAGCCTGCTGTCCTGGCTAATAGAATTACTGAGATTAAAAATGATAACATACTTTGACAGCTTATGAATTAAAAAAATAACTAGGGGTATTCAAAGTAGAACAACCAGACTTAAAAATGTGCCTGTCTAGGTGACAGGCTAGGCAGTGGAAAGGAATCTAGGGCAGTAAAAGAGGAAAGTTACACTGATGGTGGGATTGGTGTTGGAGCATTGTATGCCTGAAATTCAAGTATAAGTACTTTTTTCAGTCATGGTGCATTAATAAAAAAAATCAATTAAAATACCCAGTCATAGTTATTATGAAGTCTTTAATTTGCTATTGAAGTAGAGCAGTTTGCTACGCACATAAAAACTGCACATAGCTTAAACAAGATATCATTGGAGGATTTGGGAAGCAGATGACTTTTGGGGAAAAAATGTTGGCTTTGTTTTGCTGAGTTCTATACATCCTACCCAGGGAGGAAGAGCGGGACTTTCTTGAACCTCTACCTGTGTATAGGTGAGAAGAGCAAGGAGGGAACACTCAGACAAAATTAAATGTGAGAGTGCTCTGGGGAGAATGAAAAGATCTTCATGAGGTTTGGGTAACTGCCTTGTACTGGGAAATGATGGGCAAGAGTTGGCAGTGAATAGAGATAGTCTGTGGCAGACAAAGAGACATGGCTTGCTTTTATTGCTTCCTGGAAAATAGGACCACTCAGATAATTATCCAAAGAACTCTATTAAGTACTCTGAGAAAACATAGAACAGACGTATCTTCTGCTCTTGAATTAGTTCACCATACAACTGTATTGATAAATCACACAAGATGTTGCAAGATGTGAACAAGGACACAGTGACCTAATTAGTTTTCTCAAAATGAAAGAGTTTAGCGAAGCTGTTAGAAAATCTGTCCCTGAAGTGAACTCGATATTCCTTGGAATGTTCATGTTTGACTTCTCTCTCCTTCCTAGACCATAACATAGGATCCAGGAGCAGTGTCATATTCACTTTACATCCGATTATTTTGCTTCAAGTATACTTCAGAACACAACCTGAAATCAAACCTCTGTCATCCAAAAGATTTTGATGCAGTCCTCAAGGTTGTGCCAGGAATTGAAGATGAACAGGCTAAGAGTCACATGAGGGCCAGAGCAGGAAAATGAAAATTCAGACTTTTTCTTTCTATTTTTTTTTCTTTTTCTTTTTCTTTTTTTTTTTTTTTTTTTTTTGGCTCACACCTGCAATGCACAGAGATTACTCCTGGCTCTGCACTCAGGAATTACTCCTGGCGGTGCTCAGGGACCATAGGGGATGCTGGGAATTGAACCCGGGTAGGCCGCGTGCAAGGCAAATGCCCTACCCACTGTGCTATTGCTCCCGACCCACAGACCTTTTCTTTACCTTGCAGAACGTTTTCTAGAAAAGGCATGTCATAAATAACCTTAGAAGCATTGGTACTAAAGGGACCTGGTAATGTCACACCATGAGTAAGAGGACAAGATTTTCATATTCAAGGCCCAGATCTCGTCTCTGACATGGCATGACTCTCATAGCCGCTGATCACTACAGGCTGTGAGTCCCAAAAGCAAAAGGATGCTGGTGAAGTTTGTCAGACAGAAAGGTGACATGAAATCTGGACCCACTCTGTGGACTAAGTCGAAACAAGGGTGAGCCAATATAAAGAAGACTTCTCCAGGAGAACAAAAAGTGGTCAGTAAATCAGAGAAGAAATAATACTCATTATTAGGGACTGAACCCCACCCCCATATTCATATGTTGAAATTCTAGTCCCCATTATCTCCAGATGTGAACTTGTTTAGAAATAGAGTCATTGAAGAGGTAATTTGATAAGATGAGGTCATACTAGACTAGGGTGTCTAATCCACTGTGAGTGCTATCCTTATGGGAAGGAGAAATCTGGGTATAAAGATAAAGGATAATACAATGTGGTGAGGAGATTGAAATTATGCTGCCACTAACAGGAAATTGCCAACACTGAGGAGAGTGACCTAGATCAGATTTTTTCCTAGCAGCTTCAAAATCAGTACTGACACCTTGATCTTGAGCTTTTAATCCCAGAATACAATCTATTTTTTGCTCTTTCGGCCACCAGAGTATGAAATTTTAAGTAGCCCTAACAAATGCATGCACCATTTCTTAGAATAAATTTGCCAAAACTAAGAAGAAAAGCACTTCACCATATACTTCATAAAGGTATAAGACAGTACATTAACACACGAATAAAATCCAATTCCAAAGAGAAAAGAAGACATTTTTATATATGGA
Source organism: Sorex palustris (assembly GCA_028565675.1). Taxonomy (NCBI): domain Eukaryota; kingdom Metazoa; phylum Chordata; class Mammalia; order Eulipotyphla; family Soricidae; genus Sorex; species Sorex palustris. Next base: position 21,462,371 of record JAOXYA010000022.1, read on the forward strand.
AATACTTTACTATCAGATATCAGCAAGAAAATGAAAAGGACCCATACAAGGGGATCAAGTTGTATTCCTGAAAACTCAGAGCATCAGAAACCCATGGTGAATCATTGAAACTTAATAAAAAGTAGTAAGTGTCCAACTCTGAAATCTTTACAAATATGCTTAGGACATCCAACTTAAGATTTTTGTTCATTCATTGGCCTTTCCCACCTGTCTGAATATACCTCTATTTAAGCTCTGCCTTTCCTTGTAATCCTTATACTTTTTATAGAACCTCCAACACTGCCATGAGAATCAAAGGAAAGGCAATAATCATTATCAGGAACCTGACCAACAACCAGGAAGCATTACTTCCCTTAATCTCTGATCCTAAACCATGTCTGTGTATTCATTTCCTTGTTATTGCCATAAATATTCTAAACAAATGTGCACAATGGGTATAGATTTAATCAGTCAGACTCAGGTGCATAAAATATCGCCTTACTTTATTTTTCCAAGTAAACTTTTTTTCTTAGGCCGATATTCTGTCTTGAGGATGGAGAGAAATTCAATCGTATTCAAGAGGGCAACTTGTCTCCTCTGTTATAGCGCCTCCCAAGATGGAACTGGGTGTTGCCCTCCAGGACCCTGGCCTGTATCTCCTCCCTAAGTCCTATATATGGCCTCAAAAGAGGGCAGGTGGAGGGGCTGGAGCAATAGTACAGCGGGTAGGGCTTCTGCTTTGCATGTGGCTGACCCGGGTTCAATGCCCAGCATCCCATATGATCCCCTGAGCACCGCCTGGAGTAATCCTGAGTGCAGAGCCAGGAGTAACCCCTGTGTATCACCAGGTGTAACTCAAAAAGAAAAAAAACAAAAACAAAAGGGCCAGTGGCATTCACATGGGCACTGCATACTGGTGAACTTAACCAAATTAGGAGCCAAAGCACTTGGGATCCAATCCTCAATATGTATTACCTGGCAATCTGGGTAGGACCAGGATGCAAGAGTGCTCTCAGATAAACCCCTTTCAGCAACATCACCCTTTCTTTTCTTCAGGACATGATCACTGCCTTTTTTTACAATAAAAGATGCCATTATGCCATCTCTCTCTCCCAGGCTGGAATTATTGAAGTTGGACTGCGATCCTCTGGCATTTCCAGGAAAGTCAGGAGGAAGGCAAGAGCTTGCTAAAGCACTGTGTTATAGTCTATTGTCAATAAAGAAGCAACATTAACACACACTTGAAAGTGGCTAAAAGTTAGCAAGATTCTCCTAGACCCCCTAGGCTTGTCCTCAAAGAAAGAAACACAAGAGGACTCATTCCTGGCTGTACAGGGTTGGCAACCCAAAGCTGTGCTAGCCACAAGGGTCATACTGGATCATGAGATGGATTCACATGAAGATGCAGCCAACACTTAGAACTCTCTTCTTGGCTATCTCAAACCTGTGAATGTATTCCTGGTCATTTGTTCGAGGCTTGAGGAGGAAGGTGGGTGTATGGGGCTTAGGGACACCCACGGGGACATTTTTCACAGGCCAGACAGAAAGCTGCTCACCAGATGTGTGCTTCTCAGCCTCCACCACATCCCTGAACGCAACCCATATAACCACAGCCACCTCGAGTTCACAGTAAGTAGGAAAATCAATTAAAAGAAAACCAAAGTATAGTGTGGGGGAAACCCCACCAGCCTCCTGTTAGTCTTTCTACACTTTTCCTATTCCTTTAATCACACGCTGATGAATCCAGCTAACTTTTCCATACCATTCATTGTCCCTGATCATTGGGTTCACCCAGGGGGAAAAGAAAAAATATAGAACCCCTACCGTAGTTTAATTTCTCCAAGAGTCCTGCATTCCAGCTTCGTTAATTACCCCTTGACAAACGGGCCCTCAAGTACATCTGTGACTTGTTAGAAATAGAGGCTTTTTCAAGAAAGACCTCTGGGCTCTTCGATTTGCAAAACAATGTGTATTTGTGTGGATTTGCACACGTGTGCATTCAAGCACATGTACATGGATGCCGTTTGTGAAGTGGTGTGCAAGGACTCAGCCCCCATTGACCATTTTATTACTGTTTGCACATTTGGTGCACGGTGGCAGGGAGGCCCGGTGTCTGCGGCAGCTCCGACAATTAGCTCCGAATGAAACAGTCATAAATAGTAATTAGCCATTCCCTCAGTCATGTCCCAAAGCCTTTAAAAAAATCCACAGAGAAATCAATGCATGCTTTTTCTAAAGACCTATTACAGACGCGCCACCCACTCCACCTCAGTCCCCAGCAGCTGAGAGCAAGCTCAGCGACTCACTTCTCTCCAGATAGCCTGCGTGCTAGTTCCCGGTGGGGGTCAGTGAGAGAGTGGGCTGCAAAACCAAGGGCCGGGAAGAAGGAACTGGCAGGAATGGAGGAACCCGGGACAGAGTCTCGATATCATCCCATTCTGGCTTGGCTTGAGCTCTGGGACAACCTCAGAGTGCACCTGCACTTGGAAGCTCTCCCAGCCTTGGAAATACCTTACCATATATCCTACCTTGCCTTCAGTAGCGCTGAAGCACTGTTCTCCCGTTGTTCATCCATTTGCTCCAGCGGGCACCAGTAATGTCTCCATTGTGAGACTTGTTGTTACTGTTTTTGGCATATCAAATACACACTCCGGGGAGCTCGCCAGGCCCAGGCATGTGAGTGAGATACACTCGGTAGCTTGCCGGGCTCTCCAAGAGGGGTGGAAGAATCGAACCCCAGGTGACGGCGTGCAAGGCAGATGCCCTACCCGCTGTGCTATCGCTCCATCCCTTCCCTTCAGTACCAAACAGAATACAAGGTTCTGGTTGGTTTTTTTTTTTAAATGTGATTCTAATTTCTGCCAATCATAGCTGTGTGCCACGAGGAGGCTTGCAACAGTGACCATCAAGCCCATGTCATCCAATAAACCAAAAGGCCCATTCTGGGATGTGCCCAAGAACCTTGATGCTATTAGACAAATTCTCACCGTGCTGGGTCTGGGATGGGCCTGGAAAGTGAATCTGACTTATTCCCTTGGCTTCCCTTAAGTCTCTCCTGTTCCCTTGCGAACAGATTTATGTCCGGCAAAACCCCAAGCTCAGCCTTTCAAGATCAGCCGTGGGGGCCCCCCTGCTCATTATTCATGGAGGATTTCACCAGTGTGTTCTCAGAACCATGGCTCAGGCATCACCAGCAGGCTGAACAAAGACTGGACGTGTTTCTTCCATTGCTGAGTGGTAGTCGTGGTGCTTTGTCAGTGGCATAGGAAATGCAGAGCTCAGCATCTTTTTTTTTTTCAGCCCCACTCCACCCTTGAAACTATTAGGTTCTAATTAGTGAGATTATAGTACTCGGGAGCCTGGGAGCATGTGTTTTTGTTTATATTCTCTACACATGTAAACACACACACACACACACACACACACACACACACACACCTTGTTAACAACACTTGGCCAAAAGCTGCTTTGTACTTCTACAGGTAGTGTGATGCCATGATAGAGATTCCATCAGACCCCTGGAGTTTCCACTTGGTAAATGTGTACGTTGGGGGCTGTTCCCTGTTCCCTCCCCGGACTTCTTTGTCCTGAGCACACTTCCATGTCATCTGAGAGGCTTAAACAACCCTAACCAGAATATCAACCATCTCTCCACCCGCACTCAGCTCCGAACTCCAGAAACAGAACCTTGGCTCTGGGTACAGGGACATCAAAAAAAAAAAAAAAATTCTTCATTCGATTTTTTCTCTCAGTACACTTAAGGTCCAGAGTATTTGAAACCTCAAGTTTGATTATTGATAAACCCAGTGTTAAATAGGAGCTAATTGCAAGGTTTATTATCAATTTCAAATTCCACGAGGCAGGCAAAATGCCTGGAAATATGAAATGTGTATCAATTAGCAACTCTGATTATATTGTTATTATTATCTGTTTTGGCTTCCCAGGCATTCAGCCCAGGCCTACTGGAAACTCTGCTCGGGTCCAACATAAGGGAAGCTGATGTACTGGACAACATTATCTGCCTGTCCTCTCCCTCCATGACACAGGAGAACCTGCCTCTGAAAAAAAAAAGAACATCCTACCTGCAATATTCCCTATCCGTGCTCTAAATAGAAGCTCTTATCTATGCTAAATTCCAGCTGCTGCCACAGGAAAAATTTCCCATCAGAACTCAAAACACTTATAGACTATGTACTTGTTAACTGGTCAAAACTAACCTGGAAGCAAGTGATATAACATCCTTGCCGACTCATTGTAACTGCCCTTCCTCTGAAGACTTATCTGATATTATTTTTACTTGTTTGATACTTTTCACTTTATATTATATTGCCCCAAATAGACATACTTTTTTGGGCGGTAGGAGGGCATACCCAAGAGTTCTCAGAGATTTCTGACAGGGCTCAGGTGCTGGGCATGGAACCCGGATTGTCCATATCAAGTATCTTGCCCACTGTACTGTCCCCATTTTTAAAAATATAAATAAAAGCCTAACATGATATATAAAACCACATTTTAAGAAAAATAAATAAGCCCTGTGATGAGAAAAATAAAATTCAATTTTTATTTTTGGTACAAATTGAAATGAGACAGAGATGGATATATATACACAAATATGTGCACATATAATTTTAATTTACATACATTTTTGGCATACATATATTTTTAAAGCAAGCAAACATTTGAATTTCATGATATCAATTACATGTTATTGGTTGCCCACCGCCTCATCACACGGCGACAGCTCCACAGTCAGGACACATGACTTCTAGTCCCAACACTATTAGCAGTTAACTTGCGACCTTGTCCCGGTCCTGTCTCTTGGATGGTTTGCAGATTCTGCAACCTGCAAGGAGTAGACGCTGATCTCTCTGGGAGATTCCCGCCCTTACAATCCATGCTGGTGACTCAGAGAGTTTCCAACACAAGCGTGCCGAGTTACACAGATTGCGGACTTCCCACTAGATAATATTATTCCCCCGAGAGGGGATGATAGAATTATGTAAAAGTGAGATTTCAGGGTGAGATGGAGAACCTTGCATGAATAATGAAAGGGAAACCAGGAGCCTGGAGGGAAGTGTGATTTGTGAGGCTCTGCTGCCCTCCTCAGAAAGAAGGGTGGCGACGGGGTTGCAGGCACTTCAGCTTTGGGAGGGAGAGAGAGGCTTTTTTTTTTTGCCAGGCGGGGGGGGGGGGGGGGGGTGGGGGCGGTTTCCACCACTCCTGTGATAACAATCCGTCTCTGAGAGTCAGAGGCACTAATTGGAAAGCTAATCAAATCATTTTGATAATTATCTAAAGCAACATTGATAGAACCATTGTTGTATTTTCATCAGAAGGAAGAGGAACTCTACTGAGGGACATTAGAAAGCTGATTTCTCCCCCTCAGTCAGCTGTCTCCACTTCCCTCTCTCCGCTGACTCTGTTAAGTGTCTCTAAATTCCTAATAAAAGTCACCGTGGGCGCCTCACGTTTGGCTGGATCATGAAAGGCTCTCTGTGGGGGAGGCCAGGCCCTCCCCCTGCCTCTGTCTCGCTCACGTTTTGAAGGTCCCATTTGCATCATGCTTCTCTGTACAGATGTGAGGCGTTCACAAAGGCCTTGCTCTGAAGCTGCTCTCTCTGAAACCGTTAGGGAAAATTAGGGAGACCATTTAACGTGGGGCACTCAAGAGAAATGCTCACTCCCTTCCAGCACTAAACACAACTGAAGTGAGAATCAAGTCAAAGCCCCAAAGCAGGAGAACAGGACACCAGGTATGCAATCACTGGAGGAATAATTATGCCTCAGAGAGAAAGAGAGAGAGAGAGAGAGAGAGAGAGAGAGAGAGAGCACAAAAGAGGGAGTAGAAGAGAGAGAATGGAAGAGAGGATAGCTTTGTCTGAATTGACTGGTTCTTCTCCACAAGAAAGAAAAAAATACAAAGAAATTCAATTTAATTAGAGAATAAAATAACGGATGGAAGCAGAAGAGACTATAACAATAATAAATCCTATTACTAAACTGGCGACTTAGACTTCAAAAAGCAAATCAAGAAAAGAGCTGTGCAACGTGATTTTGGAGATGTGAAATAAATGCTAGGAGAAAAATAGCTAACACAGCTATACCTGATTGCCTTTGGGAGTCAGAGACGTTGTTATTTTTCCATGAAAATAAGTGAACTAGTTGACTATGATAGTTAAGTTTAACATCCTGTTAATACTTCTATGAATTAGTGAATGTATTTTTAAAAAAATGATGGGGCTGGAGAGATAGTACTAGGGTAAAGGTATTCTTGGGTGTAACTATTCCCTGATTTAATTCCTAGCATTAAACTTTTCCCTAAAAAACTTTGGAAGTGACCCCTGATCACAAAGCCAAGTAGGCCCCAAGTCCTGCAAGGCACATGACTGAAAACAAACAAGAAAGAGAAATAAAACATTTTGTTTATTTATTTATTTATTTATTTGCTTTTTGGGTCACACCTGGCATTGCACAGGGGTTACTCCTGGCTCTGTACTCAGAAATTTACTCCTGGTGGTGCTCAGGGGACCATATGGGATGCTGGGAATCAAACCTGGGTCGGCCGCATGCAAGGCAAACACCCTACCCGCTGTGCTATCTCTCCAGCCCCTGATTTTCTGAATATTCTGTCTGACATTTCACTAAGGAGGTTTATCCTCCACCTGCTTTCTACCTAGGTTATGTGGTTGGAATGGTTCTTGGATCTTTTGGGGTTTTTTTTTTAATCATCGTGAGATACACGTTTACAAAGCTGTTCATGATCAGGCTTCACTCATATAGTATTCCAACACCCATCCTCTTACCACTGCACATTTGCCATCACCCATGTCCACAGTTTCCATTCCCCCTTCCCCCAGGTTGCCTCTATATCTGTCTGTCTGTCGCTCTCCTTTTGGGCATTATGGTTCGCAATACAGAAAAAAGTTATCATGTTTGTCCCTTTACCTCCTTCCAGCACCAGTTCTTGTGCAGAGTGATCATTTCCAACTATCATTGTCATAGTGATCCCTTCTCTACCTCTATTCCCATCACCACCTGCCTGAGTCTTGTAGACTTCAACCTTCTTTAACCTCGGGGCCCAGTAGATAGTACAGGGGTCAGGTCTGGTTTATTCCCAAGCACTACTTGGACCCCAGCTTCATTGGACCTACCTTTCAGGCCCTTGCATCAAACCACCAGCCCATTGATCAAAAATTACTGAGAGTTGCCCCCTAGGTCCCCTAAGTATTGGTTGGGAGCTCCCAACCTCTCCACTAAACAACAAAATAACCCTTGGAGGAAGCACACCTGGTGGTGCTCAGGGATTATTCCTGGATCTGTACCAAAGGATCCCTCTTGGTGGGCTCTGGGACCATATGCCATAATTGAACCTGAGGTGGCTGTTTGCAAGGCAAATGCCTTACTATCTGTACTATCTCTCTGGCCTAAAATAATCCTTCTTAATGTTGACTTCTTATAGACCATGACACATCTCTCAAAACATTGAAAATGAATGTTGGGTGGGCTGGGGAGTTCACTCAAAGGGGTAAGCCAATGTTTTGTATGCTGGAGTCCCATGTTCTCTCCTCTGCAAGCCCTGAGCACCACCAGATGTGGCCCTAAGATAAGAAATAATTCATTAATAATGATCCATATCATATACAGAACATGATTGGCACCCAATGTCTCTTCTGCAGACCACAGCACCCAAAAGGAGAGATAGAACAAAAGGGAGTGCCCTGCCACAGAGGCAGGGTGGGATGGGGGATGGCAGGGGTGGGAAGGATACTGGGATTGGTGGGGGTGAAGAATGGGTACTGGTGGTGGGATAGGTACTCAATCGTTGTATAACTGAAACCCAAGCACAGCTTGTAAGTCTACAACTGTACCTCATGGTGTTTCACTAATAAAAAAAAATGAAATAAAATAAAATAAAATACACCTTGAGTCAAAAAATAATGATCCATATCGTATCATTCAGTTGTCCCAGGTGTTTTTTCCCCCTCCCATTCCAGGCTCCAATCCAGGATTTCATATTGTCATTTGTCATCTCCTTAATCTCTTCTGATAAAACTTTCAGATTTGTGACAGTCCCATAGGGTATCCTGAGCACCGCCAGGAGTAATTCCTAAGTGCAGAGCCAGGAATAACCCCTGAGCATTGCCAGGAGTGACCCAAAAAAGCCAAAAATAAAAATAAAATAAAATTGACCTCATACTAGACCTCTATTCCAAACTAAGCTTATCCGATTATTTGTGCAGCTTTAAATTGCCACGCTGCAAATGGAATGTTACCAGTTCATCATCTGCTAGAGGCAAAGACAGGGACAAGAGAGTCAGCTAGCTGGCTGGGGAGGGCGCACTGGGCTGGGGTTCATGATGTGCATGTGGGATCCCTGGATTCAATCCTCAACACTCCATGGTCCCCCAACCATCTCCTGGACCAGATCCTGAGCATCTCACAGGAAGGACTCCAAGCACTGTGGGGTGGGCCCCCCACCCACCCAAAGATTAGTTATAGCGTTGTAGAGATTAACCCAGGATGGCTACAAGGCTAGCCCTGGCCAATATTAAGTTGGTTGCACAACTGAGAAAGTGATTGTGTGGGTCAGGAGCCTTCGCTCACCTCTTCCCTCTCTCTGGTTCTATGTTCCTTTTCCTTACAATCTGTTGACCTGCTCTTTTTCAATTGCTTTCCCTTCCCCGAGCCATCAAATGTTGGTTCTCCTCCATCCAATGCTCTTTCTCTCTACTACCCAGGACCTGACACTTCCAAGATCATATCGTCTGACTGGTCCCCTCAGTTCCAGATTTCCAGCATCTTCCAAGCCTCTGTTTTGTTTTGGCTTTTGTTTGGGGGTGGGGCACCAACCCAGCTGTGCTCAGGCCTTACTCCTGGCCCATCTGGGATGCCAGGGATCGAATCTGGGTGGGCCACATGTATGGTGCATGACTTACTGTACTGCCACTCTGGCCCCCCGCTCCAAGCCTCTGATCTCTCTGTGACATGCACCTCGAAGCTCTGTTCATCAGACACAAAATCCTTTATCTGCTCTCCCCCACCAAGATCTGTCCCTTCATTTTGTGATCTTTGTCTCAGCTATTATCCCATCATAGAAGAAGTCCTTGGGGAGGAGGAGGGTCCCACACCTTGACCCTTCTAGAGTTTTCTCCACTGGTCTAATAACTTACAGAGAGGAACAGGAGAAAAGACTGATTGAACACATGTGCAGAGAGAACCATACTTTCAGCCCAGTGGAATGTGGCTTTGTGTATATTTTAGAAAAGAGGGTAATAAATGTGTGAGGAAAAGACAGAGCAAAGAAACTTTCCGATTCTGATGCATGTTCAAATGAGATTTTTGCACGGTTTATTTACTTTACACAGGCCTTGGAAACTCTAGTCTGGCTAGGGAAAAAAAAAAAAAAGGTCTCTGCACCCAGGCCGGGGAAGAGAGATTTATCTCCTGCTTTCAGAAAGACAAATAAATGCAAAATACATCATCAAAGAATCTGCTATTTCTCAATTGCCTTCCATTTAGAATCATCCACATGCCATTCATGTCATCTCGGGGCAGCGTGCCCTGGGTCCTGGCGTCTCCGAGCTAGACACACATAGCTCTTTGTCTCCTCTCTGTCCCTTCCTGTCTCTACTCTGCTGCTTAATCTCATCCACTTTAAAACCAACCTTCTCCCGTTTGCCCCAAACAGGCTTCTTCCGTATTGTCCTCTCTCTGAATCATTATTTTCCCTCCATGACACTTATTCCACCCTGGTGTTATTTATTAGAGTGAATAGTAAGTGCTAGGAGGACAAGTTCTGGCTGCTAGATGACACCTGGACAAACACACAGCTTAAAATTCCCTGCTGGGAAAAGAAAAACCTGGGCCGGATCGACAGTACAGTGGAGAGGGTGTTTGTCTTGCACATGGCCTACCCGGGTTCAATTCCCAGCATCCCATATGATACTCCCCTCGCCCCCACCTCCCCCCAGCACTGCCAGGAGTGATTCATGAGTGCAGAGCCAGGAGTAACCCCCGAGCATTGCCAGGTGTGGCCCAAAAGCCAGGGAAAAGGAAAAAAAGGAAAAACCTTCTCAGAATGCTTTTCAGCATGAAAAGTGCTTTCATTGGAGAATAGGAATCATGATTCAGGCCCTGTCAAGGGCCCATTCCCAGATCCCAGGGCAGGGAGCTCAGCATCACGCAGGCCAGGCTCTACACTGTGTGAAAAGCCAGCTGGAAACAGCCCCCAGCCATGGGGTCTGGGATAAGAAACCTGGGTCAACCTTCCAGTTGGTTTCCTGGCCAGTAGGACACCAGAAGCCTCTCTCCAAAGAAAGCCCCTTCCTGCCCCCCTCCAGAAGGCAGAGTCCATAGGAGGATCTGAAGAGTGTATCAGGGCCCAAGGCTTCCCCAGTCACAACACCCAGATGAACTTTCATGTACGCCGAGAACTCCAGGCTGAGAGAATTTGGAAAAATTATATATGATGGAACAAACATCTCCAAATGCAACAGTTATGTGTACCTAGGTCGAGAACTCAACATGACGAATGACCTGGCACCTGAGTTGCGCAGGAGGAAGAGAGCGGCTTGGGACGCCTTCAAGAGCATCGAAGAAATAGCTAAGAGGGTGAGGAACCTCCGGCTCTGGGCACATCTCTTCGATTCCAGTGTTCTTCCTGCATTAACATACGCCTCAGAGACCTGGGCCCTACAAAAACAATGAGAGTTCTCTCAAAGAGGAATCTAAAGAGCTATGCTTAGAGTATCACGCTTCACTCAAATGTGAGAAGAAATCCAGAGAGAGTTCTGACCTCCGTCGACGATTGAGAATCAGGGACGCTGTCTCATTTGTCAAAACATTGAAAATCAGATGGGCTGAACACGTATTGCGATTTGGAGACAACCGGTGGACTAGAGCTGTTACCGACTGGATTCCACGAGACATCAAAAGATCGCATGGTCGCCCATCAATGAGATGGTCCATCCCGCGCTCCGAGGGGCACCCCGAGGCCCCGGGTGGGAGGCGGAGGACGCCGTGTCCGCGCGCCGCCGCCGCTGGGTCCAGCAGGTGTCCAGCCCTGGCTGCCCGAGCCGACCAGGGGGAGAGGCCGGGGTGGGGGTGGAGCAGTCAAGTTTAAACATTACACCTGGCTGGAGGTTTCCTGGGCACCCACGTGGGTGGGCTCCACCCCTCGGTTGGGCAAGGACAGTGCAAGCCGGAGGTGACTTGCAGTGGGGGCCCGGAGACTAGGAGGCGCAGCTAGGTGCTGGCTCCCGGGTGCCCTGTGGCTTCCCTGGGATTTGGGCAAAGGAGGATAAAGGCAGAGGCACAGGACCTAAGGCCTTTGGGTGATGCTCCCTCCTGTCCTGTCCCTCCTGTCCCCCCCCCCCCACACACACACAGCCCAGCCTGTCCTTTTTGAGGGTGTGCACTGGTTAGCATCTTTGGGGATGGCATCCGGTCTGTCAGGGCTTATGTGGCTATCCGTGGGTGTTTCATCAGTACACACTAACCGATGCTTGGTGTCACTTTTCCTGTATGTCTCTGAGATCTGTTCCGGCTGTAGAAATGGACTCTCCTGGGTGAAATATGAGCGGCTAGTTTATTCCTGGAGCAGTCAGAGAGAAACTTTCACAAGCCTGAGGGCAATGGGAGATGGGTGCCGAAGGTAGGATAGGAGTTTGATGGCTGTGTTTCTCAAATCCCAGTGACCCCACTGGTTCTTCTAGGCAAGGCTTAATTTGAGGGCTCGATAGACTTTCGCTCTTTGAATAATACTTTAAAATGTGTATATATCTGATATATACGACTTTTTTTTTTGGCTTTTTGGGTCACACCCGGCGATGCTCAGGGGTTACTCCTGGCTCATGCACTCAGGAATTACTCC